>JASCZW010000590.1:0-539515 GCA_034211315.2 Aedes japonicus
GATTATCGGTGGTGGTGTGTGGTGGTGGCGCCCACCTGACTGCCTGTTGGTTTCGTGCGAGCAAAGGGAGAAGGAAGGCCCTCAGCCAGGTGGAACCATAAGTCATAAATCCTGGAAACAAATTTGCCTCCAAATACCGTTTTTTTCTCGTTTCCTGGATCTGGCTGGGCTATGGGTGGGGAAGTGGAAGTGAAACGGTGTTCGCATTTTCATGGAATAATGGTGGGAGGAACACATCAGAAACCTGCTTCCTTTCCTACAAAATGATTGCAGCAGCATAGTGAAACATCAATCAATATTGGTTTTCCATGAGCGAGTTGTGGGTGGGTTGGGAGAACGACTGCCTTCTTTGCCGAAGCTCTCGTGTAACCTTTGTAGAGTAAGTCGGTCCAGATGGTGCCAGGATATATTTACGGCCTGATGTACATATTCAATAATACAACAGATGTTCTTAGTGTGCTGCGAAGAGTTGTGCTTGTCCTGAGTGAAAGAGTAATTATAACGCAATTTGTTCACCACTTGTGGTCTTTGACAACATTAACAAGTGCTCAGAATGAAATTCCAATCAGCATTAAAGCTCCATCTCGTTTCAAATGCTGCTGAATCATCTTCATTTTTGCTGTTTGCTTTTAGAATATGTTAGCTAATTGCCAGGATGTTACCGCACTGAATGATTAGACGGCGGTATTTTGGGATGAGGCCCCATATGCCATCGTTATATCCGTATGATCATATTGAATAGGTTCAATCTTTGCATTCAGTACAGAGCAGCATTGTGTGAATGAGAAGGTGTTTTTACAATAGCTCAAATATAATTTGACGTTCAAAACGTATTATGTGCAGAATACATTCGTGCAGGTTGAATCCTTTTGTTCAGCGATCCCAACAATTTTAAAAAAAAATTTCATATTTAAATATAGATCGGTGAAGAAATGGGTGTTACGAGTTCATCAACTTGATATTTTTCAAAGAAGGACAATTTATTCATAGAGAGCTAAAATGGAACATTCACTACCAATCATAAGTACGAACTCGCTTGGAAAAGTATTGCAACACTCAGTTGAATATTACATCACCCCCAAAAGTTAAGCATCAGCAAAATTCAGGTACATTAGAGATGTTATATCTCGAGGACCCTGAATATCTGCAAAGGTGCGGTCTTCATCAAAGTTGTTTGGAAGGTCAAGAACATTCAGAAAAGTGGACCGTTTGGTTCAAAGTTTCCTCGCTATGTGGCGCTTGCCTAGCTAGACGGGCTAGGGATTTTGCTCTAACGGTTCCGTGACGAATGATTCTTGACACTGTGGAGACGTTGAGCATAATTAGAGAGGCAATATGGCGCATGGATTGTCCTGTTGCAGCCATTTGCAAGATTTGCGTTTGCTAGTTAGGCTCAACCGGCTTCCATTTTACATTTCCCTTTTGCGAAGTAGAACGACTTGTAGCACCACGATTTGGAAATTTTATAGTTTGTGTTTCACGTCTATAATGGTTCAAACTGTGCAATCTAAATGATGAAATAGTCGAAAGGTCGAAATTAACATTTGTAAACAATGACTTCTAGCGTATTTTTCTGGGATCTGCTAGCTCCCACTAACAAAATAGCACCAGAAACAGATGTAAGAAGTTATTACCTTCCCGTTGGTAGTGGATATACATGTAAGCAACCTGGCATGTCCAGGAAATTTACGTTTTAAGTCATTGTTTACAATTGTTACTTGCGACCTTTTGACGATTTTGTCTAGAAATTTGAAAATAAAAAGCTCGATTCACAGTAAATCTGGACGCACAGTTTAATACACCACCGCGTCCCTGGTGGTTGGAGCAAAAAACATTTGACAGGCATTTGTTAATGTTTCATTGACAAAGAAATTGGTGGAAATTTTTCTCGTTTGATCGACGCTGAATCCTTCGTGGTTTGCCTCAAAAGAAGCAAAAGTGTTAAAATTTCCAAAGTTAACGGTGTGTCTTGTAATCAAACGTTACAAGGATACTCTGAGTGTGGACAGAGCACAGCGCATCTAAAGTGGCACTACACTGAAATTTATTTTCGATTATATTAAGAAATCGAAGGTAGGGCTAACAAATCTATTCGTTGTTTTCTGCACCGAAACTGATTTGTACTGTTTATGAAGCCACCTTCATATTTAATGCCACACGTGAAACTATCAAAAGCACTAAGCATTAGTTCCCACAGTAAGAACATTAGTTCATTCTACGTAAACAATACAAAGTGTTACGAGTAATTTGTTATCAATAAAAAAGAAACATCTCTCTGGTGGTTGCATGAACGACTGACAGATCTACAGCTCAAAATATAGCTAAAAAATAAAAATGCGCAACCACGAGAAGTTGTTCAGCGTGTTATTTTTTAATGTTTCTAAAATGGGGCTCGATCGTATATTTTTAAGAAGAGCTGTTATTGAGTCTGTTTCGATTTCGTATGGAATATGGAATGAGAATGGACCTTTGCTTTGTGGTTCATAGTTTCGATTGTATGAAAATCGTACGGATAGTTTCCTGAGTGTAGTGTTGATACACCACGACTATCCCCCCTCTAAGTAGCGTGGTCACGCATCTCCACTGTTATCTCCCACCCGTTCTCTACCTCCCCCCCCCCCCCACATCTCTCTGCTTTCTTCAGCATTATTGGGAGTGAGTATTTAAGGTTGAAGGATTCATCATCAATTTTCAGTCATCATTAAAAATTCGAGAGCAGTTTTTCGTTCAAAATCAAAACATAGTTCGAGAAAATGTATTCACTGTATTCTGCTCACCAAGCGGACCACAGTGAATACATTTTCATTTCCAGAATTTTTATATCAAACGAAACAACTGCTTTAGATTTTTTAATGATGACGGAAAAATGATGATGAATCCTTCAACCTTAATTGACCACCTTTGTTTCTGATTGCCTCTTTCACTTTGAATAAGCAGCGAACCAGACCTTAAAAATAATTAGTCTCTTGAATGTGAAGTTAGTCAGTTCGAATCACTTGAATGCGTGGTGAGTCAGTGCTGAATCATGTGAATACGAAGTGAATCAGGCCTGACTAACTAAAATATGAAGTGAGTCAGCCTTGAATCACTTGATGAGGGGACCTAAATCACTTTAATATTAAGTAAATCAGACCTGAATAATAAGCAACTAAAGTGAATTGATGAGAAATTAACTGCTTCTGACAAATTTCAGAAGTGCTAAATCAGTTGAATTTTGGGTGAGTCCTTCCTGAATCACATGAATATGAAGTAAACCAAACCTGAAACATTTGAATGAGAAGTCTGTCAGTCCTAAATCACTTGAATTTGAGGTGAGTCAGTCCTGTATCGCTTGAATATCAAGTGAATCTTCCCTAATCCATTTGAATGTGAAGTAAACCAGACCTGAATCACTTGTATGTGATGTGAGTCAGCCCTGAATTACTTGCATATTAAGATAATCGTACCTTGTTTGTGCAAACGTCAATAATACATGTCCTACTCTATCAGTCAAGTAGCTACTGTTTCTGTAGTGTGTTGATATTGTGAACAATAAAACAGTTGTTTCTATGCCTCTTCCATAGCAAGACGGCCAATAAATCGTGGCCCTTTATTTTACTTTTTGAACACAACGTAGGGAACATACCTGAATGACTAAAATAAAAAATGAATCCGACCTAAAGATGGTATAATCACTTGAATTATTAGTCAGCCAATCTTAAATCACTGGAATTGAGGTGAGTCAGTCGTGAATCACTTGGATACGAAGTAAATCAGGCCCAAATAGCCCCTTCTGTAAATACTCTAACTTTCCACCTTATCACGAGATAGAACAAGTTGAAAATGCTAAATTTGTCATGCTCACTAGCACCACGTAGTGGTGAAATCCCAAACAAACCTTTCGAATACCATTGACCTTCTGAACAACTTTGCCGAAGACTAGAACTTTCCATCTTATCAGAAGCACGAGATAGAACAAGTTGAAAATTGTCAATGTTCCATGCTCACTAGTACCATATAGCGGTGAAGGTGCAAACAAAACGGTCCACCTTGCGAATGTCACTGACCATCCGAACAGCTTTGCTGCCGAAGACTAGAATTTTCCATCTTATCAGAATCACGACATAGAACAAGTTGAAAATGCTCAATTTTCCATACTGACTGGTGTCACGTAGCTGTAAAAATTTCGAACCAAACGATCCACGTTTCAAATTTCCTTAATTTTCTTAACAACTTTACTCAAGACCGTACCTTTGCAGATATTAAGGGTCTCGAGATATAGCATCATGAATGTACCTGTATTTAGGTGATGCAATACTTTTCCATGCGAGTCCGTTCTTATGACTGGTAGTGTATAGAACATCAAAAAATGTGTATAAAGTGAGACTGCTTTCTTTTACGCTGTTGGCTTGACCAAAAATTTGATCAATAGTGATGTATCACACATTCTGATCATTTATTTTTTTGGTAGCACAGCGGTACGTTTGTGTCAAGGCAATGACATTGCAGGAGTAAGAAATCTAAAAAGACCAATTTTAGCGCTATGTAAGGCCGATACAAATGATTGGTTAAGTCGAAAAATTCTGAGGCTGAAAATAAATTGGGATTGAGAGAAACGGCTTTTAATGATTATTAACTGGTTTTCAATAGTTTAACCACTTTTTAAATTGACAGACTTTTTCAGTTTTTTCGCTTACGAACTCGGACATAAAACAAATGAAATATTTGAATCGGCCTTATTTTCGCACATGGTTATCGTTTAGATTAAAATAACACCTGTATTTTAATATTACTGTAATAAACCTGTTAAAATCCTAACAGCTTACTAGTGTTTTTTTAAAGTACAAATCCGTAGCGTTCATAGTTGTGATATTTTTATAGCAATTTCAGGTAAATATTTGCTTTGAAACTAGATTTTGCTATAGTTTTCGGAATATAAAGAAGATCTAAGTAATCCTTGAATGAAAGATATGGTACGGGACGTGGTTTAAGCAGTTCATTCTGCACCTGGGACATTTAATGAAGCTGTATGTAATCTATAATTAGAACTGCCTGTATTCAGACGTTAAT
Organism: Aedes japonicus; assembly: GCA_034211315.2. Classification (NCBI taxonomy): domain Eukaryota; kingdom Metazoa; phylum Arthropoda; class Insecta; order Diptera; family Culicidae; genus Aedes; species Aedes japonicus. The sequence goes on from JASCZW010000590.1 coordinate 5,050, forward strand.
CCCTCTGCTTTCTTTTGATCTATTGGAACATACCATCCAAAACGAGCATTAGACACAGGAAACTTCATAGCCATGGAATTAAGTTACTAATTGCAGGAACGTATTAAAAGCATGCGTATTGTTTTCCGATCGTGAAAAAGTTTTCTTCAGCTTCGCAATATGTACATAAACTAACAATATTGTATGAGTGCGATTCCGTGAATGTGTGCGAATGCAAAATGAAATAGACCAGTTCACGATTTGCTGCAAACGTCAACTTCCTCAACCCACTTCTTCGTTTTACATTTGCCCTCGAAAACAATTAACCCAAACATGTCGACTGCTATGATCAAAAACTCGTCTTCTAGCAGATTATGAGACAGACGTTAATGACCAAGCTTTTAGTTTGTCATTGCTCTTTAATTTGACAATGTATATTTCTTATTTCATTTTTTCGCTCAAAAAATGTTGGACAAAGCGTCTGTGACGACAAACGGAATATTTCGTTTTAAAACAAACAAATGTAAGAGACAGCAGGCTTCACGTTACATTACCAGTGCGCTATATCCATGGTTAACGAAGAAGAGAGAAAACATGGGCTCTCTCAAAAGCAACAGTGATGCCATAGCTGCCGCTTAACATCGAAGCATTAAATATCGTCGTGCTATTGGACAGCACCGAAACCTATTTTTTACCACATAGAAAAGTACCAGATGATGGACAATATAATCATAAGCATAGATCATCCTCAAATGGCTGAAAGTAACATGAAATAAATAGTGGTATAAGATCATCTAGATATGAAATAAATTTAACTCAATGGTCTACATCACATTCTGGCAACAAGCCTATATGTGAAAAATAGTTGATGAAGGCATTCCCACCGAGACACGCAAATAAATGCAAAATACACAAAGGCAAAATTTGAGCGAACTTCTTCAGCAGGTGGAAAATTGATGGTTTCCTAGATGATGTATTTTAAATCTTCAAAATGACAGTAATCAATTGGTAATCATCATGACTTATGCATTGAAATATTCACCTGATAGATAGAGCTTATGGTTGTATCATTAAAGGTGAAATAATTTGGAAAATGTAGGAGGTTTAGACCCATTTCCTAGCAACTTATTAAAACAGTCACCCATGATTAAGCCGTTCCCTACCCTATGAAGAGAAAGTGTTGATAGTTCCGTCCTTAACAGACGTAAAAATACACATTCAACTTTTTCTGTTCGAATTTCCAGAAATTTTACTGACATGATGACAAATAAACAGACAAATTTGTGTGTGCCATTTTCCGCAAAAAACAATACTGAAAATTCATTTTCATCCTTGGGCATTTTTGTATGACATAATAAGTCACTAAATTCAAAATATAAATAATATTGTGAATAATGGTTATCAAATAATTTTTGAATTTGTCAAACATTTGAATTTGTTGTAATCTACAGAATTGAAAAAAATATTGCATATGTAACAGCCAAACGATAGGTTATAAACCTGACAACAATAATTCAAGAAGGCTCTTCGCGTTTTTAGTATGAATGCATTTTTCTTTCCACAACTTTTATACAGAATAACAAATATTGCTTTTTTCCATTTTTTCAATCTTAATTGATTGGATAGTTTCATAGCTAGAAAAGAGAAGAAAAATTAGTATTTTCCATTTAATTCCAACTACCTTTGCTTATCTTGACAGATACGCGTATTTCGTCTACAATGTGCAGACATCTTCAGTGTCTCGTACTAATAACTCGACTTAGTTTCATAGGCTTAACAGTTCTTTTATAAGTTAAGAAAAGACTAAACCGGTCATGTTTGAAGAATCAATGCACATATTGTGCACCATTCTCACGACTGGACACAAATATATTGCACTCTTAAAAGCTTGTTTAGAGTTATTAATATCGTTTTGATCGGATTCAGTAAAGCAAAGCATCCTACAGTACCGAGAAATAATTACAGTTGCAAACGCAAACACCTTGTCTACAGCATTTGCACAAGCAGCAAAATGATCCACCTACACAAAATCCATTGAAACCGTTGCAAGCCAAAGAGTCGCTTCGGCAACCTTCTGGGTTCATCAACAAAAAGGGACGTTCGTCGGCCAGAGCCGCAAACCGCACATATTTTATCCAAACCATCTTCAGACTGTGTTCCCGGACTTTCCAAGGCCCATTGAAGTACTATTCACAGTTTTGACTGCTGGAAGAAGGAAGGAGGAACCACAGGCTGTTCCACTACTGGCACGTCTTGGCTCGGTTTCCAATCATTTCTAGCTGCACACATTCAACGATGATGATGGTGATGAGCATCATCACTAACGTTCACTCCCATCATTTGTTCAACAATAAATTCAATTTTCTATCATCAGTACGCAGGACTATTGACTTCTGCTGGCTGGTGGTTGCTGACTCCTGCAATTCTTCTGCTTGTTGTGAATGCACTGAGCTATTTCCCATAAATTGCTTATTCAACTAACGAGCACCTTGCATCGGGTTGCTAATTCTGCCCAGCCTAGAGAAGGTTACTGCAACATAGTATGCAGAATGCCGGTGGGTGGCTGCAATGGCGAAAGGAGTACCTCCCGTGGTGGCGAGCGCTTCAGGTTCTGTGGTTGCCAACGGTTGGAACTTACCACATACTTTACTCGAGCAAAACTGGCAGAAGCAAATGGAGCGTCCGGAGAGTGAAATATCGAGCACACCGGAAAGATTGTTATTACGTAAAGACGCAATTGTAGCACTCTTGCAGTAAATTTATTTCACCTTCAGATGGTCGTAAAGGTACAAACGGAAGGATCGAATGCAATCGTACAGGACGTATTGAACTCCGTACGACTACTGTCACGTCGCATGGTGGAGGAGATTACTTCATAATGGACAAAAGTACCGCTTTTGGATTGTAAATTTATTTATCAGCATAACCTAGACAGAACGTACCTGCCACGAATGAAAATTTACGGGAATAAACCGTCGACGGTGGCAGCTGGCAAACACGCGATGCTCAGCTGGTGCTGCTTCCTTGTCAGACTACGTTTCTGGTTGTAGGCCTGAATTGCTTGAAGTAACGGCGCAATTGTTTTCCATGCAAGGTTGAAATGCATGTGTATATTAGTATCGGTGGCATTATTAACTGCGATGTCGCTGCCAATTAATATTAGAAAGAAAAATCCGTCCAGTGATTTATACTTCTACCAGTGTTATTCTGTGTGGTTGAACTATTTATAATATTCAAGAGCACACACGGGTTTCCCAGGTATGCAAAGAGCAGTTAATTGATGAAATATTAAACCTATTCACGTTAAATTTCGGACACCAAAATAATAGCAACCAAAAATGTTTACACATAATTGATCAAAACTGATTGTTAATTTAACAAAAAATATAGTTATATTTACATAAGAAACAGATGACTAAAGGGTGTATTCGATAAAAATGGCACACACATATATACTCATCAAAATGGTGGTTGCTTCAGGGAATGAAGAACTACTAATGAGTTTTGATTTACAACATTTGTTTTATTCAATTTCGTCTCCCATCCCGAATGCCCACACCTTCCTTTTCACTCCACCCATCAAATTTTGTACAACCGATTTTCCCAGTGTTTTTGTTGTTTTTACCCAAATTTTCTTCAATTCTAGCTCTGTTTTCATAGTTTTGGGTTGTTTGCAAAGTTCCGTTTTCATAATTGCCCAGAATTTTTCAATTGGACGAAGTTCCGGTGAATTTGGTGGGTTCATATCCTTTGGCACAAAATTGACTCCGTTGGCTCGGTACCACTCCAATACGTTTCGAGCGTGCTTCTTAATCAATGGCAGAGACGCTTCTTAAGGCACTCTTCCGTGTAAATCGCACCGTTTATTGTTCCGGAAGTGATGAAGGGAGCACTTATTTCACCACATCCGCAAATCGCCTGCCAGATTAGAAACTTCTTTGCAAATTTCGATAGTTTCTTCTTTCGAACATCCTCCGGAACATCAAACTTCGACTTGGCAACGAAATATTCTTGCCCAGGAAGTTGACGGAAGTCAGCCTTGACGTATGTTTCGTCATCCATCACGATGCAACCGGATTTGGTGAGCAGCTTCGTGTAAAGTTTCCGGGCGCGGGTTTTCACAGTGATGTTTTGTTTTTCATTCCGGTTTGGGGCTTTTTGCACTTTGTAAACATGTAACCCAGCACGCTTCATGGTTTTCTGCACAAAACCGACTGACACCTTAGACTTTTTAGCGACATCTCGAATTGACATGTTTAGACGGTTCTTGAATTGTTGTACGACTTTACTCAATTTTAATGTCCATTGGACCACTTTTGCGACCACTCCCTTCCTTCCTTTGGACACTCAGACGCTCCTTGAACGTTCTTATTACACAAGACACAGTTGTATTTGCAATTCCAAGCCTTTTAGGAATCCACCGGTGGGACGCCCCTGGGTTTTGATTATGAGTGCACAAAATTTTCTCACGGACAATTTCTTGTTTTGACGACATGACTGGAACTACTGAATGTATAACTATGAAACTTGGCAGGTGTAAATAATACACTATGGATAAGATCTACTCAAATCTACTTTACTCATACGATTCAAAAGTTACAGAAGATTTTCTGTGTGCCATTTTTTCGAATACACCCTTTAAGATGTGAATCCTTCTTTTTGTAGAATTCCCGAGCTTTCTGTAGTACACCCGCCATCAGGTTTCGAACGGTATCCTTAGATACACCCGCCGTGACAATTCTCCATCGTGAAATCATCGGTACCATATGCTTTCTTCTTAGTTTCAGAGAGTTTCCGCTTAACTAGAGCCCAGTACTTCTATATTGGGTGAAGTTCTGGTGAGTTTGATGGATTGGTTAATGCCGGTAGAGACGTAACTTTTAAATTTCCGACCACAACTACATATAACCTGCCAAATCCTATACTTCTTCGAGAATTTAGACACCTTTGCATTTCGGTGTAAAAAGCCAGACCCGGAAGGTGTTTAAAGTTTTTGAGTACGTGTGTTTCGTCTTTCATTATGAAACAAGAAAATGTTTGCAAAAATTTGGTGTAATGCTCCTGAACACGACTCATTTCAATGAAATTTTGCTTGTCATCACGGTTGGGCACTATTTTACTGAATGTAACAATAATGTAAACATGTTGTACACAAAATAAAGAGTGGAGAGTTTCAGCTGTCATATAAGTGAAACGTTCACAATCCGTGAAATAATTTAAAATCTACACTGAAAGATAAGTGTCCAAAATTTAACGTGGACAGGCTTTAACGGTGGCTCAATATGATCATTTTTTCAGAACCGCCCTTTTTAAGGATCCATTTGTAGTTCCAAACAACTGTGCAAAATTTGGAGACGATTGGTTCATATGATGTTTTTATCCGGCTTTACGCATTATGTTTGAAATTTGTATGGAAATTAGTACGAGAAAACGTACATGTTTGTATGTTTGCTGATTCTGTAAAATTAATTGTATTCAATCGAATAGATTTGAACTAAAATGCATTTTGTTAATCTACATCATACGCTTCGAGTCATGTGTTTGTTAAATATATAGGGTAGGTAACGACTTAAGCACCCCAAGACCCTATACCAAGCACTGGGTAAACGTTATCCTACAACGCTCATTTTTTGCAGTATGGTGCTCAGAGCTCGAAAAAAATGACAGCCGTTGTGAACGATGGGTAAAAAAATATTCAGTAGGTACGATTTTCGCTCCCTTCATTTCATTCTATCAGTCACGCAATATATTCGTGTTTACTATTTTGCTATGCTCAGTCATTCCGTTGTCTTTGTGTTCCACACTACTCATTCACAACACAGCAAAGGACACGGCTATTCAAGCCTCAAGAGATTTTGGTTGCTTGACTGAACGTTCTGGTAACCAGTCATTCATTTTCGCGTTGGTGAGTGATTTTTTTGCCACAGGATTTCAAGTATTCCCGAACATGGCTGAAGGCAAAGGAAGCCAAAAGGCCAAATGGCCGAAATCGCTACAGAATTTGTGGGGCATTTGTTCGAGAAAAGGCATTTGTAGGATCGATTCGAGAAGTTTTGGGTTTTTCCACTTCTCCAAATGAATGACTGTTCTTTCGTCTTCACGGTAGAACGTTGAAATTGAATTAGTTTTTTCACTTACGTACATTCACTGCTTTCTGGAACGAATGAATGATCAAAGTAAAGCAAAACAAAACAAGTTGACTCATCTTGCACACTTGGTTTAACCACCTAGCTCTCTGCGCTCATCTGTGGCTTGTACCGGTCGGATTCGAGGCAAACACTATTCTTTCGGGATTGTTGTCCGTCATTCTTACAAAATGTCCCACCCTTCCCTACTCTTCCAGCTTTAGTGAATTTCTGGATACTGTGTTCACCATAGAGCAGCACCAGCTCGTGGTTCATCCTTCTCCTCCATACACCGTTTTCACATACGCCGCCAAAGATGGTCCTAAGCACGCATCGTTCGAAAACAACAAGTGCTTGCAGGTCCTCTTCGAGCATTGTCCACGTCTCATGTCCGTAAAGATCAAGAGGGTCTTATCGGCGTTGTGTACATGGTACACTTTGTACGAGGTTGAAGCTTACCAGATCTCAAGGTTTTGTGGAGTCCATATTAAGCACGACTTCCGGTAATAATGCGTCTCCAAATTCATCTGCTGCAGTTGTTATCCGACGTAACCAATGATCCGATGTAGACAAACTCATCCACCACCTCGAACTCATCTCCGTCGATTGTCATAGTTCTGCCTATGCAAGATCATGTGACGCTCGGTTTCCCTAGCAAACAGATACATAGTCTTCGACGCATTCATTGAACAGTTCAATGGCTGGAGACTTATTTACTTACTGATGCTGGTGCAACGTCCTATTAGGACCACGATATTTCTCCATAAAACTCGGTTATGGGCTGCTTGTCTCTAGTTTCTCGAATGTCCCACACTTCCAAGGTCTTGCTCCACTTGGTTTAACCACCTAGCTCTCTGCGCTCCTCTACGGCTTGTACCGGTCGGATTCGAGGCAAACACATTCTGACAAAATGTTCCGCCCATTGTACTCTTCCAGATTTAACGACTTTCTGGATACTGTGTTCGCCATAGAGCTATACCAGCTCATGGTTCATCCTTCTTCTCCATACATTGTTTTCACATACACTGCCAAAGATGGTCCTAAGCACGCGTCGTTCGAAAACTCCAAGTGCTTGCAAGTTCTCTTCGAGAATTTTACACGTTTCATAACCGTAGAGATCTAGAGGGTCTTATCAGCGTTGTGTAGATGGTACACCATAGTAGGCACAACTTCCGGCAATAAAACGACTCCGAATTTCTCTGCTGCAGTTGTTATACGATGTAACCAATGATTCGAGGTACACAAACTCATTTACCACCTCGAATACATCTCCGTCGATTGTCACAGTTCTGACTATGCGAGCTCTATCACGCTCAGTTTCTCTAGCAAACAGATACTTAGTCTTCGACGTATTCAGCTTCAATCCAACCTTTTCTGTTTCACGTTTCAGCTTGGTGTACTGATCAGCTACCATCTGGAACGTTCTCCCGACAATGTCCCGACACCTTCTAGCGCAATGTTAAACATGAGACAGGAAAGACCATCGCCTTGTCGAAGTCCTTGGTGTGTTTCAAACGAGTCCAATAACGCATCTTCACGTAACACTGTACACCATCTATCGTAGCCTTGACCTTTCTGGTCAGTTTCCCGGGAAAAACGTTCTCGTCCATAATCTTCCATAGCTTTTCACGATCAACTGTATCGTATGCAGCCTTGTAGTTGATGAATAGGTGGGGTGTAGGGACTTGATATTCGCGTTACTTTTTGAGGATCTGCATCAACGTAAGGATTTGGTCAGTGGTCGATCGACCGGTCAGAAACTGGCTTGACAACTTCCCACAAATCTGATTGCTAGCGACGATAGACGACAGAAGATAATCTGGGACAGCATCTGAAGATAATCTGGGATTGTTTTTAAGCACTAGACAGATCTCACATTTTAACTTGTTACCCTTTTTATAACTCCCTCTTTCCACTCCTCCGGTAGCTGTTCTGTATCCCAGATCCTAACTATCAGTCGATGCAGACAAGTCACCAAGTTATTCGGGCCCATTTTTATAAGTTCCGCTCCAATGCCATCCTTCTCAGTTGCCGTGTTGTTCTTAAGCTGTTTGATAGTGGGAGTTGGCACGTCACCTTCGTCACCATACCGATGAAGCCATTCCTCATGCTGTCTTGGTATTCCGCCTCTGCGCCATTCAAGTGTTCATCGTAGTGCTGCTTCCACCTTTTAATCAACTCACGATCATCCGTCAAAATACCTCCATCTTCATCCCGACACATTTCCGCTTGCGACACGAAGACTTTACGGTATGTGTTAATCTTTTTGTAGAATTTATGCGTATCTTGAGAACGATACAGCTGCTCCATTTCTTCGCAATTCAACTCTTCCAGGTGACGCTTCTTATCCCGGTAGAGATGAGGTTGCTGCCTTCGCTTCTGTCTGTATCGCTCCACATTTTGACGAGTTACTTACTGCAGCATCAACGCTCGCGCCGCACTCTTCTCATAAAGAACCGTTATACATTCATCGTCTAAACAATCGTCCGTCAATGTCTTTCAAAAAACCCCGATGGCGCCTTCAGCTGCGTTGTTGATGACTGCTTTGACGGTACTCCAGCAGTCCTGAAGAGAAGCTTCGATGAATTCTCCACCTTCCGGCAACGCTGCTTCAAGGCTTTGCGCGTAATTAGTTGTGACTTCGGGCTTGAGTCGCTCCAGATTATACCGTTGCGGTAGCCGTTATCGAATGTTGTTCACAACGGAAATGCTTTAGCGCTGAGTTGATGTAGGCGCCGCGGTAGGTCCTGACGTCGATAATATCCGAGAAGTGTCTTCCATCAATCAAAACGTGGTCGATTTGGGATTCGGTCTGTTGTGGTGATCTCAAGGTATACCGATATGGGAGGCCTTACTGGAAGTAGGTACTAAGTATGGCCATGTTCTTGGAGGTGGCGAAATCGATGAGTCTCAGGCCGAATTCCTCCTCCTGACCGACCTTAACATTGAGATCTCCTATGACGATTTTGGCAGCTTTTGTATTCCCGTTCAAGCTGCGCGTAAAAAGGGCTGGCACGTTGATTATGCTGACATTGAAGAAAGGGCCATTGATTCTCAACTTGCACATTCTGTTGTCGATTGACCACCAACCAATCAAGCGCTTTTGCATTTCGTCCATCACGATAAAAGCTGTACCCAACTCGCATGTATTGCCGCAGCTCTGGTAGATGGTATAACCATCCCTAGGCGTATGTAACATTGATTCTTTCCAGAAAACCTCCTGTAGCGCTACAGCGGCTCCTGTAGCGATCTTGTGGACCCTCAGTGTCAAGTCGGAAAAAATGCGGGTGCTTCCTGAGAAATTGAGGGACTTACAGCTCAAAGTTCCGAGTTTCTAATCGTTTGTTCTTTTTCTATGCCGATTGACCCAGTCCATATTTACCTCATGTGCTTCCATTACATTACTATTATTTTTTACGGCTGGCTTGTAGAGACTGCACAAACCCCCATCTTGCCGGAGGATCATCGTGCACAGCTCTGTTTAGAGTCCCACGCTGGCACGAGGACGAAGTCAGCCGCCCCTAACATGGAGGCAACCTAACATCCTAGGCAACCTACTTTGCCTGTCCGGGGATCCTTCATGATCCGCATCGGGTGGCTTGCAGCTCAGCTCAGCCAGTCTCAACCTACTGAACGAATTGCCCGGCAATGATGATATATGGATTTTGATTGATGAATCTCGTCTCAATTGATCCACTGGCTTCGGTGTCTTCAAGTAAAAGTTAGTGCATTCCACAAACTTTAGGAACCTTGCCCTGTTTATGCTTCTGAAATGACAGTAATCAACTTTTCACTGGGGATGCTCTTCAACATGCTACAGGCCATTACTTCATCTTCTCGGGCAGCCTTAGTTTGATTGAGGCTCTTCGGTTGATGAAACTTACTAGACTTTCACCTTATTTCCTTTAAAACTAAGGGAAAAGATGATTGTGCTGGTCGACAAATCATATTTGATTACACACGGCCCAAGGCATACTACACGAAGTATTAAGTCTTTGTTTTATCATAGAGCAATGAAATATTGGCTCCGTAAAGCTTGATTTAGCCCCCCAAATAAACGCACCAAATGAAAAAAAATAATAGATTAATTACAATTAGAAAAGTTTTCCTTTCGGTCATTTTAAAACTTCATTCTCTCCTTCAATCTGTGCCATATGTCCGTTGGTTTTTGCATCTGACAGGTTTACTGCCAAAGTGTGGAGGTTTGTTTCGAACGTTAACTTTTCCCATGTGGGGCGGTGTGGTGTTTATGCGTTGGAAGCATTCGAAGGAAAAAGAATAAAGAGGAAAGGGAGATAACAGAAAGTTTGATCATAAACATAAAATATCTCTCCTGCAGAGGAGTACACATTTTTACTTGGCGGTTATAATTTAACCCAATTGAGTCCCAGTAAAGTTTTGCCATACGCTAACATAAGATGAAGAATGGGTGTTCTGCTTTGGATTGAACATAGCCGTTAGTAAAAAAAAATATGGCCTAAGTCTCTTTGAGAACTGAGTTGAGAGAGAGAAAAATTCAGTTTGTTAATTAACGATAAATTTGAAGGATAAATCAGCACAAAACACAATTCATTTCCACTTCATGCACGGTTTGAAAGTGAACAGAAAGCGTTTTTTTTTTTTACTTATTTATTTTTCCGTCGGCCTATTTCCTTACATGGTGACAATCACCGACGCCAGGGAGACAACTCCACCACCTGGACCCTACCTAACGACTCATGACTATGAACCGGGACCAACGGCTTTACTTCACTTCCGAAGGAAGACGTGACCAAGATTTTTTCGCCTCAGAAAAACCACCGACGTCGACTGGGATTGAACCCAGACCCACTGGGGTGCCAGTAGCAGTCACGCTCACCAATACACCACCGACGCTGACAAACAGAACGCGTTGTTATTGTACTGTATGCGTGATAATGTTTGCACCAAATGTTTGCAATGTCAATTAAAAAAAAATACTCAAAACTTTAGGTTCCGATTTTGTTAGGGATGTTTTTGGGAGTCTTCAACTATGTTAATCATCGAACGAGTATCCACTTGCTGCAATTACGGCCTCCACACGCTTCCGGAAGGCACGGCAGGTCCTAGTAATGTAGCCTGGATCCATTTCACTCCAGGTACGGGTCAATGTTTGTCTGAGGCTTGCTGTACTCGGGTGGCATTTAGAACAGGCCTTGGCCATAACGCGCTAAACTGAGTAGCCCATCGGATAATATCGGGGCTGGATGGCGGCCACGTATCCTTCGCCCAGACTGGCAGCGAAGCCGCATCTTGTTAAAATACGACATTTGGCTTCGGGCCGTACTGCTCTTTGGTCCACGGAAGAACAAAAATTAATCCAAATTCCGATGTAGACCTCCGTGTTTATTTACATTGTTGCCTTCCGGAATGAACTCATTTTTTGCCATAGGAAGTCATCAATCCAAACACCATAACGCTACCAGGTTGCTTGGTCAGATACTCGTGTTTATGTAATATAGCGGTTGGTGCTAAAATTTGATTCATTATCGACGGTAAACATGCTTTCGTCGGTGAACAGGATCAAACGATTTAATTTTGCTTGAGGAAGTTTAATGTCGTTTTCGGTTATTGCCAGTGTGGAGTTACGTCCGCCCTGAGTCCATCCTAACAGCTGTCAAAACGTGTTTTTATTCAATCGGGTCAGATCTGGATCCGCTCTGGGTCCGACCTTCACTCTCAACATTTTTCGAGGTCCAACCTGGATTCACCAATACACACAAACATGAAATGTGACAACAAAATGTTTATGTTCATGTTTTCAACTAATACCATCATACTGACTCGACTCTGGATCCGTTTTTGTTCGGTAATTGCGAGTCAGAGTCAGACCTGACCTGATCAGATTTAAAACCGATAGTGACAAATGATTTTCTTATATCGCTCAACTTGTAGCTCCCGGATGCGGTTAGTAACCATGTGAGATTTTTGCGTGCCCTCGACTTCGCCTCGTCATCTTCCTTTTTTTTCCTATTGAACGCACTGGATACGCCCGAATCTTCCCTGTGATGGCAGCGATAACCTTCGGAATCCGAGCTGACCTCGAACGTCCACCTTCACGGATAGTCGTCTTTTCTTTTCGTGACCTAAGACTCTTTTCACGGCGAGTGAAATGTATTTTTGCGAAATTTGCGCATAGTTCAAATCAACTGTTCAACTACTGAAATCGGCTTCTTTTACTCGCAGCCTACTATGATTTAAATTATGGGGTTAATTATAGAAGTCGAATCGAGCAACTCGACTCGATACTTGTTACGAACGAAATGGTGCATTACAGAATCCGACTGAAACTGGTCGAAAAGGTAACGGAACTCGATTTTTAACGGTAATGTTGATTTTTTTCAAAATGTCTTCAAAATATTACATAACGCAGTAATTTGGGGCTTTCATTAATTTAGCGGCAATTTTTGATTGTCGAATGTCGAATTATTCACTCTTAGTTTGTGAATTATTTTAATGTTCTTGTAATTCAGAAAACCGTGAGACCGTGTTCCTAAGATGTGATTTGAAGTAGTTAGTTTTTTTAGTTCCTTAATTATCGAGATTTTCAGCACTGATATAGTCTTTCTTTGTATTTTCCCATACGCGATTTGCACAAGATTCAGCCCTGGGCTGGTTCATCTCCCGTTGTAGTCTCTGAAATACCTTTTGGGTATTTTCGTAACTTGTCCGGGGATGAGTTTTAAACTGATTGGTATGGATGTTAACCACTATGCCGGGGTTGCCACCTTGATTTGAAATATTTTACGAGGAAGTTATTAAATAATAGTGGACAAATGCCGATATCTTTTTCACCATATTTTAATATGGTGTCATGAGCAATGAATATCATTTTGGTCATATGAATGATTTTTGTATAGACTATTCCTTCTGTTCGTCAGTGATTAGCTTTTGAATTTTAAGGAAGCTCTTTCCTGATCTTTGTCTTTCTGGAAAGTTTTCTCCTGAAATTTAAGCAGGATAGTTACTGTCTTAAATTCTGAACTGCAAGGAAAATTTCTCCAAAACTTTGGGAAAGCTCTTCAGAATTTCTTGAAAAATCTTCTCAAATTTGTTGAAAGTTTCTTCCTGATCTTCTGAGAGATCGTCTTTGGAACTTTTTTTTCCTCAACTTCAGAGAAGTTTGTTCCTGAATTTCTGAGCAATTCCTGCTTCAGCTACTAGAAAGTACCCCATATACTTCTGAAAAGTTTCTTTCGGTTTTCCTCAAAAATATCAACCTGAGTTACTATGACCTCATTCTGAGCTTCTAAGATGTTCATGATTTTGAATTTCAGGAAAGCTCTCTAACACTTATGAGTTGTTTCAACTAAACTTTTGGAAAATTTTCATCGGAACTTCTGGAGAACCCTCTCTTGAACTTAAGTATCCTGAAATTTTTGAGAAATTCCTTCTTGGACTTAAAGATAGTGCCCTCTCTGATAAGTTTCTTCCTGGAATTCTGGGAAGTTTTTTCCTGAGCTTATTCTATTTTAACGTCTGATAAGTCCTACCCTGAGCCCCGAAGAAAATTTCTCCAAAACTTTGTAAAAGTCTTCTTTAGAATTTATAAGAAAATTCCCTTAAATTTGTTGGAAATTTCTGTCTAAACATCTAAGAAGTCCTCTTCTCAACTTTTGGGAAGTTTTCTCATGAACTTCGGAGTTTGTTTTTGTTTTTTTTTAGTGAGAAAATTTTGCTCAAACTGCTACAAAGTACCCACTATTTTTCCGATACTTTTAAAAATCTTCATTGTGATATGTTTTCTAGGAAGTTCCAACTAAACTTTTAGGAAATTTCTTCTGAAACTTCTGAAAAGTCCTTTCCTGAACTTCAGAGAAGCTCTCACCTGAATTTTTAGTACGTATCGTTCTGAGCATTGCTGAAGTTTGTCCCTGATTTTTTAAGAAATTATATGCCCTCTCTGGTTTATTTCCTCCTGAGCTTTGGGACAGTTTTTTTCGTGGACTCCTGGGAAGTCCACCTTGAATTTTCAGGAAAAACGCTAAAACCTCTGGAATGCTTGAAACATTTAAATAGTCCTCTCCCATAAACTTCTTCCTGAAGCTCTAAGAAGTTCTCTTCTGATTTTCAGGAAAGTTCTCTCCTTAACTTTTGGGAAGAATGATCTTGAAATTTCGAAGTTGTTTCCCGATTTTTTTGGGTTATTTCTGCTTGAACTACTAACGAGACTTCTTTCAGTACTTTAAGAAATCTAGGACTAATATAAACCACTTAACTCGTGGGTAGATTTCCTAATCCCAAGTACAAATGTACTGAAATAAGGCGTTTAGAAGTACTTTAGAAAAATATCAGAGTTCTAAGATTAATTTCAAAATTTCATCACATTTATTGTGCGGCAACCGACTGAGACTGATAGCAATTTAGGATCAAAAACGAGAAAATAAAATTCACTTTTTGTTATTCCGACTCAAGGTGCATTGGTGGCCCTAATGAATCGAGGTGTTGGTCAATTTCTTACCACTTCCTTTTAGCATAAGTGTTGCTGGCCCCACGCCACAAAAGCCTCTGCCAGAGCCTACTTTTATTTTAATCAGTTCAATGGACAATTCACTAACGGTAATTTATTTTATTTTAATATGATAAGAATTTTTTTGCTATAAGTATATTGTTTTTCTGTTAATTCACCTATAAAAAATAATGGTTTGGTGTATTCCTTGCCTTGCTGAAATAATTATCACTAACCAATAAAAAAGCAACTCTTACTTGACAAAATTTGACAGATTAGTCACATGTTTCCGAGCGATCGATTGAGTCGACCAACTCGACAAAATTTCTTCGATGTCAACATCTGTAATAGCAAAATTGATCTGTCGAGAAAGACGGTTGGCTCGATTTATATAATTGGCCCCTATAGATTACATGCATGCAACGAAAACCAAAGCATTATTAGCACAAGTGAAACGGGAACCTTATTTGTGCGATGGTGCAAACATTATCACGCATACGGTACTGTTAAGATGCCCTAGCAGCATACTTGTTGCAATAAAGTTGATGTTACTCCAAAGCTACTCAATTAAGTCCTAATCAAGTATCTATAACCGAATATGGCGGTTCTGTGTTATTTGGGTAGTTGGTTCTTGTATAGTTCATCTACGACGGGTTTGACATTAATGCTCTTTTTCAAGTCTGTTCTAATATAATCTTTTTTTATTTTCAGCACCCATCTGAGCCAAACTTGAAAAATCCTTCTACTTTCAATCCTACAAATCCAGCAGAGATGCAATGCGAGTAAGTTTTCCATAACAACTGTAATGGTAAATTTCTCAAGAATAATTGATGAAGATCTCAGTGCAATATGCAAACATTATCAATTTCCCTGATTAATTTTAACGGATTTCTACCACTTATTTTTCTAGGATCTGTTCCAAACTGCAGGCTGAATTGATTCAGCAAAGTAAGCAACACTCTGGAGAGATCGAGCAACTGAACGAGGATATCGATCATCTCAAGGTATGTTTGAAAAACTAACTGGTTAAATATGATTAATTCATATGTACCTCAAATGTTCATAAAAGAACAAATTCTCGAACTTATTCCTGAGTATAGGTTATACCTAATCGAATTCATTGACGCAAAATCGAACGATCGTTGACCACTGTTACCATTGTTGTTTTCGCAGCAGAGGACATGCATAAGCGCAGGGTCGCAAACTTCACTCAATTTTTATTCGTTTTTGACTCATTTTTGTCAAAAGCGGAGTCGCTCAAAATTGAGTAAATGGAACTGGGATTGACAAATTGGCAAATCAAAAATTTTGATTGTAATCAAATGCTAAGGTGAGAATACCTAAAATTAGGAATTTATATTACCCAAAATTGTGGGCAATACCTAAAATATCGGTAAAATTAAACGATAATAAACAGTAAGTCTTACTGACATTTGGAAAATTTTCATTTTTCAATATTTGTCATTATTATTTACCTAAAATTTAATAATTTTTTAGGATTTTTTTTTTATTGAGAACAGGAGCGGTCGCCATGTTTTTTTAAACGAAAACGTTATTATTTTTCTTATTAAACTTTCAAGAAACAGTTTGTTCATGTAGCACTATTTCATACAATAACTTTTGCATTCTTTTATTTGATTCTATCTCCGACGGATCATTGTGGACCAACGTAATTCGGCTTCACTCCGGTGCTAAAAAAATAACTAATTAAAATGTTCGGTCGCTGCCGAAAAAATATTTCTCTAAATCTACAATGATATTTTTTTAAATACAGTTGAAAAATTTCTGTTATTCGTTTGAAAATGTGTTTCTCCTTAAGTGCAGCATTTAGAAAACTGATCCGAATACATAAATTTTAAAATTGCATTTTTTAGGTATTCTCATCTTAGCGTGTAGAGCGTATTTTATTATAACGTTCATTGATTAGGGTTGCTAATGGTTTTTAGTATGAGTGCTTGTGACGAATAAGTGTGATGTGATCGAAAGGTTTTGAAGCAACACTTACTGTCAATCATACGGTAAATAAAGGTGACACGGTCATAAATTTAAGTAAATGTGCGAAAGGTGACCGGTTTTCGATTCCTATTCTTCAGGAAGTCGAGAAGGAAATTGATCGGTTGAAAAATAACAAGACTGTTGAAGTTGATCAGCTAAAGGGCGCGAACGAAATTACTTCAACTTAGTATAAAATCTCCTGGGCACAGGCAAAATCTTGTGGTAGTTTTAATTCAACTTACAGGTCCCAGGGTTAGTTTGATTCTTTACCATTTTGGGGGACAATGTTCGTCGAATTAGTCTTATAACATTCCCGCACGCTTTGAGTATAGTGGCATGAAGCTAAATTCAGCCAAAATAGTGGTTTTTCATAGTGTTTCTCCAAAAATGCCAAAATATGTTTTTGGAGGCATTCCGTCTTTTAAATTTCACCAACCATGGTGCCATTTGTGACGCAAACTTCACTCCACTTTCACCAGTTGCAGCCTGCCAAATGAGGTATTTCGATGCCAATTTCGACATTTTCTTCTATTTGAAACAATCATCTACTTGGAATTACCAGTATACAACTCCTGTCCTGGCATTTGTTTGGATGTCAACTTTGACGTACATAGAAACAAATAATGAATTTTAAAAAGCTCGTAAAATTTTCCCTCGTTTAATTCCAAGCCAAGGCGTAAATAACGAAATTGTTTTAAATTTTTCATGCGACATATAGCAATGTTTGAAATTTTTCATACAACAGGCTAGATTTACGCGTAATCTGGCTTAAATTTGTATGAAATATACTATTATTTTGTAACTGATTATCCACTGTGACTTGGTAGTACTAAGATGATTTATTTGGCTTTCAGTCTTTATGAATATTGAAAACAGATGATTTTTTATTTCTGACGTTTCGCCTTCATCTAGGGATTACTGCAATACTATAATTCGACGGAATGCTGTGTGTGTTGTTTCTCATACAATTTACTTACTAGATTTCTTTTTTTGTCATATTATGTTCTGTTATTAGATTTAAACGTCTGGTTATTCTATTAAACATCTCTGTAGTAAATCATCTGTTTTCATTATCCATTAAGACCCAAAGCCAAAAAAATCATCTTAGTACCATCCTATTCTTTTCAGCCAAATCTGGAATTCTCTTTATGTGCATTAGATTACGCAGAAAATTCAATGTTTCTTTTTATCTATGTACGTTTCATCATCCATCACACAGCAACTGTATCTGATCAACATCTCCATGTAGAGCTGCCTAGCACGAATCTTAGTGACAGTTAGCTGCCGTTCATCGTGGTTTGGGATGTTTTGAACCGCGTATGTATGTAAACCTGCTCATGCATTAGCCTCCTGTACTTAACTAGGGTACGGGACGGGTTTTAAGCAGCACCTGGAACATTTGATGCTGTATTTTATCTATAATTAGCACTGCTAATATTACGACGTTAACCCTCTGCTTACTTTTAATCTTTCGAAAAATACCTTCAGAAACGATTTTAAAACTCAGAAAATTACATAGCCATGGAATAAAGATCCCAATCACAGGGGCTTTTTAAAAGTCTAGAGACGGTAGACCTACAGATTATCAGCATTTTTTCCAAAAGACTATGAGACAGATCTGGATTTTCCAGGTTGACCGCAACAAACCACACAACTACGCAATTGGCGGGATGTAAACAACGCATAGAAGAACAATTCTGCTCATTGTAGACAAAATACGCGTATCTGTCAGGATAAGCAATAACGGTAGTTGGTATTAAAAATAAATTACTAATCTTTGTTCTCATTTTCTTGTTAATAATTTCGTGTTTGCCCTTTACCATGTAAGCTACTAAAATTTGGTGGTAAACCACTGGCTAAGGCACTGCACTGGGTAATTATCGACAATTGGGAGGAACAGTATTCAGCGAAGAAGCGGATGGAAGGTATTGTTTGTTCCATGTACAAGAAGCATAACAAGCTGGACTGCCGCAATTATCGTGTAATTACAATACCGAGCGTCACCTACAAGTTAGTTTCCAAATAAAAAGTAGATCTTAATGCAAAATCAAGCGAGATTCAGCAGCTAATGCATTTCGTCAGAATCCAACTCCTCCGATTCGCGATTCTAAAATGGGCTTTGAATAGTTTTGCACCTTAAACGACACCTGGAGCAGATGGGCTATATCCATGTTTTCTTCAGCAAGGTTTTGATTCTTTTAAAAATGTTTTAAAACAAATTTTCATTTGCAGCCTTGCATTTACAGGTTACATTCTAAAATCCAGGAGAGAAATAAATGTTATATTTATTCCAAACAGTGGACAAGCAACGAATGATGAGGCAAAGAATTTCAGGCCAATCAGTCTGAGCTCTTTTATGCTTAAATGATTAGAATATCATAAGCCTCTTGAAGGTCAAATTTTTCACCTTGTCGATGGTGAGAGACCAAGAATTTTAACAGTAGCGAAAGTAATATGTGATACTTTCACATGCTACTCGTTTTTTCACTGCCACGTCGTAGAACGTTTTTATGAAGGCACTTACATCAGGTGTGATACTGACGGGTTATGCCGTAATTCACTTTGACTTCTTACTTTGAATCAAAGGGAAACGACTAAAAGTACATTTTGCATGTTCTTTTAAATTTTTGTTGTTGTTTATCCATTTTTTTATGGAATGAATAACCAATATACCTAGTTTACGTATGGTTTACTAAGTGAAAGTAATTGCAAAATTTTCGAAGAGGGTGAATAAAGTAAATATCTGACTGTTCGAAATGAAGCACATAGCCATAGAAAAGTGTTACTTAAGACTGACGATGACATGTATGTTTATAAGAGGTAGGACGCGGTGGGCCCACTTAGGAGGCACGAGCTATTTATTACACTTTTTCAAGTAGTTTATTTCAACAACAATACTTGGTTGGTCATATACAATATCATGCTGTTTTTTATAGCTATATGTATAGCTATATGTATATATTTGTTTCGTTTTTTTTTTATTACAAAGTTTGGTCACTAAAAATCAACCAATCCGTGCTCTACTTCGTTGTTTATGAGTTTCTTGTAATGGGAAAAGGTGAAATTGAGAAGTGAGCAAAAAAGTGTTACTTAAAACTGACGAAGACAAGAGATTGATAATTGGGAGGTAATTGGGGAGGGTCCACTCATTGCGGGTCTAGTATTTGACTTACTATAGATGGGAGGGGGGATCTAATCACAGTAGTTCTATTTCAATTCCGGTTCAGTTCCATATAGGTGCCGTTTTGGTTCCACTTTGGTTTCGTTTCAATTTCATTTCAATTCCATTACAAATTAATTTCGGTTCTGTTTCGGTTCCGTTTTGAATACATTTTGCATCCATTTGAATTGGATTTTGGTGTGATTCTGGTTCTATATCTTAAGTACAATTCAATATCAATCAACTTATCATGGTTTCAACAATGCTTTTTCCTCTGCTCTCAATGTTTACTATGTACACTTGAGTTAGCGTGAGGCAACGAGTGCTCAACCCAAGTTTCAAGAGTTGAATGCTGCCAAAGTCAAACTCTACAAATCAGGAAGTATCATGGAATCCGTAAGCCGTAATGGGAAAGAAGATGGTATGTATGTTTAAATGCAACTGAACAACCTGGATAATCTGAAATCTAAGGTAAATAAAACTAAACAGGTTGGGGTTGTAAAACGAACGCCAATGGCATGAGACAACCCTGACTGACTGATCCTTATAACACGCTTTAAAATGGAAGCTAATAAAATACTGATTCAAACTATTAGGTGTATTATTAGAAGATACTGCAGTGTTGTAAGTTGCCGGCATACTCTAGTAAAGTATAACAACAAACTAATATTAAATATGTAACAAGTTTTTTTAGTCTCATACATCATTATGAACTCACCTATTATCGCATAACAAATTTAGTTATCAACATTGATTTATTTTGTTATCATCTGTTTCTAATTTTTGAAGAACGTTACTGAATATTACCAGCATGTTGAAAGCTGAATATTACCAGCATTTTATGGATATGAAATTGAGGTTTCCATCAATATCACAACATTAGTTATTGGTGTATGTGTTATCAGAATGAACTCTAATTCTGATACTAAAATGATATTTAAACGAGTTAATGTTATGATATCCAAAGATCATTTATTTGTTATATTTTTTGATATTTAAGCTATTTATGCAGCCTGAATGATAACATATTTAGTGATCAAACAGTGATTAGAACTTAGGCACACTGGGGTAGCCACACCATTGCAACTGAGGTTTGTCTAGATATAGCATTCGCTGCATGAATAATAAATATTATGGATACTCTTGTTGCAATACCTCTTGGAGTTGATTTCAGTACTACTAGTTACACTCTACATTTTCACAACTGAAACTGACATGAATGCATCCGATGGATGTAAAATGTCATTAATAAAAAACAACAACAACAACAGTACTACTAGTTGTCAACATAGACTACATCAAAGGCCACCCCTAAGAATTATTGTTTGGTTTTTTTGAAATCAAGTTACTACTGCATAAAGCCTGTAAATTACTTCAGCACTGGGAGTTATCAACTTAGACGGCACTTTGCCCCGTCTTAACATCTCCAGAAAACAGAGATAGAGATCATTAAACAAAGCTCGTGATGACATTAAACAAAGCTCGTGAAACAAAGCTGAAGTGGTCAACATAGGCTAATGCTTCTAATATATGGGTCGTAACAGCGGTGACGCTGGAAAAAGGGTCTAGTCTTGGCAATCAAGCTGTCATGCAGCTCCAAAAAGAATTATTGATCATAATATTCGAAGTGAAACTCTTTCTAGACCACCTCTTCATGAAATGCAACATGCATATCAAAGAGGCAAGTCTACAACAACCCTTTTGCACCACGTTGTCTTTGATGTAGCAAAGGCTTGGCCTAGGCTCCTGCCTAGGAGTCTTCTTAGGTACTGAGGATGCCTTTGACAATGTTTTGTTCAATGCCATTATTGAAGCAGCACATTTTCAGCACTTTGTTGATACACGAGACGCTCAAAAATAGTTACCTGACTTTTTGGACATTTTCACATGAAGTAGCATGGTTTTTTAATGTCTTTATAGAGGTTGCGGATTGTTATAGATTGATATTTTAAACTTTTTCAACTTATAGAAGGAACACGGGTGAATTGGATCTTCTTCCGATCTTTGACATTGAAGGTTTTTGTGTGGTCCGATATATTTCTTTTCATTTTCCAGGTGTCGTTAGACTTTCCGGAATTTTTTTCATGAAATTCATAATTGTTTATAAGCTGTGAAACTCCATTTCTGAATTGCACCTTTGTGTTCCGGCCGATTGTATTGTGTCAATCAGAAAACGCCTTATTAGAGACTCTTATTGCACTAACACTACTCTGTCTAGCTTTTGAACGAGTATGTTTTGCTATATGAACGTCGAATAAGAATTGACAGAAATGGTAATTCCAAACGGGTTCCAGATGAGTGCCCACTCTAGAATAATTTGCCCACAGATCCTTTAATCATCGATTTAAAATCAGTTTGCGAAAAAATGATCGTTACAAGCTGCGACAAACTATGCACGAATATAAGTTTCTGGGACATTTTTGAGTCCTTTCAAATTTACAGCAAGGGCATGGGCTTTCCTGATAACTGTTTAACATTGCTTTGAAAGGCGTAATTCGAATAGCGAAGATAGACAATGAACTCCAATCTCTTAATTCAGCGTAAGGATTATAGTACTTAGAGATCGACATGGGTACAGTTGCCCTATATAAGTATAAAAGTAATGATTCAAATTCTGAGTAGCTCTCAATACCAAAGGTACGAAAAAGTCGGTAGCGAGAATGGCAATAAATGTGGATAATTAGCTCTTTTTCCTTTTTATGCTGCTCTCTGTATCTGTCTCTACAGTTTTAAAGTAACTAAATTTTAATTTATGGGTGTTACTTTATCTTGGAGTGTACCTTTCGCGAGCATTAGGTAAAGACAGTTGTGGGTGGTGATTAAGGTTGGCCATTCGATACATTAGTAAAGAGGGGCAGATAAGAACTTCGCGATGCCATCGCGGAGAGGTGGAAGATTAATCTCATGGTTATCAATTAGAAGGACTGGAAGGAAAGTTTTTCATTTTACCTGGTAAACTTGTGGGCTTGCTGAGATGGTGAAGTTGACTCCTAATTTCTATCGATTATTTGTAAAATAATGTAGCTGTCGTAGCTTTTTTAGAACAATTATCACCCAGCAACACAATTGGCACTCGTAAAAAGTGTTTAGACTATGTCCACATTTCAAACATTTAAACTACCGGTTTAAAAAAATCTGTACATGCTCGGCTCCATGAATTTGCCATCAATAGCCCAGGTGATTTATCGTATGAGAGTGGCCAAATATTTCTTCGTTCTAACTGAAGGACTTCTATCTCACCTTTGTTAAACGGCATCAGTAAAAGTGGCAAATAATTATTTCGAAGCAGCGCTCGTTCGTTTTCTGTATGCCATTGTAGAATTAACGGGAGCTCACATTGCTTCAGACCTTCGGTACCTGGTAGCAGAATCAAGCAGCAAACCATGTGGATCTAGAGAACGAACGCACAACTCGACGCTTCGGGAATGATTCACTCACCTGGAAAAGAAGATAAAACAGCACAAAGTTAGTACATTGGAGCAAGTTGTGAAAGCGCAGAGTATGTACAGGATTCTCCTGAAAAGCACGATAGCTTTTCGTCTACCTTTTAAACTTTTCCCAACATTTAAAGAAAGTCCTAGTGACAGCACCACCCACAGCGCTATACGAACAATTCCTGTTTTTATCTGTGTATATTCATTCCATTACTGCACTGTTTAAGACTTGCTTTGCCCTCTGGGTCCATACAGGAGTGGGAGGGGAATATTGTGGAGTTGAGTGAAATTAATTAATATACATTTTATTTCACTTTTATGTTTCACCTCAGCCCAACTCTACCACCCAAGACCGACCAGAGTGCGGAATCAGAAAAGCCCCATTAAATAGAGGTCAGTTCTCGGGAAGCTTTTTGCTTCAAGTAAAACATCCATTAGATAAAGACTAACGCCACTCGCACTACCGGGGCAGACGCGGTTGGTTCTTGGTACGGGATGGGGAATTCCATTTCAGATTCAAATCCGGCGCTTCGCAGTCCTGAACTCATCGGATGGAGCGGGCAGGGATATCTGTTGGAAGTTGAACTGATTAGTACAATATAGTTTCTCGTGTGTGCCATGCGACTCAGAACGGTGAAGAGAATTCTCTGTTTCTAAACGAGGGAAAAGATTAATTTTCTTCTCAATGCCTCCAGGGACGATCATTATCTTTTTTCATTTTACTCCAGCACAGAGGAGGGCTGTGTGAACTAACGATGCAAAACTATCGCAGTTCAGATGCAAGACTGTTTTGCTGTCGGAGCGAGACGAGACGGAATCCAACTTAGGATAAGAATCAGCAATTGGTTATTATACTTGTTTTAAAAGCACAAAGCGTAAATCAAAGCTTATGTAATTAACAAAACGAAACTGATTTCTGTTCAGCTTTATTCATATCATTTTTTTTTTTTTTGAAAATTGAATGAGCATCCGGCTGAATAATGTAATACTATTGATTACAATAAATTTGTTTTCTCCACAGAAAAAACTAATATGATATAATAGGCGCTTAAAATTTCCTCTCGTTTGCTTCTAAGCCAATGCACGCGTAATTGACAAAAAATTTTGCAATCTTTCAAAAAGGTTTGCAATCTTCCTTAAAACAGGTCGATTTCAGCGATATCTGGCCTAAATTTACATTAAAAATCTGAATAATTTCAATCAAATCTAGCATTCCCTTTATGTGCATAAGATAATGCAGAAAATGTAATGTTTCTTGCGAACTGTGTAGATTGATCAATTTTAGAATTTAGGGCTTATGATTCAGGACTAATTAAGAGAAACCGATACAATACTTTCAAAGTCTTCTTCTTTTATATTGTTGTGAAAAAAATACAAATCAGCACGCGCATTTTTCACTCGTTTTCATGATATTCTCTTTCTGGAAACGTACTTCTTTTGCCTGTTTTCTTGACAGCCTTTTTTGGGGGTGTAAAATAAGGTTAAAGTTATTTTCGTGGTTTGTGATTGTTTTCTATATCGTAGCACATCGATTGCATAGTGGATAGGCGATGATGAGGAAGTAGTGGAGAAATGTAAGCAACCAAAACTTTTCATCAAATGTCTTACAGTCTGCTAGAATCCAAAACCTCTAGCATCACTATCACAGTAGTATTTTCCAAGAAAGTCACCGTACAAAATTACAACTGTAGCATATGATTGGTTTCAACATCCTGGCAATACAGCTGTTTTGAGAAAAGTTATTCATTTGGTCAAGGTCTTGTAAATGCTGTTTTCAGATTAACTTCACTTCATGGGGCTGGAATGTTCGTTAACTTTTGTTTATGATATATGTCGTCGAGAACACGACTGCTTAGAAAACTTTTGCGCCTCAAATGTTTAAATAGTTAGGACGATTTAGAGAGTTATTAAATTGAATTCGTATGGCAGACTCAGTGAAATTATGCGAATAGTGTACCATTTGTGAACAATCTGTTTACCATATTCTGAGTAAAGGCTTCGCATTTTCATGCAAACTAACTGTACGTGAGATTCATTTCTTGTTGCCCTGTTTACTGTAGACGCATTGCCCAAGAAACATTGCAAAAACTATCCAGCTTTATTAATTTTTATTGAGGTTTTATGCAACTCACTAGAAATCAATTTGGTTTTATAATGGCAGCAAGAAGTGCCAATAGGTTTCAAATTTTAGTCATGTTTATGTGACACACAGCTACACAGCTTTTTTACAACAATCTTAATACCTTGTCTTCTTAAATTCCTTTTACTCCTATCAAAAGGTTTTATTTTAACTACACAGCTTCTTAAAAACAGTTTTTAAACCTTGTCTTTTTAATTTCCCTTTACCTTTTATCAAAGGTTTTATTTTAATTTTATTAATTCGTTTTGAAAAAACTGTTTTGAAATGCTGTTTAAGGACTCATTCAAATTATCTCCTTATGGTCAGTTGAACAAGAATTTTAAAACCATTTTGCATCCAGTAAATCATTAAACGACAAATTTTCATTGAGGATAGTCACCAAATTACCAAATAGTTTTATTGTAGCTTTTGCGAAGATAAATTAGCCTTTTGGCAAAATTGTGATTTCTTCTAATCGCCATATTGAAATATGAGAAATCATTGAAATGTATGATGTATGATATATGATATGTACTAACAACTAATGTAGCACGGAAACTAATTCCGACAGCAATGGGCTCTCCTCGCTGTTAGACTTGATCAACTTTTAATAACCACTGATTATCCTAATCATGCCATTGTATGAAAGGCCAAAAAGAGGTTGAATGGATCTATAGGCAACATCACTTATACGTTTCCACAGGGTTATAAAGAATCTCCTTCCAACAACAACATTGAACAATTGGTAGAAAGAGCAAGCCATCTGACATGAGGATGCCCCAATGGGCGGGGAGAAGAGCCCGCCCTCTATTCACAAACTGTTAGCAATGGGGAGTTGGCATTCCAACTCCTTCCATCCAGAGTGCTTAAATCGGGTGCCCTGATGGTCCCTCCCATTCCCATGAAATACTTATATAAAAGTGTATATATTTATGTAACTGAAAAATACTACAAGCAATCGTATCTTTTATATATGATCTTCATTCGGTTGATGCTGAAATGCAAGAAATGTTGTAAATTGTTAATGTGTATAGTAGAGTTCTGTGGGTCCAAGCTTATGCACGGTTTTGTTCGTTTTCCGCGATAGCAGCAAAAACGTGATTTGAAGTATCCTGAAAAAGTTTGTTAAACCTATTGAAATTTTACAGAACTAACATTTATACATTTTAATTTACTGTTGCGATGGTCACTTTTTGCAGCTGGATGTTGATTTTATAACAGCAATTCATTTTCAATGATTTCAAAAGATTCAAAAGATTCAATTGGAAGAGAATTAAAGTCAAATGAACATAAAAAACAATAAGTAATGTTTAAATAATCTGCAATTGAATTAAAATAAATAAAACAATATCATCAAATATAATATTGTGAGTTATAACACAATAATTGTTATAACCAAAATTGAACTGTAAAATCAGACACTAGCCAAGTAGTCTGTAGTATTTGATTAGTTTTGTAACATCGACCGAGCAAAGACCTTAAATCGATTAAGGAGTTTCAAGAAGCAGAAAAAAAGCCAAAGCGATTCGAAACACTGCCCTGTTTCAGACATTCATCTTTTTTCAGAGAGCGAGTAATGGCACTATAAACATAAGTCCTATAGGGCTAGGACTTTTGTTAATGCAAAAGTTCCAACCATCTGAAGAAAAATGGAGCATCACTTAACCCTCTGAGACTAGATGCTTCCAACGACATTTAAAAAAACCTCTGTACACCAAACAGGACAGTCCGACTATTCTTTTCCCTCTTCTTTTGATATCTACTGAAGGCAACGTGGGTTACCCGTGTCTTAGGTCGATTTTGAAACCAGCGTTGAAGATGTGTAAGATGCTGTTGAGTTATTTCTTAGATTTTTAAATGATTAAGTCATTTTATATCTGGACGCACTGTTTACTTAGGGTTTGATATGGTTTTTCTCTCAATGCTGAAAAGTTTGTCACGATTCATGTTGCTTCAAAGAAGTTATACTTGATGAAATCCGCGAACCGAAGATTAATTTTGGCCACCTGCTTCAAAAATCCGTTATCCGAAGTCGTTGAAATTAGCTAAATCGAACTTGTACAGCGTTAACAAAAATTTACGCGCGAATCGTAGTGGCACGTGGCAACTTGGCAAAGGCATGCTTTCATGGAGACCTCTTGCAAAGAAACGTTGACAGTTCTTCGCCGCTCAGCCTCTTTAATATCAACAATTCGTCACAATCTTTGTTCACATTTGTTCCATAACATATCTCCTGCAAGAACTAACTTTAGCTTACTATTCGCAGCATGTCTCGTGTCTTCAACAGGTGTTGAAGTGTATTTGATTTCAAATCGTTCTGAGAAACAAATAACTGTAGCTTTAGACGTGTGTTATGTAAAATTATGTTAGACACTTTATTTGTATTTTTTTAATAATTTTAGTTGTAGTGCAACTTTTCATTGGGGTAAATATTTTACCTGTTGACTAATAATATTAATAATTTCAAAGTAATTTATCTTGAAAAACCAATGCTAGCCAAAGCACGCACAAGAATAATAATGTACGAGAAGGATTTAGATCTTTTCGGGAAATTAAGCAACCAAAAGGGACACTGAAGCAGACTTTAGTGGACAAAAGAGGTTCTTTTAGTAGATAGAGTTGGAATGGAACAAAAATAATCAAAATTTACTCTAACTGTTATGTTTTGTATTCTCCGTGCGTGGAGTAAGCCTGTTGAGGTGGCGGATTCGTCCGTGCCTTAACCTACCCCGCAGCTGGATGTTAGACAAAAGTAACGTCCATGGTTCGAGTACTACTCTACCCATGCCCTTTCGCTCAATTTTCAACCTACCGTACACTGACGGAACTTTCAACACTTTCTCTTCATGTCTTTCATTCTAGCAAACATTACTGTGCACTCTTGGTGCCTCATGGTGATGAGCAAACATCTCCTTCTACATCAATCAAAATATTTTATAGCATTACATTTCGAGAGATGCGCAATAAATGCTAAAACTACGCGCAATAGACTCTCTCCCATTAGTTGCTCTAGCAACGCAGTATAAACATGAGACATTCTTGTGATGAATTTTGGAGACAATGGACGAGTTAAAGACGGTAGGCAAACCAGGTGAACCAGCAGCAGTAGTAGTGGCAGCAGAAAGGAGCAATACCGTGTCACTGTGACTGAGGCTAGAAACCTCGCACACGAGAGACGCGACGCGAGACAGGACACAACACTTATTGTTCTTACAAAACATAAAAAGGGATTTAAATTTACCTTTTTAGTCGACCGGTTTCGGGCTAGATGTTGCCCATCTACAGGACGATGTCCGACCAGTCGGACATCGTCCTGTAGATGGGCAACATCTAGCCCGAAACCGGTCGACTAAAAAGGTAAATTTAAATCCCTTTTTATGTTTTGTAAGAACAATAAGTGTTGTGTCCTGTCTCGCGTCGCGTCTCTCGTGTGTACTAAGTTCTTACGTTAGCACAAGCTACAAAAAATATAGAAACCTCGGTCCGGTTACGACAGTTCTTACGAAGTACGAAGGATCTCATAAGAGTTTTTAATCCCGGAACGCCAATATTTGTTTCCTGGGATTCCCAAATTTCCCGGAAGGCGATGTTTTATTCACGGAAAATATCAACAAGTCACCAAGGTCCCCTGCACTCAGCGAAATAAACTTTCGATATTCATAAGATTGTATTATGATTATTTGCCACAAGAAATCAGTATGAATTTTGTAAATTTGCCTTGTGAAATATAATGATGTTGAAAAAATAAAAATATGACGCATCCTGGATTCGAGCCTTGAACTTGAAAGTTATGGGTTCAACACTTGTAATCAGGAGAGCTTAATAAATGCGTACAAGACCAACGTTGTGTAAAACAAAATCCATTCTTAAGTCAACCTTATTAAATTCCAAAGCATCGTTCATAAGTTAAACCGTATGAAATTCTTAAGTTCATTTGCCTCAGTGTGAAACCAACACATGCAAGTGTCCTCGAAACCGTAAGAATAAGTTGACCGAGACGAGAAAATTAATTTAATTCCTTTAATACCGTTTATCAAGTAGCATTTATCTCTGTTGAAACTTATGTTTCACCCGACAACAACTCAGCTGCACGAGACTCTGGGAACTGGGTCATAGGGTTGGCGCACTACCGGGCAAACCGGAGGGGCTGTGGTCCGCGTGGTGTAGTACCTCCAAAAACTACGAAGACAACAACGACTACAATGACTACTGTGACTACGGTGAATAAAGTCTCGCGAACGCTCACGATAGGTTCCGGCGATGGCGGACAAACGAAGGCCGACCTTCGGCAAGATGGTGGTGATACCACCAGCTGGTGTACCGTAGATTACAGCGCGATTGCGGTCAGACTGGCGCTTCTACCATTCGTAGGCTGAAGTGCGATGGTGGTTCGTTCGCTGGTTTGGAGACGGGCTGGTATAGTGGTTGTGAAGCCAGATCCGAGGCACAGGCGCTTCCTCGTGGCGTAGCCGGTCAACGACGGCAAGGCCGCACTCTGTCGAACCAGGAAGGGACTTTCTGCGTGATGTTTTTTTACATGAAACCTCTGTTTACGATCCTGTTTGCAGTTAAAGACAAAGTACATCTCATGTAAAACTACCAGTTTTTAAGTATTCACGGTTTCAATCACCATAAAAAGGTGAACTAGTATCTTAGTAAGAAGGTGTACCTCCAACAACAATCAATACCATTCATTCGATCCCACGATCGTCCCAGAAAATTTTGACCAAATATTGCATTATTGCAAATATTGTCATTACTGCAAAGACATACAACAATGGTAGGAATTGGACAAGGTCCAGTGTATTGCAAAAGGCCTCACCACATCTGCCCCAGGTTAGGCCAATTGTGAAATGCTGGACAATCTTGAAGAGGAAACTGAAGGCAGTGAAAACAGTAAGCAAAACATCTCTCAAATGGAATTTTTTTGGGTGTTACAAAATTAGAGTTGAGAGAAGTGTGTTCCACTTGAAAGGTCGTACTTCAAGAAAAGTTTGAGAATTCAATAAAACGCCGCGGGCCCGGAAACAGTACACCCAGATGCTGACGAAGCCATCATTGTCTCATCATGGATGATGAGACTTACGTCAAAGCGGACTTCCGGCATCTCCCTGGTTCTTTATCGCCACCTTGATGTTTCGGAGGAAGTAAGGACACAGAAACTTTCAAAGTTTGCCAAGAAAAACATGATTTGGCAAGCGATCTGCTCAGGTGGCAAACGGAGTGTGCCATTTGAGACTACCGGGACTTTAAACTTGGAGATCTACCCCAATGAATGTCTACAGAAGCTTCTGCTTCCTCTGTTGAAGCAACGCGAGGGCCCTACGATCTTCTATGATCGGATCTAGTTTCGTGCCACTATTCCAACGTTGGCCAGGAGTAGTACGACGCCAACGGGGTCACTTTTGTACCCAAGGACATGAACTTCCATTGCACCGGATCTAATGTCCATCGAAAAATACTGCACTTCTATAAAGGAAGCAACCCTAGGAGGTCAAATCTTAGGAAGACATGAATATAATGTGGGTTATGTACAGAAGAAGCTGCAGCCAGATGTTGCACAGAACCTAATGAGTGGAGTTAAGTGTACGGTGCGGGCGTACGGTTATGGTTTTGAAATTGAATGAAATAAATATGCCAAAACCTTACTTATGGGTTAAATTTTATTGTCTGAAAGTTTGAAAAGGATCGGTCAACTATGTGTTTTTTTTCCGTAATGCAATTTGATGTGGGACAAGCTTTAGTATTACAAATGTATTTTAATCACCAAAATGGTTATCCAATTCTTTGTCACAATAAAGCAAAACTACATACAATCAAACAATCCGTGTCACTTGAGATGGATATTCTACCCCAAAACACATCCTTTTGTTGTTGTTTCACTACTAATTAGGCAATGCTTTATTAGACGGTGCAGTGACGAGAAGTAGTAGCTTATATTTTCCATTTTGATATGATTTAAACTTTTAAACATTTTAATCCTGTCTCAACCATGCTAAGAGGTGCTTACTATACAAAAACTTGAGAATCCATATCTCGTCACACCACCACATGAAAATGCACAATTTATGCACTGAACAATTGCAAATTACGCATTGCAATCACAAAACTAGACCGCTGCCGTGTTTCGAAAATGACAAATTCCAGAATTTAGTATCCCCAGGAGTCGAGCAAGAATAATTAAGTGCTAATGAGAGTCGTTTTCTCGGTCGAATAGTTTCTGTCGCAGTAGCAAAAGATCAATATCTGTCAAGCTCGGTTGCGTCAAGAAGAAGTACAAAAGCCACAACACTCCAGCAGGAACCCTGAGACCGCGTAGACTCTAAACTAACAACAAGAACGAACCCCGAAGCCGTTGATTGATCGCAGTAATTATAGTCTGGCAGGGTGGGGTGCGTAAGTACGTCAAAAACTTCCACCCGGCGAACCGGGACCTACCTCTGGTCGTGCGTCATGTGCGTTGGTTCATGAATATGTTTTCCATTCCCGCTGGTGCTTGCTCCCCGTTTGTATGTGCTTTAGATCGGAACAAAAAGGCAAACATCCGCACAACATACAAAGGGTACCGACATAGTACTAGGTAAATACTTTGCCGTAGTCACGCAATCATGTTGTCAAATAGGGAGTTGGACAGGGGAGAAGGTCGTGCCTCGTCGTCGGTCGGGCCTTGGGATGGGATGAGTAGCTCGGCAATTCGCAAGGACGCCATGGGGTTGGCCAAGTCATGGTCATTAATTTCGAGTTGCTTGATTAAAATTCACGGAGGTCGGTACAATCGATCGAAACCGGATTCGCCAAATTTTGCGGTGCTGGGGTGTTTAATAGGCTGCCATTTGCAGTGCCAGTATTTGATGCATGGAATTAAGATAGGACAAATTATGGTTTCAGGCAGGAGGTGGGAGTTTTCGTCAGACGGCGAGGCAGTAGCGCAACCACGATTTGGTTTGGGAAAAACTATGGGTTAGGGAAGAATTGCCAGTAAATGTTAATATTCAGGGGGTTTACATGTTTGAACCCCAAACACACCCACAGTTTCACCCCTGATTAAAAGTTTGCTAGGCCAAGTAAGGCGTAAGTTTGTGTGTTGTGTTGTAGGTAAACAAGTGCTACTTCATGCTTCGAAGAGTAGAGAGATTTACAACAGATTATAACAAACAATTTCTTTTGTAATCGATTTCGATGAAAATACTATAATTAATAGTTTATCCATGTTATTTTATATGTTTGTAAGAAGCATTGGTTTTCAAATTGTCCAGAATAAGCGTCTTAAAAGAGTCAAAGTTCTTTTTTTAGTACCACACCTATCACTAATTGCAAATTACTTATTGGAACTAACTTGAAACAAACGAGTTCTTTCTGAAGCTTTCGGCCTGTGAATACGAAGTTATTATACTCACTGAGCTGCTGATAGCTACTCGATATTTCGGAGTAATCGCAGTGCAGCTTCTAGCAACCTTCAGCGAGGGAGTGGAGTCTTAATTGCGGTTAAAGAAAACCTCAACTGTAGGTCTGTAGACCTTTGTTTTCCTTTCTGTAGAGCCTGTCACAATTAAGGTGTGATGGACATTGGTTGGCATAGCCCCTGATTCCAGTTAGACTTGACTTGTTTATAAAGTCTAAACCCTATCACGATCGTTTTGCCAAATTGCTGGGGGCTCTAGTAACCCCTTTCCAAATATTGAAATCCTCTGATTGAATAATGCTCCACAATTGCAGAGTATGTGTTCTACAGTTTCAGTTTCAAATTTGCAAAAACGACATTCTGTAGAATGGATTCTTCCAATTTTGTTTAGGTGATACCTAATCGGCCAGTGACCAGTTAACAGACCAGTAATTACCAGAAGGTCTTTTTTACTAAGATTAAGTAAGATCCGGACTTTTACAGCACTTGGTCTTATAAATCTCTTGGCTTGTCTTATAAATCTCTTGCATGTATCCGTAGCGTTCCAGTTTGATTCTACCATGGACATTTCTCATTTTTTTTATTTCAGTCGTCAGAACACACTCTGAGACTCCAACAAAATTATTCCGCACCAATAAAATTCCCACTGACCAATTGACTTAAAATAAGAATGCATTCCCACACTAGCTTAGATTTTTATGTGAAAGCTTTAAGCGCATTGAGAGCTGCTTGACTATCGGAAAAAAATGCAGATCTTTGCAAATCTGTATTCCATCGTTAAACAAATATTCACACATTCAATAATGGCATGAATTTCTGCTTGAAATACCGTTGGACTATGTCCCTTTGGTATAGCTTTACTGATTCTAGGGCAATAAACCCCGGCTCCAGTATTTTCTCCCATTTTCAACCCATCCGTGTAAAACACAATGGAACCTGGACGTCTAGGTCCACCAGACTCTCATACATAGCGGCTTGATTTAACCACTTAAAAAGGAATGTTGTAGTTTGTTGTCGTTGTCATCCGGTCTTCTATTGTTTTAACATCTGAGTTTACCTTGCAAATCTTATCTTTAAATGTCCTACCAGACCACTATCTAAAATCTTATTGTATCTTTTGAATTGCAGGGCACTTTTCGCTTCCTGCTGCTTTACAAATCGATGTAAAGGTAACATGATAAGAAGGGCATCCAAAGCAATAGATGGTGTACTTTTCAATGCCCCAGTTATTGATACAAAGGCAAGTCTCTGTACTTTACCTAACTTCACTTGCGTGGTTACCTCATTAAGTTTAGGCCACCATATAAGCGAAGCATATGTGATTTTCGGACGAACTATTGCTGAATAAATCCAATGGACAGTTTTTGGTCGAAGTCCCCATGTTTTTGCCACTGCTTTACTACATACCCATAGGGCGTTTGTACGTTTAGTGATAACCTAGTCAAGATGGAAGTTCCAATTCAGTTTTGTGTCCAAAGTAACACCAAGGTAGTTAACTTCTTCCGCAAACTGACCTTGAACTCCATTGAGAGAATGTTGTTTTAAATTTAGCTATCTCCTTTTGGTAAAAGGTACTATAACAGTTTTAGAAGGGTTTACCTTTAATTCTTCTATTCTACACCATTTTGTGAGCAGTTTGTAACCGACTAGATATCGTGTCATCAAACTTTCCACGAACTATTATAGCTAAATCGTCAGCAAAGCCAATCACCTCGTACCCTAGCTCTGCTAGTCTTTTAAATAGTTCGTCTACTACTATAAGGGCCACAATAAGGGCGATAGGACACTGTAGACCTTGTTGGCTGTGGTAGTATTGAGCAAATCGCTGTGCGTATCAGACTAGACAAGACGACGGTCTTTGTGGGTGGAATCTATCTTCGACCGAACTCGGTTCCGGAATTGTACTCAACGCATTTCGGAGAAAATCAGCGGAGAAGATGTGAAAGTGCGTCGGATTCTGATAATATCGTTATCGTTGGAGATTATAGCCTACCTCTGTTGGCGTGGTCCTACGATAAAGAGATCAACAGCTTGCTGCCGTCTAACGCATCAACTGAACAGGACATATGTAGCTTTGGTTAAATCAATAGTTGCCTCGGGACTACATCAGCTCAAAAGCCTGCTTCCGAATTAGTCGTACGCTCTGACTTGGCATTTGTTAACGAACCAAACGATGCTGAACTTATCGAACCTCCGTCATCCCTCCTCCGAATCGTCAACCATCACAAGCCATTCGTTCTTCGCATTGACGTGAATGCCTCGAACATTACTGATGATTTCGATTTTGGACGTTGCCACTTTCCGGAACTGAATAACGCTCTCATGGACGTCGTTAGGAAATTTTTCGTGCAAAAGATACGGATAAAACGGTACGTATGTTTTATGAAAAATTGTTCGACATTATGAAAAAAATATATTCCACGTCGAAGAAGTTGGCCTTATTCGTTCAAGCAGCCGTGGTGGACAACTGAGTTACAGCATCTCCGTAACGTTGTGCGAAAAGCTCGTAAACGCTACTTTCGATCATGGACTACTGTGAACCGGATCAATCTACAGTCGCTCGAAACCCATTACGCCAATTGCCAGGACGCTGCATTTCGTTCCTATATCAGACGATTGGATAAGACTGCAAAGCAGAACCCGTCATCCTTTTGGTTATATATTCGAAGCAAGCCAACCAGATCCCTACCGACATGACTTTTAAAGAAACTTCAGCCGATTCACCTCACGAGCTAATCTGTTTGCCGATTTATTCGAAAATGTACACAGTCAAATGACGCAAACTTTTTCCCTAGACAGTCTGTGATCCTGTCCTGCTTTCAATTTGAATTGTCCTGCTCTACATAGTTGTGAGCTAATGGAAAAGTTAGATGTGTCGAAGGGGTCGGGAGCAGGCAAAATACCGCCGTTGTTTTTCAGAGAATGTGCTGACTCACTGCTGATGCCGTTGACGAATATTTTTAGCAGGTCAGTCAGTGAAGGTACTTTTCCCGAAGCGTGTGAGTTAGCCTCAATCACTCCGATTTTCAAGGCTGGTAACAAACATGCTGTTGAAAATTACAGAAGTGTATCGATATTATGCTGTATGGTCAAGGTGTTCGAACAATTGGTTCGAAAGGCCCTTTACGCTGCAGCTCGCAGTGCAGCTGCAGCTGAATTCTGAATTTCAACATGGTTTTTTTAAGAAGCGGGCTTTCCTGATTGGATCACAAAGTGGTTGCGCTCTTACTTATCTGGTCGGCCCTTTCGTCAAATTAAACGGTAGTCAATCACGTGTCTTTCTCCGTCATGCCAGGTGTACCGCAAGGAAGCGTTCTTGGACCACTGATTTTAATATTGATCGTGAATGAGTTGTGCTTTCGGTTGAAGGCGCGTTGACGATCTAGAAATCTACAAAGTTACATATATCATCGCGTCTCGACGGTTGCGCTCTTCAAGCTGACATCAACGAGATTTTGTTGTGATGCTCTGAGAATGAAATGGAACTGAACATCCAAAAGTGCAAAATTATTTCATTCACCCGGCGGCAATCCCGAACAGAATTTGATTACTCCCTCAGAACAGAAGCTACAGAGTGTGTTCATGCATTTTGTGACTTAGAGATCACTGTAGATATGAAACTCCGATCCGGTTCAATGAGCATATTAGCACAACTATCGCAGAGGCCTTTGCAGTAGGCCATGAACTGACGTGTTTTTCTGAATATTATGATTATGATGGAAAATAAAGTTGAACATTAAAGTATCATCATGTTGTTGATGCAATCCAAGAAATCTGATGTGTTTTATTTCACCTTACGTTCTTATATTTTCAGACATTTTTCTCTTTTCAGAGACCGAGTAATGGCGCTATAACCATAAGCCATACGAGGCTAGGACTAAAGTTAATGCTTGAGTCCTAACCATTTTGAAGAGAAATGGAGCATCACTTAACCTTCTGAGACTAGATGCCCCCAATTACCATTTTTAAATCATTTTTTGTTCTGTACGACAAACAGAGTATTCTGTCTAACTGTTCTCTCCGACTATTCATTTCCCTTTTTCCTTTGATATCTACTGAAGACTCTGTGGGTTCTCCGTGTCTTCTTAAGGTAGATACCAAATCCTCCCTGTCTCCAACGGTTGCATGGACGTGGCCAGGTGAGCGATCGGGGAGTGTTTTCGTGGAAATTATTGCGTGAATAAACGAATCAGTACCTGATTCCGTTTCATGGTGATATTCAATGTCTTCAACGAATTTTACCTCATCGTAGCTCCATCCAAGAGATGTGCAAACGTCAATGCTAATGCTAATTCTAACTACCACAAAAGCCTTTGCAGCACTGGAATTGATCCGTCGCAATACTTTTTTTTACCGATATATAAGAAGTGTATCGAATATAAGCTATCCACATGCATTTGCGTTGTACACATGTATTTGTGATGGTTTTTTTATGCTCTGAACACTGCATGCTGTGCGTTTGACTGTCAGCTTTCTTTTGTTTACTTGTTTGTGCGGTTCAAATTCTGCGTTTTCAAAATGTCGCGTATTGAAAAGGAAGTGAAAATTAAGGTTCTGGACACATGGCTAAGTGAGAAAGGAATTACTATGCGAAAATTGGCGAAGCGGTTTGGAATTCATCATGCGAGTGTTAAAACCATCATTAATAAGTTTGGGGAACACTATTCTTTGGATGAGCTACCAGGAAGTAGCAGAAAACCCGCTTCTTCCAACCCGAAACTGGAGCAGAAAGTGGTATCTCTAATCATGAAGAACAAATCAATGTCAATACGTGATTTGGCCAAAAAAGCAGGAACGAGTGTGGGAATGCTCCAGCGTATCAAGAGGCGAAACCACCTGAAGACCTACAAGAAGCAGAAAATCTCGAAACAAAGTGCAGAACAGAAGAAGCGAGCAGCAACAAGGGCCCGGAGATTGTATTCGTGTCTTTTGCAGCGTCCGGATGCATGCATTTTGATGGACGATGAGTCCTTTGTAAAGGAGGACTCAAAAACCCTTCCAGGTCCACAATACTTTACTGCCGTCGTTGGGGAGGATGTGAGCGATGCGGACAGGTCGATTCAAGTGGAGAAATTCGGTCGAAAGGTACTGGTATGGTAAGCAATATGTTCCTGTGGTTTGAAGTCAACCATTTTTTACACTACTGGAACTATAAATGCGGAAATCTATCGATCTGAGTGTCTCCAGAAGAGATTGTTGCCTTTATATAAGAAGCATAGTACACCTTCACTGTTTTGGCCGGATTTAGCGTCGGCTCACTATGCCAAAACCACTCTCAATTGGCTTGCGGAAAAGGGTATATGTAGATTTCGTTGAGAAAAATATCAATCCACCAAATTGCCCTCAGCTTCGACCCATCGAACGTTACTGGGCAATCGTGGAGAGGGTCTTTAACAAGACTGGTAAGGCAGCTGGGAACATGCAGAAGTTCAAAAAAATTTGGGCTCAAGCGTCCAAAAAATGCGATGCAACACTTGTCCGGAACTTGATGAAGAGCATTCGATCCAAGTAGGAATAACTTAAATTTCATCCGGTCTTCATTATGTTCAAGTTTAACCTCGTACAATAAAGGATCAATTTTTTGTATGAATAAAATATCGGTTTCTAACATAATTTGAAAGAAAGTTTGTGGATAGCTTATTTTCGATACACTCCTTATTAGTGTTAAAACTAAAGCTTGGATTATTGCCAAAAGACATTGATCGGATGTGGTACGCAAGAGCAACCGAAAGTCAAAGCACGGATAAAATTTTCGACAACATGGATGTTGCTCCTGAACGATTTTAATTCTAGAAAGTTTTTCCATATTGGCCTATCTGGTTGATGATATTTCTTCATCAACTTTCTTTTAATAACCACAGCTATTCAAACATATTTCGTTTCAAATAGGTCACAAAAATTGATAACAAAATTTGTTTACCTCTAAGATATTTAAAAAAAAAGTTTTTGTAGCTGAGATATTGACGAAAAAGTAAGTGGATCAAAACATATAATAGATAGATTTGCATGTTACGGAAATGTTGTGTCGCTGGTTCACACACTCATTCGAACATTTCCCAATATTGAGTAACTTGTACCCATATCAATAAAACAGGCTGAAAGTGAAACCATGGATAAGGCGATTTATGAAAGTAGATTAGTCTTATTCGGTTCATCGTAAATCTGGTTCAATCTTTTGCTAAGCTGTTCGCTAGTCGCCATTGTTCCAAGTGATGTGTGAAATTTAAGAAATTCAAATTTAAAATTTGAATTAGATTTGTTCGATCAGCGAAAGTTAACCAAAAACTTCCAGCAGAGCCTGTTCGAGCTGACTGTATACACGCTAAGAAAAAAAATACCCAGCGGAGCAGTTAAGTGTGGGAAGCCAATTTCGGGTTTAATCATGTTTACCTATCGTTGGGTACAAGTTACTTACTTTTGGGTATAAATTTACCCAAACCTAAACTTGATTAAACCCAAAGTTTCTTTTTTCTTAGCGTTTACACGGCTAAGTAATCACTGGAATACGTAAGCGATGCGCACCAGCACCGGTTTTGTGGATACCATGATGAATGTTGTCAAGCATCAACTGCTGGCCTGCGTTGATTTCGCTCTCGGGTATGTATGTATGTATGTATGTGTGCATGTGTGTATTTATGAAAGAATTCATGAATGAATAAAAGGATGAACGTGATTTTCCAACTCTGGTCCTATATTGGTAGGTAATAAATACTTCGAGTAGTTTGAAGTTTAATCAACTTTAATAACAGGTAAACTTTACTGAGCATATATAACGATACCACAAATAAAATATGGAAACTACAGAGATGACAAACTTTTGTTTTCCAAAGCATAAAAAAGAAAAAGCCTAAATATAGCTGGCTGGGGTATTTTTTATTTCCATATTTTACCCAGTTTCCATATATACTACATTTTAAAATAAGGGGTATAAATTACTCAAAACCAAATAAATTTTAGGTTTACCCAAATTAGGGTTTGCAATCGGTTATCCAAATTTGAGCAGTTCCATTATTTATGATTTTGGTTTACCTTTACTCAATTTTGGGTAGATCCGCATGAGCGTGTATAAGGTATGAAGAAAGTATAACTGTCAATTGAGTTTGACGTTGAGATTGACATTTCTCAAGCATCATATTAACAGTCTACTGGTTGAATTTTTGCTCAGCTGGCACCACTGCTCGTGTCTCCTGTGAACCGCAAGAGTCGTGTATCTTTTTGCATTATGTTATCTTTGATAAAACCCAAATATGATGAATTTCAACTTAAAAGTGGTTTCGAACTCTGAAGAAATCCCAAGAGTACCAACTTAAAATGATACAACTATTGTTATTGATACCAGAGTCCGAAGAATTATACAAACTTCGATATTTTAGTTCTGACAGCCACTTAACCATTAACTCTAAAAACCCTCAAATCAACGTTGAATTAATTTCGAAACGTTTGACAAACATTCTCAAGCTGCTCTACCAGCTGGAAATAGAACAAATACCTGTTCCGGGCTACAGCCCATCTCTTTAGTTTAATGTCGGTTGCTTACCCTTGCCACCGCAGAGTAAACCTAGGACGTCGCAGAAATGGTCTGTAGCTGATAGTAGAAACTCTGGAAACAAGATGATTTGCACCCACACAAGACGCGCGGATATTTGCACACGAAATGGTGTTGAAACGACGCTGCGTGACTGACGGATGGCCGACTACGACGTCGCTATATTGGATTCCATCCGTGCCGAAGAGACGGCGGTTGCGGGGAATTCCTTCCCAGATGGACCAGAAGGCACACGGGGTGCGGGTGCGGTTGTATGTATTCTGATAATTGTGTTTGTTTGAGGTTATGTTAGTTGGAACGAGGACGGTGTACACGTGCTCTGACATTTCAGTAATGATCCTTCCTGGGATAATCGGGGAAGATAAGGGACTGTGGTCGCCAACCGTGGTGTAAATACCAGTTGTGCAGCTATTAAGGTGAGGCGTGGTTTTGAGTAATTTGCAGATGAAGCTAAACTCGGTTTGAGATAGGTTAGATTCAGGATTCTATTCAAGTTAAAAATAATGGGCAACCGAAAAACTAGAAAGTTTAAACACCTAAACAGATTGAGCAATAAATTTTAAATCATTGCTTTTACTTATCTCGTGTGGCCGGAACAGCCATATCATCGTCTAAAGCTTGGCCAAATTCGTTTAACAAAACAAAAAACTCTAAACCGTGAACAGAGCTAAGCGAAACTTTGACCCTTTTTATCTCGACGTGACTTGCCGAAAAAGCTAACATCTTCCCTCTCTTTCAGTCTCAGTTGCTGACCCAGCTCAACACCAAGGAGTCAAAGGCTTCGACTGAGCAGCCACCCCAACCTCAACCTCTGCAGGAAGCCTGCCATCAGACGATGGTTACTGATCAGCTTCAACAGCGGCTGGAAGGGGAAATTAAGCGATTGCAGACGATGATAAGTGACAAACAAACGCTCGAAGACGGTCTTATCACAGATCTGAATCGGAAGCTGCAGGAAGCCACCAGTCGCTGCCAGCGTCTCGAGCACACCCGGAACGAAGCGGAAAAGCGTCTTCTCTACGCAACCCTCGAGAACGAACGGTTGAACGTAAGTTTTGGAAGCTATGAGTGGGTGGAGAAAAGTTTTTGCCACATTGTCACACAGACACTTGCTATGGTTTTTCTTTTGCTGCGGAACGTCACCTACATTCAATGGGATTAAAATGTGTGCCATGCATTGCCATCCCGGTTCCCTTGAGGCGGGTATTCGTAATGAGTTATTCAATTTGATGGCAATACAGCATCACCATTTTTTACTATTTTACTCTATCAATACTTGTGATCGAAATTAAATATTACCGATTGTAATTCTAACTTAATCTCATTTTCTCTCTACCAAAAACACAGTTTCTACTGAGTACGCAAGCATCGACCATGAAAAACCTGAAAAGTGACTTCAATGTAATCGAAAACCTCGCTCACCAACAAATAGACCTTCTAGACGACCGAACCCACAGCCCTTCTAATGGCACCCGTACAAGTACCACTTGTTCCAACAACAACAACAAAGCATCAAACCCCATCATCACCATCATCGATAATCACCATCGCAATTATCGGCAGTATTCCGCTGGCAACCCTTCTACCTCCGCTTCCGATGACTGCTGCAATAGAAGCACCAGCAGCAGCAGCAGCAGCAGCAATAGCAATCAGCAGCCTTTTTCCAGCCGCCACCGTCGCCGCGATTGGCAGCAGCAATCGCCAAATGCCGATACCACCATCAACACCACTACTAGCGCCATAAAGGAAAAACCTGATGCATGTAGTGTGGTGGTGGAAAAACTCAGGAAGCAAAAGCGTCATTATGGCTTTAAAAATATCGCTGAAAAAGAAAGTGACGGCGGTAATGATGCTAACGACTTGAAGCCATCACATCCCCCACCAACACCACAACCACCATCGAGTATGGGCGCGACAACAAAGGTCCTCGATGGTGGCGGCTGCCAAGAAAGTGGCACTGAGGCTGCATTCCGACACAAGCAGCAAGATGATCACGAGATGAATGTTCATTGTAAGGCTTCTGCCGTTGTCGCCTGTGGCAATCGCAACGCAGGAAGAACTGGAACACACTGCAAATCGCCCCCGTTGCAGTCTTCTTTGATGGGATCTCTTTCATCGATAGCCTCCATTCGGCTTGGGTGAGTTAATGGTTGAGGATGTTTTGCAACCACGATTTATTACCTTGATTGTTGATCAGTAAAAAAAAACGAACGTTGTTTAAAATTGAAATGCACTTATTGAATGATTTTAAATAATTTTATGAAATTCAGAAACTATATTTCTGTAATGTATATTTCTGTCATATACTATAGAAGTTAATGACAAAAAAAAAATTGAATGTAATAAAAACTTGAAACTATGTGTTAATGATTCTTTCAAAAATTTTATATTTGCTTTGCGTTTTTTGTTAATTGATTCCATAATATTAAGTCTTGACGCCAAACGAAAGCACGAGAAGACGACAAAATCTAGCATCTAACATCAGAACACAAGTCCTAATGAAAACGAAATATACGAGTTAATCATTTTGAAATAATAAATTAGTCTGATTAAAGTCTGACCAAGAGCGATCAGACTCATAAATTATTATGGGTGGTGAATTTGGTTCACATACGTGAAGACCTCTAAATTTTAGAGAAATCAGCAAACATGTGACAACAACAAGCACCAAAAGCCCTTCTTTTTATAAATCATTTATTTGTACAGGCTTAACCTAATCAACTTTACAGAGCCAAGGTTTCATATTTATATACATCAATTATCTTAAAACTTGTTACGATCGAGGGATTATAAGGCAAGTAGATCTTTCGGATCACCGTAGGAAACACGTCTTGTAAGTTGCGATAGTCAATTCATACTGAGGTTTATTCGGGTTTCTCGTGCATACATTTGTGTGAGGTGAGAAATGTTTCATTTCGCTCCTCTCATCTCCCTCCTTTCGTTATTCTATAGTTTATAATAATTTTAAGAATATTTCAACGTTGTAATTCAATTTTTAAGTTCATATATTTTTTCCTTCACTACTTCAAACAAAGATTATGTTATTTTCCTAAATATATTTTTTAAGTTTAGATCTCTATGCTTAGCGTTTTTAATTGTACTTGACCAACGTACGCTTTGATGTAGCTTTTGTTTTACCTTTTCTCCTATTCTAAAGGTTTTCTTGCTTGTACTTGATTTTATGTCTAATTGGGAATTGGGAATTATCCTTCAGTTTTGCAAAAGGAGTTTCTATATGACTTTTTTTAAAGAAATGGGGTTTGTGAAATGCGCTTTAACTCATTTATGTTTCCTTTTATGTATCATCGTTAATATTGATTAAATATGTAAGATTTGATAATTTCTTCAAAACCATGGCTTCACAGCTGAATGCTAGTCCATTTGCCTAGTGCGTGTGCCTATATTACCTTTTCATTAATGTTGAAATTTTTGCATTAACTTGGGAACTATTAGCTTCACTGAACATTTTTTTGTTTACTTTTGTATCAGACAATTCTGTTCTGGAGAAAAAGAAAATATTCGTTCATTGGGAATTATTTTGTCGTAGGTGTTTGTTGATGGTGGTGCAAGAATTTGTTAACTTCATAGTCGATCTGTGATTGTGAAAAGAGTCGCTCTCGACTAGTTTATTTAACACACACTTAGAAAAATCGTGTAAATTTGTGACTTAAAGAATGCACATAATTGGAGTGCCCTTAATAATATAATAATCTGTTGCATGGAAAATTACACCAATCAAATTAAATTTGCACCGTAATCTATTGTGAAACATTTCAAGACGATATAAATGTTCGATAGATGTAATATTATACTTGAAACGAATGCTTGATAGAAAATGAATTTTCATGGATGTATATCTTTACCCCAGCTTGATAACCAGGAGTTCATATAGCAATTGTTACATGTATGTGGTAGGCTCTATTCACAGATAAAAAGAAACATTGAATTTTCTGCGTTATATTATGCATATAGAGGGAATGCTAGATTTGGCAGAAAATAATGGGATATTTCATCTAAATTTAAGCCCAATAACGCCTGAATCAAG
This sequence comes from Aedes japonicus, assembly GCA_034211315.2. Taxonomy (NCBI): domain Eukaryota; kingdom Metazoa; phylum Arthropoda; class Insecta; order Diptera; family Culicidae; genus Aedes; species Aedes japonicus. The sequence goes on from JASCZW010000590.1 coordinate 49,322, forward strand.
CCTGTTGTATGAAGGATTACAAACATTGTTGTATGGCGGATCAAAGACTACAACCAATTTCGTTGTTAACGGCTTCTCTGGCTTGGAAATAAAGGAGGGGAAATTTTAAACACTTGTTAAAATTATTATTATTTTCTGTGTTGTTATCATCAAAATCAAAATCAATTTTCTACTTTTGCTCTGCGACAACAATATTAGAAGATAAAAGATTATAATTCCTGCCTTGATGCGTAAAGAGTACATTAAAACTGAGCAATTAATTTAGATTTGGCAATCATCGACGGTTTGCTCATGTGCAAATAGTAGCCAACTTAAAAATATGCATTTCAGTTTACTGCCGCAGGAAACGAAAAAAGTTCACACGTCGATGACTGCCAAAAGTCGAGATATAACTGAAGGGAATATGATACGAACAAGAGAGGAGTGACTTCTCCAGTTTATAAGAATGGTCTTGTAATATTAAAGGACAACGGCGAGCAACCAATGTTATTTATGAAGGCCTTGTAATATTATTTTATTTCGATTGACTCGGACTAGTATTCATAACAGATATTTGAAATACCCTCAATAGAATATAAATATACTGCTGCAAACCATTACGTCGACTCAAATTGTGTAAATTTTCCAAATTACGTTCCTTTTACTTTTCATATTTTTTTTAGTGTACAGTTTTTGTGGTTGATGCAGCCCAAGCTGGGTGATAGGGTGGATAAAAAATGTGTTAAAATGTGGAAATTATTGAACGGAGGCCCATTGTCACTCACTAGGATCGCTGCCAACCCAAATACAGCGAAAACATTATCGGCTCTTGCGCAACGATTTCTGCATAAGTTTTACTTATTTTACGTACTTCAATCCATCTTGAGTAAGTATCAATCAATATTAAAAAGGTACGATTCAATTTATGAAATAAGTCTATATGAATTCTTTCAAATGGTTTGCTGCTAGCCAATTTCCATAGACTCTAAGAGTTTTATCTATTCCTAGAATTTGAAATTTTTTATCGAACTGAGCTATTTTTCGGTATCTGAACCAAATCAGTCCCAATAAAAAAAGTCGTCTGGCGGTTTGCATTAGTTTTGGAAATTCCTCTATGGTTCGAATGTTATAATTGAAGTGAAGGTAATTTTAAAGCATAGGGTATGACTATTCTATCCCCAAAAATAAAGCATCCTGATTCTGAATTATGTTCATTCTTTTAAAAATAATAATTTTAAAGATTTTTTTCTTGTAGATGACTTTTCCACTTTTTTTTCAACATAATTCATTACTGTAGATATATGGGGGTTGATTAAGACTTATAACGCATTAAGATTTTACGGTTCGGTCCTTAACTAAGTAATACAAATCTTTAAAAGAACTTTGTTAGCTTCCTATAAAATCTGCAAAACTTAAATCTTGAATCAAGGGTAATCTAGATAAACAGTCAGCTACGTAATTTTCTTTTGCAGTGACATGAGTGATACTTAAATCAAAAATAGACAATCTTGAAAAATATCTTTGCAATGTAGTGGTAATTACTGCAACCTCCCTAACTGTTAAAAATACCCAATAAAGGTTTATGATCGGATACGATTGACGCTTTTTGACTCATCACGTACTTATAACAATATTCTGCATATCTCGGGAACTAATCAAACAAACGGAACGAAATTTAGCATGTGGTGATTTTTGAAGACAAAAAAATTGTCTATGTTAGTTTGAGACCCCTCCCCATCCTAAAGTGCGGGGGGGGGGGGCGGGCTCCGATACAAATGAAATACAATATTCTGCATGACTCGAGAACTAATCAAGCAAATGGAACCAAATTTAGTATGTGGTGGTTTTTGAAGACAAAAAATGGTTCTATGTTGATTTGAGACCCCTCTCCTTTCTGAAAGGGGGAATCCCATACAAATGAAACGCAAATCCTTGCATCAATCTTGAACTAATCAGGGAAATGGAACCAAATTTGGCATGTGGCAGTTTTTGAAGGAGGGAAATGTTTCTATGGTGATTTGAGACCCTTCCGCCATATGAAGAGGAAGAGGGGGGGTGGGCTCTCATACAAATGGAGCACAAATTTCAGCATAACTCGAGAACTAATAAAGCAAATTGAACCAAATTTGGAATGGACGAGTTTTTTAAAGCATGACCCCTCAAAACCCCTCCTCGCTCTAAAAATGAGAGCTCTCATACAAATGAAACACAAATTTCAATCAAACATGAGAACTTTGCCTACTGCTTTGCAAATTTGTATTCAGTAGGTTTTGGGTCTGGGAAAGCATCTTAGTCTAGTTCGAGACCCTCCCGCCTCTAGAAAGTTGAGGTTCTCATTCAAATGAAAAACAAATTCCTGCATATTTCGAGAACTAATCAAGCAAATGGAATTAAATTTGGGATGTGAGGGTTTCCGGAACCAAGAAATGTTTCTATGGAGGTTTGAAAATCCTCCCCTCTCTTATATGTTGGGGTTGTTGAGACCGGAGAAGGTTTTTATTATGGTTTGAAGCTCCTTCCCTGCCTTGAAAGGGAGGACTTCCATACAAATGAAACACAAATTTCTTGGAATTGCAGATCATCAAATAGAACCAACTTTGGCATGTGGGGGTTTTTGGGCAGGATTTTTTTTTTAGGTGGTTCGAGTCGCCTTCTATCTGGAGAGGGGGAAGGAGGGCTCTCAAACCAATGAAACAGACATTTTAACTAAACATGAAAATTATCCATGGAACTAAAACACAAAATGTGTATTTCTCGGGTAAGAAGCATATTCTGATAGAAGTTTGAACCCCCTTTTTGTTCAGGAATTGGTTGAGTTACTCTCAGTGCTACATTATGCACAAGATATTAATCTTAGGTTATGCAAGAGAAAATTTCGTACAAACTGACGGGATACGGCTTTGTTTGTCTTTGAAATGCTTCTACGCAGAAAGCAAAACCGGTTGAAACTACCGGTCCAAAGGTTAAATTAATAACACAAACCTTTTTTTTAATAAATTACACACACACAAGTCAACAAAAATATTTTAACAAGATTCATTCAGAACAAAAACCATAAATGCGCCAGTTCTATTAATTTTTCATTCATTTAGTCGCATGCGTTACAAAGCTCGCACCGGGTTCAGTTAGTCTTTTATAAACAAACAAATGTGTATTTACCACTTAAAGCTTTTTGGTCATTTCCGATAAAACCAACTGCTGATATGCTCCTTTAAAATCAATACGAGCAAACATTTTCGCTCCGCTCTTCTTAGTTATACATATTTACATATTTTGGAATAATTTTTATTTGGTTTCACTACCACTACAATTGGTGATGCCCATTCTGCATATTTTTTTCAAAAATACCCTTGCTCTCAAGGTCTTCTGAATGTTTAGCTACTATTTCTCGGTGTTTAAATGAGACTGTATATGGTTTATGAACAAAAGCTTTGGCATGGTCATCTATTTTAATATCAACTACTACATCTTTTAATGGCTTTGTCAAGTCATCGTCGGAAAGGACTGGGAATTCTTGTTTTAACATTGTGATAGGATTTTTAACCCAAAGTTCTCTCTTCATTTCACCAAGAGAGTTGAGATTGAATGTATCTCTCCAGTGTGGCCATATGGCCGATCACGGCCTAAGAGAAGCACAATTTCACGACCAATAGAAAGAGAGTCACGATTCTCTCTTTTGCTTTACATCTACTTTTATTTTGCCAAATACTTTAACTGTTTCTCCTGATATCACAAAGACGTTTCTGTGATCAGGTATTAAAACACATCTATTAAATTTATCTATTTATGTTGTTGCGCAAGCATCCATCAATTGCACTCCATCAATATTTTGGTATGGTTACCTTCTAATTCCACGAAAGCTGGTGTTAGACTTTTTGACTCACCCAACATCACGTTGTTTACCCTGTTGGATTATCCAACTTCAACGTCCTGTCCTACCTCCAATTCTTCATCAGATGATTCGTCGTCGTCTTCTTTTATACTCATCTTAAGATCTTCCATGGCTGCAGAAAGCTGATTGATTTTCTCTTCGTAAGCTCTTTTTCGCTTCACGTAACCTTTAGGAGGTTGTATTAAAAGTCGTAGTTTTTTCGCCTTTGGCAGTGTACAATTTTACGAAAGGTGCCCTTTGTTGTAGTAATTGTAGCACACAATATCACTATAGTTTTCCGGGTTTGAGCGGATTCCTGCTAGCAGCCCCTCTACCGGTATTTCCTACATAATTGAACTTATTTGCTTCTTGCTTAGCTTGCTTGCTCATTTGTTTTAGCCTTCTCTAAAAGCTGACTGAGGTTGGATTTGTAATCGGCATCGCGTATCATCGATTTTCTTGTCTTGTTATTGTGAATACCGGCCACGAAAGCTGATTGTACCAACGTTGCTTCTGTTTCTACACTCACACTGCAATATTCAACGATATTCTGCAAGTCGATGGCAAAATCGTCCAACGATTTACCTTCTTCTTGTCGACGGGTTATTAGACGATGCCGTTCGGCAAACACGTTTGCGTGGTAATGAAAATTTCGATGGGCTTAAGAGAAACTTCTATCATACATACTCTTTAGTTGGCAACTTGATTTGATCGTCCTGAAAAGAGTTGATAACATGGTTCGCGATTGAAATTTTCTTGGGCTGCAGGACACTACTCTGTGAAATGGTCACACCGGAGAAAAGTTTGCTCAGCTCCTCGTCGTTGCGGATTGCTACCTGCAGGTGACGTGGATGATTCTTCTTGGTCTGGTCTTCTTGTGTTCATGGGTGGCGTTTTCTACAAACGTGCTCCGCAAACACGTCTGCCGCATGCGGATGCACAGCGAGAACTGATGATTGGTCGGTCGTTCCCACATGTTTGATAATCGCTGTGGCAAACTGTGGCAGTATGAACCAATCAGAGCGAGCCGCATACATGATGTTATTTTCGACCAATAGCTTTGTGCATTTAAACAGGGGCTTTGAAAATGATTTTGTTTTGATTTTAATGCGTTATTTTCGCGGAAATAAGATTAAAAATTATTCCTTTTTTCAACTAAAGTAAATGGTGAAATTGTAGTTTTTCGAGTAATTTGCGTAGGACGTTGTGAATGGAATCCCGCTCTTAGTGTGTTATGCTCGTGTTTCCATAGATAGACCGTGTGTCGGTAGTTTTTACCCCATTTTTTGATTTTTAGTGCCCCGCTCCCGCATCCAGACGAACTTGCCAACATCAGATAAGGAACATTGGTGAGGTCGTTTTATATTACCAAAAATATAAATTAACTATATACACGCCAGGATCAAGAATGTTCATTTTTGATTCTGGAAGTGTGAAAACTCTTCACATATCCTTTTGATATGCGAAGATTTTCATGCGGGGCTTATTGTATATGAAGATGACCTCAGAATGTACGTGTAGGAACAAGCATTCTTAAAATGGGTCGTTGGATTTTCAATAGAGCTGACACCTTCAATCTCCAGGGCTAAAAATGTTTGCACATAGTGATTACATTTAAATTACTGAAGAAATGCAGCTTTATGCATTTAGACATTTTTCTTTTAAATAGGGTAACGGGATGTAATGTTAGCCTAGCTCCTTCATTCGGCCTATGTACCAAATATGTTAATATTTCGGCGATAATCAACAAAATCATGTTGCTATCAAGATGACCGATTTATTTCAATGCAACTTAGACATATTTTATCAATGTATAGATGCTTACTTGCACGTAATTTTAGATTTTCTTAACTTTTTAGACACCATGATATTACTGGTTAAGCTGAACAGATTATCTACACAATCTTCGAATGATCTAAATTTGCCGAAATTGAACCTATAAATTGAATAATGCAGATAAGATGGATAGAAAATAGTCACACGTTATAAAATAAATTGTCACATAGGTAAAATAACAATGATTTAACATGAAAACCATAGACCCATTTTTAGGAACATATTTTTTACTAGGTTCCCAACTATGGCCTGTTGTATGGGAAGCGTGATAAAAATGTTGTTATTGGTAACATTTACAATAAAAATGTCGGAGTTTCGGTTGAATGATTTTCAAATGACTCATCTTAACACAAACTGAAGGAACAAAATCTGTGTAGAGTGAATTATAATGTTTTGATTGCCGAATGGCCGCTAAATTATATGCAAAAGTCACTGAACTGTTTCTTAGTAGTTTAAGTATAGTTTGATTTATGAAATTGTTTGTAAGGTAGAGCGAATACAGCTGGCAACGCCTTGAATCAGAAAATCTGAAAAAAAATCGTACGTTGACAACATCCATTGACAAATCTATCGAATGGGACGAACTTGCATCCATGATTAGACCCAATTTGGTACCCATAGACCAACAATAAATCCATATTCCTCGCAAGTTTCTGACTTCATAAAATGAGTTGTGTAACTTTTCGTGATACATACCACCAGATGGCTTATTAAACATATCTGTGCAAGTGTATAGCTAAGTAAATTTAGTTTCCAGCTCACGTACTTTATGAGATATATCAAAAAATGTAATCGATTGTTGCATATTAGGCTGAGTCAAGGGACACATACCCTATATTTTAATTAGTTTAAACAAACGTTATGAATTAAGTTTGCAACATTGATTCAGCTTTGATGTTCTGCCTTACGAATGAAATACTTATCGTAAAATTTTAGAGGGCCAGAGAGGAGATATTATCGTACAAAACGGCGCCCCTATACAGGAATAGAAAAGAAAAACGTAAGTCCTACGTCAAAAAGGTGGTAATAAAAGTACGTGAAGATAAAGCACTTAGAAGACCTCTTATTTTCATAAGAAAATAAGAGGTGTGCCTTACTGGCCTCAAGGGGCGAATGGCCTTCAAAGAGACTATCCGTGAAAATGAAGAAATGAGCCGGTATAAGCGAGGTAACCGTTTCTTACGAAGAATGTATTGCCGCTAAATTTTCGCATTCGAAATTCGAATCGAAATACTTCATTTGGTGCTATCTGCATCTGTGGAAAGCAAAGAGAAATTTTCGTCACAACAGGCACTATTAATTGTGAAATTTACAAGATTGACTTCTTCCAAAAACGTTTATTGCCATTTTTGGAGTAGCACTTAAAAAATACTATTTTGATCACGACTGTACAAGCTCTTATGGCGAAAGTATCGGTAGTTTTACTAAACAACCTACAATAATTGATCGAATATGTGTAAACTAAGCCCAATACGTGTTTGAAACTGACCTGTAAACCGAACCAGCCCAGGTGGCTGAAAGCCACTCTAATAAAAAAACAAAAGAAAATACCTAAGAATTGCAAGCAAAATATCTCTCGAATAACAAAATCTGTTATTTGGAATACCTGAGAATACCTTAGAGCTACTATGTTGGTATTGTCTTACCTCAATTTGGTATTCGTATATTATTTTGGGAACATTTTTATGGTATTATCTTAAGCTATTTTACCTCTTATGCAGCGCTCTTAAATACCACAGTTAACAAGTTATTCGCTTCTGCTCGGGTATCTCTTAAGACTTTCCTAATGTGCTTGAACATCGCGTGCGTCGCTGGTAATTTTCTTCTACTTTGAAATACAAAGATTTTTTATATAAATCTTACTGAACATTTTCGAAGGCCTTCATTTGTTGTATATCTCCTGTTTCTTAAACCGTATATTCTATCACCTTTTCGTTACTATTACGAAATAAATATCGTCAATACCACAATACAATCATCCCCACGAAATTCTCATACTAAATCGAACAATTGCTGTTTTGCCACCTTGCACCTTTCGATGGCACTTGATGTTTGAATTCGGCACAAAAGTTTCAAAATACACTCAAGCCCTATTGATGATTTCCGCACAATTACTGACCAAGATGCTTTTCTATACCTTTTTCCAACATTTTTTTTCTTCCATCTCTCATCAGCCCAGCCAGGCGCACAATTTTGATTGATTCCGATTGTGAGTTATCACTGCCGGAACAGGAGAGGCCCACCGACGACGACGGCGACGACGGCGACCATGGCAACAACGGAGCAGGCAATCAGACCTATGCTGTCACCGACCCAGCGGCTAAAAAAAGATTCCCACTTACCGATGGGCCTTCAGCTACCACTGCTGCTGACGATGATGCCGACGTCGGTGGTATTGGTTCCAGCAAGACTAATAATGATTGCGCCAGTCTTCGTCGGTGGCAGCAGCACCAACGACAGGAAACGGACATGGGACAGCAGCAGCCACGTTTAGGATGGCAAGTATTAGATGCTGACAGAGGGAGGTCCTCTCCGAGCAAAGGCAAGGAGGACAAGGACGGCGATAAGAACGACGTCGTATTAGAAAAATACCCCAGGGATTATGGTGATAAATTTGAGCGGCGTGAAAGTTGCCTGCTCCAGTCGAAGAAGGAGCTTTGCCAAAATCGTCCGATAATAGGTCAGATTAGACAAGGGAACAGCAGCGACGATGTGGAAGCCGGAAACCACCCGAAAAAGGATGCGAAGCTGAAGGAGGGAAGGAAAACCATCTCTGCCGCTAACGAGCTCGCTTTCGCTCCAACAACGGAGGAGTTTTCTATTGACTTTGGTAAGTGATGTAAATTTATTTCAATCGGGAAAAGCTGCACTACCTTCCTACTAAACATAGCCCTGGCCCTACTCAATACTAACTTGTGAAGAGAATCGGGTACAGAAACCATGTGGAGAAGATTCCATGATGGGGTAAGGAGGCAGAGACAGATTCCCGCATCTAATTAGCTAATTTCGGCCGGCAGCTGGTGCCGGAATGCTCTGTTTATCTGGAAGGGATTTACACGGGCGAAAGATTTTGTCAATAATGTGGAATGACAGGGATTGTGATTTTCCGTGGCAAAAACTTTTCCGTTTCCGGTAATTGAAGTTTCACTTGGCAGCAATCGTTATCCGAAACTAAATGGGATGTCGAGCTTAGCGGCAGCATGGCATGTAAAAATGGTACGGAGCAGCTTAACGGAAGCGTATGTTTGCCGTTGGATTTTGGCTCTTTATGTTTAGTGATTTGCGGTGGAGGGATTCGTGTAAGGCTCTTGTCCATGATTATTTCACGCTATCCGGCTATTTAGCTGCATTGTCTAAATAGCTGGGCTGCTGCGAATGTATTAGAAGAGAGGGGCGATGGGTGATGCCTTATAATATATTTAAATTTTAAGGTTATATGTTTTGGGAGTTGGCGTTGAATCTGTAATGACTGGTATCGAACGAATCCTTGATGATTGGCAAATGGACTTATCTTTCAAAAAAATTCACAGAAAAATATGCTAATGTACTGATATTTGAATTCAAATCGACAATCAACTGCTTAGAGAAACGTTTGTGAGTTAAAAGTCGTCTTATTAACTATTAATGAATTAATTAATTATTTATTATTTAATTTACTCTAATTTTTTTTAAATGTATGTTGATTCATAAATTTATCTGCTATATTTGAACCAAGTAAAAACATACTGCTGCAATCATACCAAGGACGGTGTGGCCTCTGCTGTACACAGAAGTTGCCTCCTTTGTATTCGGTCCATGGCTGAACCTTGCCAGCCTCGCTGTCTTCTGAGGGTCCGTAGGTCGCCGTCTACTTGATCGATCTACCTTGCTCCTTGCGCACCTCTTCTTCTTGAACCCGTCGATTCGTTTTCGAGAATCATTTTAACGACATTCTTGTGACATGCCCAGCCCATCTTAGTCGACTGATTATAGCGATGTGTACGATGGAAGGTACTCCCGGCAACTGATGCAATTCGTGGTTCATTCGCCTCATCCTCGTCCCGTCTCCCATCTGCACTACACCGTAGATCATACACAACACCTTCTGTTCTAGGACACCAAGGGCGCGTTGGACCTCTACTAGCAATGTTCATGTTTCGTGGCCGCAGAGAACTACCGGTCTAATCTGTCTTGTAGATGGTCAACTTTGTAGGCGAACTTTGTTCGATCTTAGCGTCCGTCGAAGTCCAAAGTAGGTACGATTGTCAGCCATAATGCGTCTTTGTGTCTGTCTGCTGGTGTCGTTATCAGCGGTCACCAATGAGCCCAGATGCACGAATTCGTCTACTATCAGTATTTCATCACTTTCCATCTGAACTCGTGGTAGGAGGCTTACAATGTCTTCTCGTTAGCCTCTTCCCTTCTTGTATTTTGTTTTTTAACGCATTAATTACAAGCCCAATCCAATCAGCCTCAAATCTGATGTACGTTTCCGCTATCGTCTCGAAGTTACGTGCTACGATATCAACGTCGTCGGCGAAGCCAAATAGTTTAACAGACTTCCTGAAGATTGTGCCACTCGTGTCTATCCCAACTCTTCGAATCACACCCTCCAATGCAATGTTAAACAACAAGCACGACAATCCATTACCTTGCCAAAACACTCCCCGAGATTCAAAGAGTGTCCCTGATACTCCGACGACACACATCACTCGATTCATCGTTGCTTTAACCAAAAGCGGCAGTTTTTTTTGTAAATTCTAATTCATGCATAATCTGCCTCAGCTGGTCTTGATCGATTTGATCGTAAGTTGAGTGAGATGATGAGTGGCGCATTATATTCGTAACATTTCTGTAGCATTAATCGATTCGGTAAAACCAAGTCCGTGGTAGCACGGACATCCACGAAACTTGATACTGCCCCGCGAACTCAATTTGCAATTGGTGACAGACGGTGGCATAAAATTTGGGAAGGCTTGCCTGCAATCGATATGTTTGCATTCTGTTGACGTAAATTTGACAGAAAACCGGAAACTGTCAAATTCACCCAAACGCATCCGCAATGTATCAATTGTGGGCCAGCCTGAACAGTAACTTGCAAGCGATGCTAAGTAGCGTGAGTGCAGCAATCCAGTTGGTTACCCTTCTTATAGATGGGACTCACGATACCCTACATCCAATTCCATTGTGGGTTATATGTCGACTTGTCCCCAAAACGACCATTCTGTAACAGGTTCCCGTGCGGTTTCAAGGGGCCTTGAACTTATTTAGAAGGAAACCCTGGCAATATGGGTATCAAAATTCATGAAAAATCTCCAGCACGATAATTCTCAACGTTCTTGGGCTATCTGAAAGTTTGTCCTCTGAACGGCATCCAAGAATATGAATTCAAATAGTTATTGCCGATAGTATTCTCGAAGCAAAAGAATTTTTTGAATTAATAATTAAAATCGGTCACAAAATAATTAAAATCGGTCAATTATTTGCACAGTTACAATCATTTCAATTTGATGGATTCCCGGGTACCCTGTTGAACACTAAAAGGGTAAAAATATCGAAACCCCCTTTAGTCTCCCCTTGCTACTAAACAAAATGTTTTTATGCAAAAAGTTGCCTTCTAACTTTTAATAAGATGTCACTGAATTTTAGCGTCTTGTGGAAAACCTGAAAATATACCTTGGTACCCTGTCAAAATCATAAGGGTTAAGAAAGCCAATAACTTTCTGTAGAAGTTCAGATAACTTCTTTTGGTTGTTTGAAAATTGGAAATATCCTTCTTATCAACATGCAAACCTAGGAGTGGTCAACAATTTCTGCTAGAACCAAAGATGTGTAGAGAAAGTATTGATAGCTCCGTAAGAGCACGGCAGGTAAAATAAATTATGTTCTTCATGCAACAAATAAAAAACATGATTAGGTAATCGTATTCTTTTGGAATCCAAACAATTGCCAGAGAGAGTTATATGGATTTTGCTTAGTTACTAAACAAACTTATCAAGAGAACCTTTCGAGGAAGTGAGTGGGATGTTCAGATAACGTACTGGGGAAGCTTACAAAACTCACAAAGCATTGTTAGAGCACATATTTGGAGAAATTTAGTTACTTTTTTAGAGAAGTACAAAACACTTCTTTAAAAACTTCAAATAACTTTCAAAAAAAAGTTTCAAGATAGACTAGACCACTTATTGGAATGAGAAAACTATTTGGAGAATTTCATAGATTGTTTTTCGAAGTTCGCAAAACTTCTTGGCTAATTTCTAAGAACTTCTTCAGAGTTTTTAAGAAATTAAGAGAACATCTAAGGGAAATTCAGAGAATTTCTTGAGCAAATTCATACAGCTTCTTTAAGAAGTTCAGAGATCTCTTCGGAATAGAAATTCCTGAAATGCCTGATGCTTGAAGAATTTGAAAGACCTCTATGGAGAACTTCAGTCAGCTTCTTAGGAAAGTTCTGACTGTTCAAAAACCACGTAGACCGAAATTTCACACGTATAAATGAAAATACTCAATGGTTGACATCATAAACTTACTATTGAGTTGGTACCATCCATTCGATCTATCGATGTTGTAAAAAACGATTAGAAAAACACAACCAACACGCTCAAATTACTGTTTCATGTCATCTCTTTGTTCCTCTCGAAAAGATAATTAGAGACAGTAATTTTAGCGTGTAGCATTAAACCCCGTGCATATTGCAACCCACATTACAACCTACATAATGAAACGCAAATTATTTTTGGTGAAAACTAAAGCCTGTCAACGGTAATTTTGGACACCTTTATTTCGAAGTAAAAAATTTTGAATTTTTTAATGGACACAAGAAGTTAAGTGCCAAAAACAGCCAATCAATCCATCAAACTGTACAGAACTTTGCTCAATAGAGAAGTACTGGACACTAGTTAAGCGGAAACTGTTCGAAACTTAGACGAAAGCAAATGGCACCGATGATTTCAAGAGAAACCGTCACGGCGGGTATATCCGAGGATACCGTATGAAACCTGATCACGGGTGTACCACAGATAGTTTGAAAATTTAACAGTAAGAAGGATTAACATCTTTATCAACTGTTTCTTATGTAGATATAAATCTATTTTTGTGAAATAAACAATCCGTTTTTGTAAATAATGTGTAAATTTTGTTTTGATACTATTATTTTGGTGTCCAAAATTCAAAGTAGACAGTCTTTAGGTGTATAGATGCTCATGTGCTTTGGAAAATGATAAAATCTATCATTAAATATGGTGGCCAAATAAGGACTCTTTTCTGATTCAATGACACGAAGAATGAAAATCGCATCAAGAGTGTCGACCTGGATGAATTGTACTCAATGTTAGGTACTTTTGCCACTGTAGTTCCACCTATATATTTTCGTCACACGTTTTGAATTGTTAGCACAAACCAACAGGGTATGTATTAAAGTGTACAAACTAGCACGAATTTTATGACTCAGATTAGTTTACTATTGCAATAAAACTTAATTTGGCAAAAAAATAAAAAAACTTCATTCATACCATGAGGGCTTGAGCTTACTTGGCTCAGAAATGGATTCCGAAAACGATCGAGGTGAAGAATTATTTAAAGTAAATAGAAAGCATGTTTCGAACGAAAATAACTGTTTTTGGATCAATTTCAAGGCTAGTCAGTTTCAACAATGCATTCATCGGGTAGGTCAATTTGAGTGTGTACTTGGTAGGTTATTGGTAGGTTATTTTCTCGATTCCAATAGTGAATCTCTGAGCAAACTTCTTTAATCTGGAACCTGTTAGCATTTAAGCTCAATCCAGGACTAACATAGCCAAGATTCGTAGAAAAAATAAAATAAATTTAGAACGCAACCAGCAGAATCCAAAATTTGTACATTTATTCGCATCATTAATATGTTGAAAATAAACATAATATGATGATAATTTCAAACATCGATGTGACTTGGTTTTACACATAGAATATGTTTGAAAGAAAGCAAGTTTATGTTTGCGGCCAAAACAAATTAATTTTATGTTTGGATTTACCTGGAATATGTTGTTATGTCAGTATATTTTCTGCGTGGCTGATATGAATATCCGTTTTGTAGAGAGAAAAAAAAAGGTCTATGTAAACTTTTTGTATATACTCTCCTCCCCCATCGTAGACAAACGTAGACTTTTTCGAAACCCCCCCCCCCCCCCCCTCCCTTAATTGTCTACGTGGTTTATGAACAGCCCCAAACAATGTTAGCCTCCTAGCACGAGTTCAGATCGACGGTAGTAGTCCGAATTCGTGTATCTGGGCTCATTGGTGACCGCCGATAACGACACCAGCAGAGAAATACAAAGGCTCATTATGGCTGACAATCGTGCCTGCTTTGGACTCCGAAGGACGCCAAGATCGAAAAAGAAGTTCGCCTAACCACAAAGTTGACCATCTACAAGACATTAATTAGACCGGTAGTTTTCTACGACCACGAAACGAGGACCAACGCGCTTGGTGACTTTTAACGGAAGGTGCTGCGTACGATTCACTGTGGAGTGCAGATGAAAGACGGAACGGTCTTTCGGAGGAGGCGAATGAACCACGAATTGCGTTGCTGGGAGAACCTCCCATCGTACACATCGCTAAAATCTGTCGACTACGATAAACTGGGCTCGTCGTAAGAATGTCGGAGGACAGCACTGTTAAAACGGGTACAAAAAGAAGAGGCGCGCAACGAGCAAGGTGGATCGATCAAGTAGAAGGCGACCTGTGGTTTTTCCGCAGATAGCGAGGCTGGCGAGGTACAGCTATGGACCGATTACAATGGAGACAACTTCTGTGTACAGCAGAGGCCACACAGGCCTTGATCTGATTGGTGAGGTAAGGTCAGACGACTGTTCAGGAAAATTACGAGATCTGCCTAAGGAAGTTCAAGGAACTTTTTAGAAAACTTCGCTTCGCTTCGCTAGAAAACTTCGCTTGAAGAACTTCAGAGAACTTTTATATGTAGTTCAGTCAGCTTCTCCATACCGTCTGTCCTGTAAAGCTGCTGTAGTGTTACGATTTCAAAGTGGACTCGAAGCTCGTCGTAGAATATCTTGTCGCAATACTGGAAGCAGAACGACTTGAAGTTTCATGAACAGAGTTTCCAATCGTAGTCCATATTTCGTTACTCAACCGGCTCTTGTACAGAATGTACGTCAGACAGGATGATCTTCGGCGAAACCCGAAACGTTTTTTTGAACTTTGTGAATTCAAAGCGTAAGTAAAGTGGTTTGCCGACCTCGATGTACCTAGGAGAATTGGATGCACAAACGGCTGAAGCAGCTTTTCTCTCGGCAATTTACTAGCGTATTTGAAGACCGGATCCCAACTGTGGAAGAGTTAGAATTTCCTGTTGATCTTGTGTCGATTTCGACTTTAACGTATCCATGGTTGAGGCAGTCCTACTTAACCCATTTCCGTCCGCTGTTGCGTATACGCAACAGTGGTTTTGAAAAATTCGTGTATGCATGTACGTTGAATACGATCATAACAAATTAGTTTGTTTGAAAGGTATATCCTTTGGCTATCTTACTGACTGTGTTCACACACACCAATAGAAAAAAAACTCACAAATTGCATTTTATGAGTTGGTACATGTCTTATGGACACAATTTCAATCATAAACTAGAAGTTACTGGTTATATTTTTTGTCGTTTCACAATGGGAATATGTTCACAAAAAGCCAAATATTATTTGTAGCTAGTTAACCATCCATTAAGGTGTGGCTGAGTGTGTACCATTTGAGCTTAAAATGTATGTTGCATTCTATTTGTCGAGCAATGTGCCAGTGTTGCGTATACGCAACATGCTGTCACGGTGTTCCTAAGCGTCAAAAAAAAACCTCTAAAAATGCTAAATTTCATTAATGCATCCACAAGACTTATATTTTGATACGATATCGTCGAAAAAAAAATGTTTTGTGGAAAACGGCGAAAATGGGTTAAACTTAAGCAGTCTTTTCAGCCTTGCCCTGATGGTATTCCCTCATGTGTGTTCAAAAAGTGAAGCTAAGTTGTGGTTGCTTCTCTTCAAGCAATTTTTAACAAATCACTTCAGCATCCGCGTTTTCTATCCGCCTGGAAGACTTCTCATATGCTCCCGGTCCGTAAAAAAGGCGAATCATGCATAAAAAAGGCGAAACCACTAGCAAATCGTCGGAAGATGAATTAAGCCGTAGTTGGTTCCCAAACACTCCGTGCTGAAATCGATAGTCCTGCCTTGATGAAGCGTATGGGGATTTATGCTCCAGAACTTGCATTGTGGTCACAACTACTTAAGAACATTTTATTAAGACCATGTTGCCAGATGATGATTAAATAAACAAATCCGTGGTCACTCATACCACAGTAAGCACAGTAAGGGTTGGTATGGAAAAAAAACTCTAGGAATCACATCGGAATCTATTTTTTACCAGTTGTTTTTGATTTTGTTTTGTTCATCTTACGTTCCAAGTGGTTTACAGAAACAACTATACAAATCAATGGGGAAATATAAATTTGCAAAAAGAACGATATTTTTCAGGTCAGTTTGATGTCAAATAATGCTGAATATTGATATTGTTACCAACCTTATTTTGAATAACACTACTTGTTTGCATCTCTATGTTACCTGAAAAGATAAATAGAACAGTGGAAAGAACAAATTAAAAAATCTTGTTAGCATTTCTAAAATAAGGCGAGTTGAGAGAAGAGTTCACATTTCTCTTTCAAAGAGTAACGAGGAAATCAATTTGATTCTATCTTTTAATATTAGAATTTATTTCCAAATATATTAAGTGCATTCATAAATGTATCTGAAATTTGTGAGCCAAGAAGAAAACTTGAATAACTTTTCTGAAGGCTACATGCATATCAACGAAACAATTCTCCTTGAAATTATATGTAACCCGTCCCAGAAAGCAATGGCACACCATCGGGTCGTTAAAAAAGCATGTGTATTTTTATACATGTCAACTTTTCACGGGGTGTAACTAAATATGAGAATTTTCTTTAAGGGTCGTAACAAGAAGGCTTGTTTATAGAAAAGATCATTGAATAATTTATAATATTTTGAAGGCACGTCTCTTAAATTTAAAAAATAATAATGAGCATTTGAATAAGGTCCGTCATTCGACGAAGCTTGTCCAGATGTTTGAACAGGAGCGTTGTACATCTTCTTTATCGATTTGGCGAATAAATCTTTTGATTCTATTAACCATTTGTTTAAAGTCTTTGGCACTCCAGTAGTTTTTGTACACCAGCGAACTCCAATATCCAAAGAAAGCTTCAATCGGGCGACACTGGGGCAAATTTGTTAGATTGTGGTTTTTTGGTACTTACGGGATGTTGTGGATTTCCAAGAAAACTTGTGTGTTTCTCGCATAATGCAACGACGCTTTATTCGGCCAAAACACAGAATTTTCATCTGCATAATATGGTATGATAAGTTTGAAGATAATTTTTTCAAACATTAATTTTGGTACACTTCTTGATTAATTGCCAAACCACTGGGCTTGAACCATGGTTTGGAAATCCCTCTCTGAGATATGGCAATATAAAGCATCACCTTCTGCTCAAACTAAAGCTTAAAGTTATATTTCACGTTCGGAGATGCAGTAGACATGTTATCAGAATAATATCGACCGTTTTCTAGGATGAGGGTTTTTAAGAGAGCGGGAAGTAGCCTGCATTACCCAAAACGAAACATTTCCCGGCGTAATTTTGGATCATCCAGTGGCATTGAGATTTTACGGCTGATACCTGTTACTCTGTGTATTCTGATCATTTTTGTGGTAGACTATTCCTAGCTTCTTCAAAGTCTTGTAGATGTAAGGTTGCGTAGTCTTGAACTTTTTCGCTGCATCAGATTGACTAACCAACCTTGTTGTTAAAAATACTATGGAGTGATTTAAATCCTTTCTTGTCCATTGTTTTAGCCGGTTCCACACTACCACTCCTACGAGCTGTTTCCGAGGATGCCAGGATACGATAGGTGGTTGAAAATGGAATATTCTCGGTTTTAAAATGGTTCACAGTGAATTTTTCCCGTGTTTTATGTTCGTTTGATAGAACTATTCAATCCGCTTCTTGCTTCTTGCTTCGATGGCATTTTGATCACAACTGAACAAGCTGGAACAAAACAAAACATGCGATTATGTTGGGCAGACAGAGAGCATTGCTTCACATAATCTTTTTTTTCTATGTGCACGGCCAGCCATTTGAACTCAGTTTTGAGTTGTTTTCTCAATATTGTTTATCATCAGTTCATGAAATTTTTGTTGATAGCTTTTACCTGTATAAGAAAGTTCTAAAACTTTTTCTTTAACGTTCTTCATAAAGTTCTGCACAGATTGATAAGCAACGATTTTAGACGCTCTTGTCTTTTGAACTTTTCCACTGAATCAGCTGGCTGAACATGATTTCGAAAATACATCTTGACTAGAGCCCGAAATCGTTCGATCGGACGAATTTCAGGGTAATTTGGGGGATTCATCAGCTTAGGTACAAATGTCACGTTCACTTATTTGAACCAGTCTTTGGTCAATTCAGCGTAATGACACGAATCAAGGTCGGGCTAAAATATTACAGGATTGTCATGTTGACGAATCAGCGAGTATTTTTTCAAGCATTTTTTCAAGCTTCGTAAATTGACCGCAAAGTAAGTTGCCTGACAGACCATCGCCTTTTTGCCAAATTTTTCAGTGGAAACTGAGGTGTCCACCATGTCAACATCATCATCTTCACGAAACGTGTAATATTGCGGTCCCAGCAATTCTTTATAATCCAACTTTGAATAAGTTTTGTCGTCCATCATGACGCAGTACTAATTCCTGGCGAAAACTGTGTCGTACAGTTTACGCACCCGTGGTTTCACGCTGGTTGCTTGTGTAGGACTTCATTTTAGCTGCTTCTGCTTCTAGTACGTCTCCCGCTTCAATATCTCTTCGGCTCGTTGAACGTTGGACTTCGAGGTGTTCAGCTTTTTGGCCAAATCGCAAACTGAGGCCTCTTTTGCCAAAGAAAAGGCTCGTCCGATTTTGTCGTCCAATTTGGGGTTTGACGTCCCTTTTTTCGTCCACTTCGTAGCGGTCTGCAAGGGATACTCCACCCCGGTTGATGTTCAACTGGCAGCGTTAGAAAAGTGTACCCTTATTTTCTGGGACAGTACCTGAAATGTGCGACCCGAGTGAAATTAATGAAACGACGGTGCACTCGAAAAACACCCTGCTGCAGGTTATTGAGCAGGTTGATGGGAAGTTTAGCTGCAAGACTGTAGAAGAATGTGGTTACAGCTGAACAAGTGGATGGCCAGAAATTTCAAGCGGCATATTCTGAGACAAGATCCAACCTTCTATGCTGCATTGGATTTTCCGATGCCGACAGTGGCCGAATCTAGATCTGAGCCAGCATGGAAGAAGTCGAAAAAACTTCAAGTGAGCTCGTCTAAGGACACGATTCTTCTCGGCACATTACAACTTGCCACCGAAAACCATCTTCCGTATTCGTTCCGGGAATGAATGGATTTAAAATGCTTCTTGGACCGTTGTATACAGCAGCAGGTATGACCAACAATAAATATGAAACAAGTGATTTGAAATTGGTTCACTGTTGTTGAACCCCAGTTTCTGCAGACCTTGCTGGCCCCTTGCTATACACTCTTGTGCTATTCAGAACCTTTTGGTACTAGTATCTTTGGCTTTGTTATGTCGAACTACTTAAATTGCTTATCTCGACAGATACGCGTATTTCGTCTACAATTGCTGACTTCTTCAGTGTCGTGTACTAACACTCGACTATCGAGTATTAATACACGAAACTGAAGAAGCTGGACGTGGTAGACGAAATTCGCCTATCTGTCAAGATAACAATAGAGGTAGTTGGAATTATATGGTAAATACTAATCTTTCTTCTCATTTCCTAGTCTTTTTCACAAGTATTCCACTAAACAGCACACACTTTCCAGAATTTGTCATGTTGACAGAATATTTGAGGGTGTGTTGGTGCGAGATACGTTATTAGGGGCGAATCATTAAGCTTGGGACCGAGCTTGGACCGGTTTGCTAGTACTTCCTGAGCCAAAAAATATATTTATTTTCTTCAGGACTATCCAGTCGCTGGTATAACTGACAACCGTTAGGTTGTGGCAAGAATGGTGGTTTGTTAATGTAAAGTAAATATATCTAGCTGGTGAAAACTCGCTTTATTTCTTATTTAAAAATTGACTTGGTTTGCCTTGGGATTTAGTCGTTCAGTATAATATAGGTACTTTTTTTTCTAATACTCAAAAATCATTAAAAAAAATTATACAATTATATTTAAATTGAGCATTAACTGCATGTAATATTAGTGAACACGTGAATTACGTCTATTTATCTGTGCTGAAACTTTTCACTGTGGCTAGAATACTTTTGGGAACATTTCCTGGTACTCAATCAAATGTAACCTGAGCGCAATTACCAGTATCTGGATCATCCAAATTTCGGTACCAATGACCAATTTTCGTTCCGACAAAACATGGGCATGCGACATATCATTTTACATTAAGTCCATCCGACTTCTTGTCGAGCTTAAAAAAACACATGGTTTTGATTAAGTTAAAAATTCTGAGCTTAGGTGCAAGATAAAAGAAAGAAATTACTGCGTTAACTTTCATTTGCCATGCCATGAAGCACTAGATATGCATTGAAATGCTAATTAAATTCTATACATATCCTTCATTCTTCTGATCTGAAACATACACGAAACGAACGTAAAATTTCCACCGGCTATTGCAACACGTTATCACAAAGCGCACTGAATATTCATGAAACCGTATACCAAGAACAGCACCTGGTATTTGATCGATCATCCTTTGTTTAAGAAGACGTCGACGGCGTTCGAAGTAAAAAGAATAATCCTACAGCTCTGGAAACTTTGTTGGCATTGAACTACTCCGTGCACTGCACCGCTGATTTCTGATGTTCCTTGCAGAGCACTCGTTTTGCAACAATCTGCAGAGTTTTCATTACACATCAAACCGTATTCGATGTCAGGAGGAGGATATATCGGCAACGTACACAGAGGACGTAGTTTCCTCCAGCCACCCAACCTACCGCCTCCGATCGATTTTCTTGTTTCACAGATTCTCCTCTATTTCGAAAAAATTAAACAATCAATCCTACTCCTTTATACCCTGTTCACATAAGAGCTGGCAATCTGCTAGTAGCATTATTCTTCGCAAATAGTGAGCGTAAAGAAAATAAGTATCAGCATTTACTAGGTATGTCCATTTGGACTAAACTAGCATCAATGTAAACAGCCTCTTACATACGCCATTCAATGGGCTAATTCCTTTCTACCTTCAAACAGGGCTGTCAATACGAGCCGAAGCAGCACCAGATGAGTAGGATAAGAATAAAAACCGAGAAATTGCTCCGGTTACCGACAAGCTCACGAAAGCTTTCAGTCAATACCTTTTAGTCTCGGTTTGTTCGATTCATTCTTATCTATCTTTTTTTTTTCCTCAACTGCTGCAGTCGGGATTATCATTGAATGGTTTTTCCCCAGCTGCAGTAACTGGAAAAACGAGCTGCCCACAGGGATTTGAAACACCTTAAGCTCTTCAAAAAGAAAAGGTAACGAATACCAATGCTCTTCAAATTGACGACTTTGTGTGAGAACCTTCTGATCGGGCACCCATTTCCTTCTTTCCCTTATCAGCTTTTACTAGGTGGGAAAGGGTGCTGCACGATTTGATTCCTTTGTTTTCCCGTACCTGGGGAAAAAAAATTGGGGCCACGCCGTCATCGTGGTGAATTCGATTGAGGTTTGGCTGGCATTTTCCCATACGCTATGGAAAATAAATCGATTTTACATGAACTGAAGCAAGGTGAGCCAATATTTTATAGCGCTACGCGGTTTATCTTGCTCGCCTCAGGCAGAGACTTCATCGTTCCCCGAAAGCCCAGTTCCAGGTTGCACTGGGTGAATGTTTGTGCTCGCGTTTTTGAGCACTGCTTCAGCTGTGATTGCGAACGCGGAGCTTTTTCTTTCCACTGGCGCCGTAAGAAGCGAGTGATCTATTTAAGGATTACCTATTTGCCTTCCCCCCGGGGGTATTCGAGGTCTTGTAGCTGCCATCGGGGAATAATAAATTGCTGCCAAGATTGGATTTGTCCCGTGGTAACCGAAGGGATAACTCAGCCGAGGAGTAGAACATCAACAAGAATTGCAACTTGAGGGTAAATTTATTTGGAACAGTTTTGTCTTTAATAAAAGGTGAGAGGTTGTACTGAATGTTCTGTCATGCTGCATGTTTTCTTGACGGATTTAGAATTACTGACTTCAGCCTTTTGAAGTAATATTTTGATGGGAACCTACACAGCTCGAACGGTGAGGTCGTTGGGGTTCAAAATGGAGTTCATTGTGTCATCGCTGAGCCGATTCTCCAACTTTGTTTTGTTGTTGTTATGCTGTGAGAAGATCCTTTCGACTGTGGCAGAAGATTGAGGCTGTATTTAATGCCACACGCGCAACTGTTAAAAGCACTAAGCATTAGTTGACACAAAAAGAACATTCGTTCATTCTACGAAAACAATACAAAGATCTACGAGTAATTTGTTACCAATAAAAAGAAACGTCTCATTGGTGATTGCATGAACGACTTACAGATCTACTTTACCGGCTCAAAATATAATGGACAATAAAAGCGCGACCAGGAGAAGTTGTTCAGCGTTTTATTTTTCTAATGTTTCTGACATTGGGTTCGATCCTATATTTTAAGGAAGAACTAATAGGGAGTTCGTGATTGATCTCACTAAACCATGTTGACTCGTGAGAAGTCCCTTGATTATTGTTCATGAGGTTCTAACTCTCGACAGCGCTTTCATTTCTATTTTGGGATAAATTAATGATTCCCACCACCCTAGCAGGAACACCAACATGAGTACGATGGAAGAGAAGCAGCGATTGGCTGGTCTTCACGAAATTCGTTTTGTGCATTGCACAAAAAAAGGTGTAACGATAGCATTGTGGTAGATGAGAAGCAATAATAATGTTTCATACAATTTACGAGACTTTTGTTCTATGCACAAAATCTATGTTTACGAAACGAGTGAAAGCTAGTTTACGAAAATAAATTTTCAGTGTATTCTTAGCCACAGTTACCTCATCCCGAGCTATTTTGAGCTTGAGTGTTTGTTCAACTCCTTCATAGCAACCCTGAAAGGCCTCCAAAACCACGCTGATGCTGGACAGATTGGCAAAGCTTCTTGGGTTTAACATTGCAGCAGCCTTCAATACTGCATCGTCGAAATCAAACCGTTTTGGCAGCTGATTCACCAGTTCCACAAAGAAACTTCGACATATGCCCGGATAATGTTTTGTCTTTCGCTATCCATCGATATCATATTTCCGCTTTTCAGAAATCTCTGGCGTTACCGCTGCACAACGACGTCACGTATGATTCTTCACAAATTGTTTGTAGACACCATCAAGAAAAAATCTTTCAGTACAACTCTAGACTGTCGGACTGGAACAATCGATTAAGCCTGTTGATATGAGGTAAAACGTAATCTAAAAAGAGCAACGGCTTGGTCATCGAGTCATGCAAAGACACCTCTTGACCACCGCATCTAGCGACAACCATTTGGTGTAACATTTTCGTCGGTTGAAGGTCAATAATTTCCTGAATCATGTTAAATTCACTAGTTTGCTTTGGACTGTTTGATGTAGATGTCCTTCAGAAGATATTTGTCTTTTTTCGCAAGCATAACTAGCACACACAGCCAATGATTGGCAAGTACATTTGACAACGACCATATTCGGAAAATCTGACTTAAAAAATCGCATCAATTTGAAACCCCGATCATTACTGCAGCTCCGTCAGACGCAAACCCTTTCAAACGTTCCTTGTCGCTCTTTCGAAACTGGTCAATTAGGGGAGAACAGTACAAAATGCACTGGTGGGGTAGAATGACCCACTCAATAAATATGCTCAAATCTTTAAAACTATAGATTTAATGGAATTATATTTTATCAAATTTGAAATAAAACAGCATAACTCATAATTTGGTAGTAGGCTAAGGCACTATATACACCAAATATGATCAAAATTGAAGAAATTGTCCCGACTGTTTCTCACATGTAAATAATAGTGTTATTCAAATAAGCTTTTAACAAGCGTTAATATCCACGGTTTATGATAAATCCACTTCACATATATCGCACACAACAAGTGTCAAAACTTCAAGATAGTGTCAAAACTTCACTATAATTCCACGTATTTTCAGAATATTTAGACAAAAGCATGCGAAACTAAAACTGGGGCAGAACGCACTGTCTACACGCTAAGAACAAAATATTCAGTGGAGCGGTTAAATGTATGAAGCCAATGTTGGGTATACACAACTTACTTCTGGTAAAATTCTACTCAAAAGTAAGTAATTTGAACCCAATGGTAGATAAACACAAATAAACCCAACGTGCTACCCACATTTAACTGCTCCTTGGGGTACTTTTTTCTAAGCGTGTATATAATGAGGAGTTGGCAACATATCACAACGCTTTGCGCAACGTCTTTATTCTATAGCCGTTGGCTGCTTGACAACCAAACAGAGCTAAGAGGACGTGGCGATATGTTGCAACTTTACACCTCTAATGAGTAACTTTTTATAGCTGTGTTTTTACTTTTTACAAGCGGTGCATGCTATCCCATTAATGTGGTGAATAACGTAAGATAACGTAATAACGTAAGAAAATCGAGTATACGCGCTATCTGTGGTGATATTACCAACTAAGAAACATTTGAAGTGGATGTTCAATGCGTAATCGATGAAAGAAACTGCAAGTGTTATGTATGTTTGTCTGTGTTAACACATTCACATTTGTTTACTTACATTTATTTACATCATTTTATGTACATTTTTCTAATTATATTTATGTATTTGAATATGCAAAGTTTCATTAAATTAAAATATCTACAATTCTGTACAAGCAAAAAAACCCTCTAAATCATATGAATACAAACTTGAAAATTTTATTATCAGTATAAAAGGACCAACCTAGTCACCACCCAAATCAAAAGATAGATCTTATTTTTTAATTTAAATCTCCAGAAGACATAATCTGTCTAAAGTTAATGGTTTTTGAGTTATCGATTTTTGTCGCGAAATTTGTTCATTCGTACCATAGTGCAGTGTTGTGGTGCGTCTTAACCCAATTTTAGGGTGCATATTGAGCAATAAAACGGGCGTTTTACCCTGAAGTCGTCTTGGCATCATATTGGAAAAGGTTTAAAATATCATGAAAAACCATCGTTTAGAATTAAAATCACATTTGATCTTCAACGAAAACATCGTAATGCACCATACTCAATAACTTATTCCTATATGTCAGCTTCAATTACCTAGAAATTCACGATATTGCTTAAACGGTGCATTTTGTACCATCCTCCTACATTGGTCGACAGAGATATTTATACCCAGTGCTCCATGCCAGTTTCCGTTAGCTTGGGTCCCAAAACCACCGAATATCGTATTTTGGCCTCATGCAATTTGCATTTTTCTTCACAAATAGGCATCAGAAATTGAAGTTTTGATATATTTTAAGAACCACTCAAATAATTGGCTCAGCTTAAATGTAAATACTCCAGAAACATTTTTTGAAATTTTTCAGGCTTTAGCAAACAACTTTGCAAAAGAAGTTCCGACTTCGATCCGACTTCACCAGAAAAAGTTATGACCGTTGAGAGGTAGTATATTTTAACAAAAAACAGCATAGTACAGTAAATCCCCCGACATCCGCGGATTCCCTTGATCATCTCAAATGATACATGGGGATTGAACTATGTTGTTTCATCAGAAAATATTTCGCGATCCTTCGCGATAGGAAGTTACTTTCATCAGCAAAGTTGTTCAATAAAGAATTATCTCACTTCGCGGCGCTAGTGTGCTTGTGAGCTTACTTTATAACCTGAATCTCGAGATCCTTGACATACAGCAAGTTGGCGTCTTGAACAAAGATGTATGGTTGAATAAGACATTTTGGATGGTGTTAACATTAGTTCCAAACTCGTCCGCTACGTGGCACTATATGTTCATGAGAACTTTGTGTATTACCTGTTTTTTGAGATCTAGATCGAGTATAAATTTACTGTTTTCAGGAAAGTTAGCCGTAAAATAATGAGCTTCCAGGCACTCGATTCATCAGTTCAGAATTATCTCACTCCGTAGCGCTAGTGTGCTTGTAAACGTATTGTATATTCTGGATCTCGAGATTATTGAGATTCACTGATAGGCAAAATAAAGTGCCCACCTCATCGTTTTTTCAATTTCTTTCATTTACTTGGTTCAAATTAAAGTAAACACACTGTATTTTTTTATTATCTTATTTTTTATATTCTTTTTAAGTTTCTCTGATGGAATACTGCAAAAAAGGAGTTTTACTTAAAGAAAAAGAAATCAATTTGTGTTGAAAAAAAAACAGTGACAAAATAAAGTGCCCACTTCATTTAGGCTACAGAAAACATAAATTAAAGTAAAATAAAAGCATTTCAATAATTGATGTGTCCTCCTTTGGCCTCCAGGACCTCCTGCAGGCGCTTCGACATGCTCTCGACCAGGTTCTTTAGGTGCTGTGAATCTAGCTCTTCCAAGGCGCGCTCCAGGGCTACAAAATAGTTATTTTTATTGGTAACACCAGTTTTGTCAACCCTGGCATCGAGAATCGCCCACAAATTCTCGATGGGATTGAGGTCCGGGCTTTGTGGAGGCCATTCCAGCGGTTTGATCCGACAAGACCGGAAGAAAGACTTGGTCTTCTTGGCAGTATGCTTCGGGTCGTTGTCCTGCTGGAATACGAACTTCTCTTCAAGGTCCGTCTGGATCAGCGAAACCTCCAGATTTTCTCGCAGGATGTTGATGTAAGAATCTGTCGTCATTATCCCGTTGATTTTTACAATGCTTCTCACTCCACCCCACAAAAAACACCCCCAGTCCATCACATTTCCTCCTCCATGCCTCATCGTGCCTTGGATGTGGCGCTCCTGAAGCTCCTCTCAGATCTGCACCAAACACGAACCCGCCGCTTTCGGTTAAACAGCTCGAATTTTGATTCGTCCGTCCAGAGAACCGTTTTCCAGAACTCTACGGGCTTATCAGCATGCTCCTTAGCAAGCTTGAGCCGTTTGGCTTTTTTTGCCTTGCTGATAAATGGGCGCTTCCGGGCAAGTTTGCTATTCAACCCCTGTGCTATGAGACGGCGACGAACAGTTCGACCGGAAACTGATAACTGAAGGGTTTCCTGGATCTCGCGGACAGTTGCCTTCGGGTTCTTCTTGACTTCGCGCATGATCTTGGTGTCCGTTCTCGCATCCGTTTTCCGCTTCCTGCCTCTGCCAGGGCGATCCACCACTGATCCAAACGTTTTAAGCTTCAGAAGAATTTTGCCAACCGCTGCCTTACTGTTACTGTACTTTTTAGCGGCAGCCCGGTGTGATTCACCGTTTTCTACATCACGAACGACCAATTTCCGGATACACAAGGGAATTGCTTTCGAAAGCACTGCGTTCTCCATTTTTTTCAATTGAATCAAATGCGATCACGTATACAAATGCACCAGGTTGAGCCGTTTGCTTCAAAACATGTCAAAATATCAAAACATAAACAATCGAGGGGTCTTCCAATGGAAACTTATCGAAAACATATCGATTTTTGAAGTGGGCACTTTATTTTGTCACTGATTTTTTTTCAACACAAATTGATTTTTTTTTTTCTTTAAGTAAAACTCCTTTTTTTCAGTATTTCATAAGTGAAACTTAAAAATAATATAAAATTAAAATAAGAAAAAAAACTACACTGTGTTTACTTTAATTTGAACCAAGTAAATGAGAGAAATTGGAAAAACGAAGAGCTGGGCACTTTATTTTGCCTATCAGTGTATTGCAAGATGGAATTTTCAAAAAAGATATTGGAGGGGTCAGAGCTTTTTGGATGGTGTACACCTTAGATCAGATTTCGTGCACGACGTGGTTCTAGTGTGCATGGGAACTTTTTGTAATATCTGTATTTTGATTTCTAGATCATGTATCATGTATTTATTGTTTTCAGGAAATTTATTCTAGTAATCATGGTCAACTTCATAATTCAAAATTATTTCACTGCGTGACACTGGTCTGCCTGTGAACTATGAAATGAATCTTTATCGCTAGTACACATGAGAGGCTGAACACTGTGCACTTGAGACTGAAGAAGTTTGTATTTCACAGAAGAAATAGGCATATATGTCAACGGGGAAGCTTTTTCTAAAGGGTGTCCACGATGAAATTGCCACACTATGAAATTGCTCTAACTTTTTAACCGTTGGGTAGAGTTTAATGGATTTAGTTCATAGTGCATTATTTACATCCTGCAAGTTTTCAAGATCTGCAAGATCAAAACTCGCGGAAATGGAGTCGAAAGAACAGCTCGTGCGTGATAAAATCTTGCGCATTCATCACGAGAACAAGGATCTCTCGCATCGTTCCATCGCTAAAACGTTGGGAATCGCGAATTCCACGGTGTCGCGAGTGATTAAGCGGTTCGAGGAACGGTTGACCACCGATCGGAAGCCCAGAAGTGAAGGAAAAAGTATTCCGTACAACACCAAAAATCACAACCGCGTAGTTGGGGCCTTCAACCGAAATCCGAACGCCTCCGTTCGGGATGTGACTAAGAAGCTGTACCTAAGCCGAAGTTTTGTCCAGAAGGCCAAAACTAAGGCTGGGCTTCGAACGTTCAAGGTAAAAAAGGCCCCTAATCGCGGCGAAAAGCAGAACAAGTCCGCCAAAACCTGTGCCAGGAAGTTGTACCTCAACATGCTGACGAAACTGAAGAAAGTATGGGTTTACATGCAAAAAACGGTTGATTCACAGGTTGTGCAGAATCTTATGGCCGGGGTTAAGGCCAAGGTGCGGGCATTTGCGTATGAAAATTGGATGGCAATCGGATGAAAACTCGAATTTTGCGAATCAATTTTGTGTGTGGCAATTTCATCGTGGACACCCTTTAGCAAAAATTACTGCAACTAGAAATGAGAAGAAAGATTTGTATTCTCCATTTAATTCCAACTACCTTTGCTTATCTTGACAGATACGCGTATTTCGTCTACAATATGCAGACTTCTTCAGTGTCTCGTGCTAATAACTCGACTAAACAGCTCAAACACTCTAGAATTCAAAAATTACTGTCCACTCTTGGGGCCTCATGGTGATGAGAGAATATTTCCTTCTACAACATCATAATCGTATATAACAATTATATTATTCCTCTGGTGCTTTTGCCAAAGTGCGCCAGGCAGCATTAAACCGCTTTGACAAAGTTGCCCGCGGAAACTTTCAGGTCAGGACAGAGCACACTGTCAAACCATGCCACTCCTCACCGACAAAAAGCAATGGATCGTCAATCCACAGCGCTCGTCTTTAAATTTATTCGATTAATTGACATCAAATACATCATTTGTGACGATAAATCGAATCGATGACCAAGGGTTGGAACTCACGCTTGGTAAAATCTCAAACAATCAATACGATATGAAAACTATTTTGAAACTTATTTTGATTGAATTGTTCCTTCCTCCAAATTGCAATTTATCCTTTATCTCGTGAATTACATGCTTTTGAAGCACATTTTCTGTATATTTTCTTATACCGAGAGTCACACCAGCTAAGTAACCTAAACCAAAATCGCTCGCGGTAACACAACTCACAACGGACGGTTCTTTTTAATCGATTCTTCATCCGCCATCTTTTCAAAACGCAAAAATACATTTGAAACTATAAATTAGAAGAAGAATTAGTAATCTCCATTTAATTCCAACTACCTTTGCTTATCTTCGACAGATACGCGTATTTCGTCTACCATGTGCAGACTTCTTCAGTGTCTCGTACTAATAACTCGACTAACTAGTCGGGCGACGTTGGGTGGGTTCGCCGACTTGGGTACCAAATCGATATTCAGCCCCTCCATTTCCACCAACGATCGCTTCGAGTAGTGTGCTGTCGCCAGATCCGGCCAGAACACCGCGTCTTCGCCTTTATGGTATTTCTCGATGAACGACACTACTTCCGGCAGGCACTTCGTACTTTAAATTTCCCCGTTCACGGCTAGTTCGGAGCAAAAGAAGAGTGGCTTCGACATCCCCTTCTCGCTGATTGTCAGCCACAGCAACACCTTCTTGGGGAACTTGGTGTGTGAATGAACTTCACCTCGGAGCTCACTTCCTTCTTTGGTAGTAAAATAAGCGAAGTGCTTTGCCAGTCGTTGCCGTCCAAAGTGAGATAGGTCTCGGCGTCCATCACCTCCACCACGTCGTGATTCACCGGGAGAATCGAGTTGACCATCTTATTCAGCCACTGCCGCTGCGTCATTGCCTGCAGCTCCGAAACCAGTGAACGTGACTTCCGCTCCCTGACATGTATGCTCATGTTTGCCAGGTACTTTTTCACTGTTTGGCCGGTTGAACCAACCTCCCGGCCATGCGCACGCAGCGATGTAGCCACTTTTACCTTGTTCTTTCTCTTCAGCATTCTTTGGAGCTTCTTGTCGCTTACGGTCGTTGGCCGTCCGGAACCCGGCTTTCTGTCGATGCTCTGATTGTTTGTCTAATAGTGCCAAGATGTAATAGATGCCGGAATGGGCGTATCCGGTGCCCACAAAGTGTCGCACGATGTCCGTTTTCAACGCGGCGGGGAGCCGTTCTTTGAACGCGCACACTTCTGAACGGAGTTGCACTGTTTTTGCCGTCATGGTTAGAGTTCGACTGATATAGCTGTCAAATTTTGTCTGCTGACTCATGGGTTACTATGATTGATTCTGCATGGGTAGTTTTGTCAGTGCGGGTAAACCCATGAAAAATCGGCGATTTCTGTCCATTTTTTTAATGCAAACGTTAGGTTATAATTTTTAAAAGATTTTAACATAGGTAGGTGAGCACCATTTGCATTATGTGTATTGATATTGGTGTCAGCTTTAGCCTCATATCTTGGCTAACCGACGCGCACGGTGTCGACTTGAAGGCATGTGTTGTTTATTTACCGCGCACGATGTAGTAAAGTTGTTTGCGAGAGGTGAGCGACCAGGCGATATATTCCGGCGGTTGAAATCTCACGGGGTGGAGCGGAATTTCATCTTTACCACCATCCGTCAGTACCGGGATTTATCGATCGGGACTGCCCACATCATCATGACAAAGGACCTGAGATACAAGCCGTACAAGGCTCGCAAGGTTCCCGGGGTAACGGAGGCTACAACGAAAATAAGGCTCGACAGAGTTAGACTAGTATTTTCGCGGCACGGAGGTCAGGAATCCAGGCGGGGGAAGCTCCCACTTGTGTTTATCGGGGAAACCGTGTAAATCAACGCCACGTACTATAAGAGCGAGTTTCTGGAGAAGGTTGTGGCCCCGGAACTTCAGAATCTCTACGAAGAAGGATCATAGCGTGTTTCAACATGACGGCGCACCGGCCAACCCGGCGAATATCGCCCAAGCGTGGTGTCGGGAGAATTCGACTGATTTTCTCGATAAGAGTTTGTGGCCTCCCAGCTCCCCAAACCTTAATCCCTTGGAATTTTACATATGATTTTACATGCTAGCCAAGCAGAGCAAACATCAAGTGAGCACTATGGACCAATTTAAGAAGCTCTTGTCCAATATTGGGGACGAGATGCCGATGGACCAGGTACGTGCCACGTGCGAATCTTTTGATAAATGTCTCAAGCTTGTCATACAACTCAAGGGCAGGGGGGGGGGGGGCTAGGTGCTCCCAACGAATATGTCGTTAAGGTTCTCAATAAACATTGCTTCGATAAAAAATACTGACTCAGAAAAGAATATCTTGTATATAATTTTTTTTTAACACATTTTTAATGCTCAGCTGCATCCTGAAATAACTTCTGGTGTGATTCAATCAAGAGTCGTCGTCGGAAACTCCGAAAGAAAACTTGTTATTTGACGTGAACAGATGGTGCAGAAAAACTTACTTTAATAAAAACGTCATCATGATCAAAATATTGTATTGTTCCATTACCAATATTGTCACTGGAATACACATCTCCTTAGACCTTTTTTTAATAGCACATCCGTATAGAAAAAAAAAGAAAATCGCCCAACCCCACCGTTCTTGTGCCAGCAAGTGTAGTGAAACTCTGCTTCAACAGCATCGTCGGCAATCATCGCGCGAAACCAAAAACAAAATGATAAATGATGCCAACCATACCATGCTCACAAGTGCCTTATGATAAGCCCTAAAATTTGAAGAAATCCTCCAACCACCCACTGGGTTCTTCCCCCTCCCCTCTCTAGAATTGTATTGAAGATGCAAAGCACTGCGGCTCGGGCCCTCAGCTGCTGCTGCTTCTACACTACAAATTAAATAATAAATCCAGCCTTCGTTCGGTAATCCTTTCTGCGCGAGGAATTCCAAATGGGCAAGAAACGAAGACAAAAATGAATATCTGTCATCACAAGCTGTGGATTTAGATGCTGAAAAAGCACACAACTGACGACTGACTGGCGATGGATGCTGAGACGGTGGCGATGGCAAGCTCACGGGAAAGTACGAGCAGATATACCTACCTGCTACAAGTGTCGTGATTACTTTTCGCAAGGGAAGAGGAGAACGACATCCCATCATTGGTCGTCTGAGCAAGCGGTTGATGGAAATGGTTTTTCAAGAGCCCGCTACTTTACCAACGACAAACGATGTCTGAGGGGTTTGATACTGATGCCGAATGATGACGATGCTGATGAACAATAAGTACAGGTGGGAACGTAGCCAAGTGTCCGTGGAAGGGAGAGAAAGGGTTCAGAACCAGGAATTACATACTATCCCTCAGAGTTGGAACCTCGGTTATGGTAAATGACGATGAATTCGAACGGCCAGGAAAAGCCGGCAAATGGCAGAGTTGTGGGAAAATTGTATACAACTTTTGTCGTTGAAGAGCACTTGTTGTTGCCGATTTGTAGAATGGAACAGCTTCAATGGAAATGAGAAATGCGAAAGAAAACAAATTTGTTGCGATGGTGAAACCTACGATGCAACAGGGATAGCAATCTGTTAAGTAGCCTCTTCCGATTCTGGGTGAGGCTTCCTTGAAGATGATTTTTTTTTATATATAAAAATATTTAAAAATGTGCTCAGATTTCAACTTCATGAAACATAAGCTCTGGTTGATGCTTTCATGAGATTTATGTCTAAAGCAAAAGCTAAAACCAAAGCATCTGAACAAACAAAATTAGGTCAATTAGCAAAAAAATATTTTGGAATATAAAATAAGCGACTAGTTTAAATGACACATTTCTTCGGCAATAAACACAAGCTACTTGCCCCGACGTCACGACGGCAATGTCCTAGCAAAATGTTGAGCCCCAATGTACAGAAAAGATTTCGCGCTAAGCTATACGACAACGACGAGCCGGCAGCTACTTTAACCAGCAGCCATGGTGGAATCTTATCATAGAGCATATTTCCCACCCTACACCTGGGATCAAATGGAGAAAAGATAATTCATACACCTAGCCCTACTAGTCAGCTTCCTCGTAGGAATAATTCCGGAACGCTTGAGCCTCAACAGCCGCATCTCGTGTGTGTTTGTGTGTGAGCTCCCTCGTTGTACGAAAAGCAGCAAGATCCAACGAAAATATGTTCTCGAAATTTGAGCAATGCGAGAAAAAATAATGGAGGAAATTTTCTTATCTTTTGTTATGTTAGCAGCCCAAGTAGTAATGGAGGCGCTCCGCTCCATAGGAACTAAATTGTGATGAAAATGAAACGTAAAAAAAGCATAATACACATTCCCTATCCCGATGATGAGGAAGAATATCGAGCCTAACGGGAGTGGAAAATTTTGCGAAACAAAACTGTTTTTACTTCCAGACATTGTACATTTTCTGGGCCTCGGCAGCCATAAGGTAGGTGAGTTTATCCCATGCACTATAAAGATTCTAGCATCGAGCACAATAGTGGATCGTTCCGAGCTGTGTTTTCTAGATCTCGCAATGCGAAATTTGCTTTCCTGCCCCCAAATGCCCACCGGCTATTGTCCGGGATTGTGTACAACGGTAGGCGAGGAAAAAGGCCATCTTCTCCGGAGTTTATTATTGGCATTGAGTTAGGTTCCGCCTGGCAGGCTGGCAGCAGAAGGCGGATAAGCAAGGATCAAAGTTGAACTGCTTGGTATTACCAATTTACCATTTTTCATGCTACATCATTTGACCGCAGGCTGTTTGGTTAGTAGGGTTGTTTGTTTGAAATGTAGTCATGCTATGGAAAATGACTGCTGTGTAGATTTAGTTGAGGCGTACATGGAGGAGAGTTCGATTGGAAAATGTGTTTCATGAAAAAAATCCTGTTGTCAGTATAATTTAGTCAATAGAAATGGTCATTAAAAGGGTGATTTTCGTTGGTCATAAAATTCCTTACATGATGATGATCCGCATTTCCGATAATCAACAATAAACAGGTATTGGGGTAAACGATTGGGACAGGCAAAATGTATTCACAATTCAAACTGCCATTATTCCATGGAAAATGAACCGATTGCTTTGTTTCTAAATGCATCGAAGAGACCATTTTGTTTGTTTTTTAACCATTTAGGTGAATAGTTGGTGTAGGAGCATGGACAAGTAAAGAGTGCGGCAGAAAATAATGCGGAAATGTTAAAACTTTAGTATTGGGTTAATTCGTGTAGCTAGTGACTAATTTCTGTCGAAAGTGTATTTGTTTATGTTTACTAGGGTGGCTCACCGTTTATATGAAAAAACGTAAACTTGACCACATGAAGCCAGAACAGCTATTTTTTGGATCCAAACAACCGTGTAAAATTTGGGTACGATTGGTCGTAACCCGGCTTCCCGCATTGCGTTTGAAATTTGTATGGAAATTAGTATGGGAAAACAAACTTTTTTGAATTTTCATCCCTAGAGACCCCATTTTTGCTTGGATCACGTAACTAATCAGTTAAATATATAGTCCATAATGTGCCTAACAACTTTGTCGAAAGATGTGCGGCGCTGAAATGTCCCAAAAAAAGTTATAGCTTTTCTAAGATTGTTGGATCGAATTAAATACCGAAAAAAAAATTTCTGCCAACACTGCCAGTGTACCAATGGAAGCCAGATTTCAATCCGCAATAACTTTGGCGTTTCTTGTCTTATCGATTTGAAATGTTCAGATGAACTACTCATAAACATTTGCACAACTTTATGGGTGTATTTGGAGATGCCTCCCCCCCCCCCCCCCCATGCCAACCCAACCCCTCTCCCTCAATTCATAGTAATGGAAATACTGTTTCAAACTGAAATAACTTTAGTGTTTCTTATCTTGTCGAGTTGGTTTGTTTGTTGGTTTGTTTCAAAAACATTTAATCAATCTCATATGCCCAGTTGTTAGAGGGAGGTGGGGGGGAGGGGCATACTATATTCCCTCCACCATCATCTCCGGAGTTTCTCATCTAATAGAGTCGGTACATTCGGATGAGCTATTTAAAAATTGATCAGGCTTATAGGCTTATGTCAATGATTTCGATACATACAAATCAATCATACGTTTGGTATGATAGATTAGATCAATAGCTACAAAACCAGACCTATATGAACGTATAGCATGAATGTTTGCATTCATTCTTCTCTAAAACGAAAGAAGCGCTCCATACGAAACCGTTTTTTTCTATCTGCATCTGTATGCCGAAGTGATTTAAATGCCGTTTCAATGTGTGGTGATGGAATTGAACCTTGTATGACGTAATTTGCGTCAGGAAGCAGTGTTGTATTTTTAATAATATCCAAGCGATTTTTTGCTCTCCATCAAATATAAAGAAACCTATACTGCCTTTCTACGCATAATTGTCCCATGTGATGTTACTATCCACAAAATAATCAAAACTCAGGCCAATTTGTGCCACGAATATTAGAAATGCTTCGTTAGACAAGATTTTCAGAAGTTTTATGGAACTAAATGAATTCTGGTATGTCCTATTTATAGTTCATGATGAAATATATGATTGGAAGGAATTTTCCAGCCACTAATAATGTTCCCTGATGTCATCTCGTTTTCCGTGGGACAAATTGATCTGAGTTTTGGCTGTTTTGTGGAAAGTAACATGGGGCAATTATAAGTAGAACGGCAGTATAGCAAGGTACATGAATGTGGGAAACAAATATGATAGAAACTTTTCATTAGTTGTTCAACCTCGTTCGTAAAAGAGAGGCAAAGTTCGGGGTGCACTTAGTATGGCAGAAAATAGATCTTAAACTCGATGTACCTACAAACACGTTGAAGTTGGTAATTTTCGGTGGAAATCGAAATTTTAATTTTTTTTTTAATTTTCAGCAAGAATGACAGAAGTTTAGGTAAGAGACGCGTTGGGAACTCGCGTCTCCAAATGTCTAAAATAAGAGTTTACTCTCCTGGTCTTCTTTTTTTCTTATTTTTAGTAGTTCGTGTTTGTTTTGCCCCCGTCCCCTCTCACCACGATGAACCTCATCGTCGCCCAATGGTCACCAAGTCGATCGAACACTAAAAACAAACCCTGCATAACGCAAAAGTACTGGCGACAACTCTCTGATGCGACAAGAATAACTCCCTCCCAAGCTCCTCACCTGATCCTTCCCTGAAAAATATTACCCTTAACCTCGAGTAAACTGCGAGTAATCGGTCCATTCCTACTAGACGTAGTATTAAGTTTTTCTTGTTAAACCACAGACAATGATTATCGACTCCGTAAAGCTAACGCAATTGAGCCTTCCAAATAAACGAACTGGTTAAAAAAACTCAGAAATTATTTCAATCTGTAACTTTACTTCCATCGATATTATTGAGGGGGGAGGAATCAGTATGTACCTCTTCTTCAATTACAAAAAATAAATTGAGCAAATGCTTTTGAATAGCTCATCCGAACGTACCAGCTCCATTAGATGAGAAACTCCGAAGTTGGTATGCCCCCTCCATTTAACAACTGTGCATATGAGATAGGGTAAATGTTTTTAAATAACATATCTAAATAAACCAACTCGACAAGATACGAAACACTAAATTTATTTCAGTTTGAAACAGTAATTCCATTACTATGAATTGAGGGAGAGGGGCGGATTGGCATGGGGGGGGGGAGGCATCTCCAAATACACCCATAAAGTTGTGCAAATGTTTATGAGTAGTTCATCTGAACATTCCAAATCGATAAGACAAGAAACGCCAAAGTTATTGCGGATTGAAATCTGGCTTCCATTGATACACCGGCAGTGTTGGCAGAACAAATCATTTTTAGCAATTAATTCGAACCATCGATCTTTGAACACCTATAACTTTTTTAAGGAACGTTTTACCGTAGTACTT
The DNA here is from genome assembly GCA_034211315.2 of Aedes japonicus. NCBI lineage: Eukaryota > Metazoa > Arthropoda > Insecta > Diptera > Culicidae > Aedes > Aedes japonicus. The sequence continues at coordinate 86,304 of JASCZW010000590.1, forward strand.
CTTTCGACAAAGTTGGTAGGCACATCCTGGACTATACTTTTAACTGATTAGTTAAAGGTTCTATGCTAAACTGAAGTCTCTAGTAATGAAAATTCAAAAAAGTTTGTTTTCCCATACTAATTTCCATACAAATTTCAAACGCAATGCGGGAAGCCGGGCTACAACCAATCGTCCCCAAATTTTACACGGTTGTTTGGGACCCCAAATGGATCCAAAAAAGAGCTGTTCTGAAAAAATGATCATGTTGAGCCACCCTAATGTTTACTTTCAAGCGCTGCATCCAAACATTCTATTTGTTTTATTGCAAATTCGTCAAAATGTTCGCGAAAGAAGTGATTACCAGTTTGTTGCTCGCCCAGAAGAAGCCGAAAGAAATTGCCAAGGTGGTAGAGTGCCAAACTGTTGCAGTTTACCGCATAAAAAGTCTCTTCAGGATGGTTCTAAGCAGCGGAAGCCGGGAAGCGGACGTGATCAAATCGGTCCGTGCAAAAATTGCTCGCAACCCGGTGCGTTCCATAAGAAGACCTGCAAAGGAAGCCAATATTTCGGAGAAATCCATGCGAAGAATCATCAAAGAAGACCTGCATGCATCTTCCATAGCCAAAGTGAAACGCCACTTGATTACGGACCGGGTCAAGGAACTACGAGTGACTCGTTCCAAGAAATTGCTTTCTTTGTTGAAGCAATTTGCTGGAGGTAAAATCAATAGCGAAGTGTATATCGGTATTTTAAAGGACCAAGTGCTTCCCTGGGTGAAGGCCAACTTCTCCGAGGACCAAAACGGTGTCCTACAGCAGGATGGAGCGCCGTGTCACACGTCTAATCGAACCCAACAATGGTTGAACGATAACATGAAGTTTTGTCCGAAGGATTTCTGGCCTTCAGCAGTCCAGATCCATACGTTAAAGCACGAGCCTGCAAAACATCACACCCTACACCCAAAAATTGAAATTGTAGCAAAAAATGCAAAATTGCAATTTTGCAGTTTTTGCAATCATATCTTGAGAAATCCGCATGATTCTAAAAAGGCAAATTTGCCCATCATGTTCCACAAAGCTTTTTATGGTATAAACAAAGCCATGCAAATGTGTGCAAGTGGTTATCGCTGTGTGCCTAGTGCCTCGACAATCGCAGCAACCGTTGGGTTTTTGTTCAACCGTCAACAACTTCTCAATATGGGTGAGACAATGGCACAGAACGCCGGTACGCCGTATGCCTCTGTTGCTATTCCGCTGTCAAGTGTTCTATTTTTATCTGCACTCGTCATCACACTCCTATCGCCCTCTCATCAAGTCACCATGCGGTTTATGAAATAAACGAAGCCATGTAAGTGTGTGCGACCGAAATTTGCTTCATTGTTGTAACGTTGAGTGCCTCAAAAACCGAAGAAACTGTAGGACTTTTATTCCATTCACCTCAACTTGTTGAGGTGACTGGATGGTTACAATGAAGAGCCGTCATGCTGACGGTCGCGGTTCGACTCTCGGTAGCGGATGGAAATCTTTTTTTTTGTGCGCCATTGAATTTACTACTACTAATCAACTGTACAACATCACGCTCACATTGAATTTTTCTAATCGAATTGATGTGTTGCTTTTTTGCCCACGACCAATGTTGCTTTCTTTCTCCAAGTTGCGATCCATTACGAGAAATGAAACCAAATCATGCGAAATTGCATTACAATCTTGCTTTTTTATTTTGGGTGTATAGTCACTCAGACGCACTGACGCGCATGCGCGTTAGCTTCGATCGTTGCTTCTGACCAGCGAATGACCGTTTTTTTTACATCACTGAAAATTTATTTTCGTAAACTAGTTTTCACTCGTTTCGTAAACATGGATTTTGTAATAGAACAAATGTCTCGTATATTGTAAGAAACATTCATAATGCTTTGTATCTGGTGAAATGCTATCATTACACCTTTTTGTGAAATGCACGAAATGAACTTCGTGATGACCAGCCAATCGCTGTTTCTCTTTTATACCGCACTCATGCTTGATGGTGTTTCTGCTGGTATGGGTGGTATTGTATCATTTTCGTACAATGTACGAATGTTCTTTCTGTGTCGCAAAAGCTTCGTGCTTTTGACAGTTGCGCGTGTGTTTTTACGAATGTATCTTCATAAAAAGAACAAATCAGTTTCGTTGCAGAAAACAACGAACGGATTTGTGAGTATTACCATCGATTTTGTAATATAAACTAAAATTAACTTTCAGTGATTGCACTAGTCTTCTTTTTTTCACTTCACACTCGACCAATTATCAAAATCCCTCGTTATAACGCGACTCTATATCAACTTCAAAACTGATAATAATCATCAATTCACTCTCGACAAAGCGGAAAAATACTCTTATTTTACCATTTATACCCGGGTGAGACAATACTAATAGCACCAACAAACAAAACAAAGCTGTCAGTCAAGACTGAATGTGATCTTGCTAGCACCAAATTTTGGCTCTTTTGAACATTCAGTTTTGCACCAAATCGGTGAATCACGAGACGGATGTTGCATAAATTCACGGGATACTACTTATTTAATTCGAATTTTTGCACACTGGTCGCCGCTCTCTCTTTAATCACAAAACCATTTCCTTTTCATTTTCTTACCGAAATTTGAGTCATTCGTCGTATTCAGTGAGGAGAGCATTTAATTTTCTCTCGTTTCTCAGATGCTCGCTCGGCCAGCCATTTTAACTCAGTTTTAAGTCGTTTTTGACTCACTTTCGTCATTAGTGGAGTCACTTAAATTTGAGTAAATATAACTCGAATTGACAAGTCGACAAATCAAAAACATCCATCTGACATTCCATCTGGACTGCTATGTGCGTTTTATGGTTGACTTCAGGGTGTTGACACTACACCCAAAATAAAAAAGCAAGATTGTAATGCAATTTCGCATGATTTGGTTTCATTTCTCGTAATGGATCGCAACTTGGAGAAAGAAAGCAACATTGGTCGTGGGCAAAAAAGCAACACATCAATTCGATTAGAAAAATTCAATGTGTGCGTGATGTTGTACAGTTGATTAGTAGTAGTAAATTCAATGGCGCACAAAAAAAAAGATTTCCATCCGCTACCGAGAGTCGAACCGCGACCGTCAGCATGACGGCTCTTCATTGTAACCATCCAGTCACCTCAACAAGTTGAGGTGAATGGAATAAAAGTCCTACAGTTTCTTCGGTTTTTGAGGCACTCAACGTTACAACAATGAAGCAAATTTCGGTCGCACACACTTACATGGCTTCGTTTATTTCATAAACCGCATGGTGACTTGATGAGAGGGCGATAGGAGTGTGATGACGAGTGCAGATAAAAATAGAACACTTGACAGCGGAATAGCAACAGAGGCATACGGCGTACCGGCGTTCTGTGCCATTGTCTCACCCATATTGAGAAGTTGTTGACGGTTGAACAAAAACCCAACGGTTGCTGCGATTGTCGAGGCACTAGGCACACAGCGATAACCACTTGCACACATTTGCATGGCTTTGTTTATACCATAAAAAGCTTTGTGGAACATGATGGGCAAATTTGCCTTTTTAGAATCATGCGGATTTCTCAAGATATGATTGCAAAAACTGCAAAATTGCAATTTTGCATTTTTTGCTACAATTTCAATTTTTGGGTGTATAATTTCAGATGCACTCATCACGTGGTCTACAAATGCAGAGCTGTGAAGTTTTTTTTTCATTCATTACCCAGTGATTGTTATTTTTCAAGTTTAATTTCTACTCGAAAGTTTTTTTACCTGCGATTTTCATTGTTTCATTTGTGCACGATGTACTAAATATATTCGTGCTGTTCCACGCGAAAAGGATGATGAAAATATTTGTCGATTAGCGGAGAGCTTCTCCTGTAGAGACATAAATGCATCCTTCAGCATCACAGGGTGGCCGTCCAAATGAAATCTGAACATCAGCAACAATGAGATCTATCCGATTATAACTAGATTTGAACAATACTACTAAATACGTGCCATCGGCAAAACAATATGATTTGATGGTAAGTGAAAGTGACCTCGGAATGGACGTGAGTAACCAGACAAGAGTCTGTAGGTTCTTTTCAGCTTGTCACCTTTGATGTTGCACATGTACATGTACATGATCAGTATGATGACGATTGATGCGGAAGTAAGAAATTACCATACATTGAAGATCATTCAAAGTCAACTTACTCCGTCGACGGCACTAGTCAACAAATTTATCCTGCGCTGATTGTAGCCTCATACAGCCTTCAATAGTGTGTACAACGAAACACAATTTCAAATCATCATCATTTGCAAGTTCGCAGCCAGATCCGAGAAGAAGCATTTCGTCGTCGAAGAACAGAAGGAAAAGTAGCGGGCCCAGGATACTTCCCATTTCCTATGAAGTCGTGGAACTTGTGTTATGTACAATGTTATGCGAATTCCAAATTGAGGTAAGACAATACCAAATTAGTATCTCACAAGTATTGCCAGGTATCCACAATAACAAGTTTTGTTAGTCGAGAGATATTTTGTTTGCAATTCTTAGGTATTTAGCTTATGTATTTTACCTCTTAATCTGAGCCTAATACCAAGGCCAGTTATCCAGATCAAAATTAGGTATTCATATGTTGTTGTCTCCTGTTCGAGCGGGCATGAAACCATGCTGATTAGTAGAGATGTAGAATTTGGCTTGCTCTAGAACAACACTGCTCAAGATCATCTCATACAGCTTAAACGCGGCCGAAAGACTAGTGATTCCTCTGTAGTTCTTAACGTCACGACACGTGACCATGAAGGACTGCTTCCAAATCACAGCAAAATTTGAATCAGCAAACGATTGATTGAAAATTTGACAATGTTGAATAACCAAAGCTCCAATGCAGTGACATTACACGGTGGAAGGGATACCGGTGAGACGTCGCTCTTTAATCGCTTGGCGCCATTTATAAAGCTGACAGATGTTACATGAAACGTGTCCAGATCCAATAGGTCGAATAGGTCAATCCTTGGGATATCCAAGATAGCAGAATCAAATTAAAACGCAGTGATGGATTTCAGAAAATACCGATGAAAAATAATCCGCAAACAATCTGCATTTCTCCATACAAGTCGAAGATTTATCGTTGCACAAGGAAATTCTCGCAGGGATGGTCGTACTTCTCCTTTTTGAATTAGCATAGTTCCAAAAATACTTTGAGTTACGCCGTAAATTGGATTGCACTCGTAACACTTGTAAATTACAAAGTGAGGGGTTGAAGTTACGGTACCTATTCTTGGTTAGAGTCACGCTTTCAGGAGAACAGCGATGGAGAGAGTTCCACGTAGTAGAAATCAGCATTTCAAAACGGCGGCCACGTTTTAGCCATGTAGTTTGCTTTCAACCTTCCACTCCAACTAGTTTCGGGAAGGATAATCGATCTTACACACGTCATTGACATCAGTAAGAGACGGCATGGAAATCTCCAGTGGTGATGTTGGCCGATTGGTAAGAGGGACGTAGTAGCACGTGCAACTTCGAGTGGCAACTCCAGATGGCAGAAAACTAAATCAAGAGTTCGGACCAAGTGGTTTCGTTCGCTATTCGAGTGTTGAAGATTGATAAAATCCATATCGCCTATCAGCATTTAGCTAGCCCTCGGTAAGGTTGCAGAGCTACCGGGGTAAATCCCACCGTCACACAGTGTGCACTATAATTTGGTCTGATTGTAGTCACCATCCACTAATAGGCAATTATTATCGGAATTAAGATCACATAGCTCACGAACCGATTTAATGTGCTCATACATCACGTTTACATCCTTGCTTTTACTATCCCTCCCGATAACAACAATTATTTGGTACTAACTACCATGGAAACACAGACCTGTTCACGGATTTCACCGGTGTTAATTTCAACGTTTGTACTGATGAGTCGTTGATGTACGGCAATGAGAACTCCTCCGAAGCTTGATTTAGTGCTATTCTTCGTACTTCGGTCGCAACAATACAAATCTACGTTTTCATCGTAAAGCTGCGTCAACACATGTCTCTTTGAAACTGATGACGTCGTATGTTCGGGTGATCGACGCCGAATCGCCGACGCCGAAGAAAGCGATCCAGATAGAATTAACGGTTCTCTTCAGCAAAACGAAGTTGCGGAAAGATTTCATCTCACTCTAATTGGGAAGGTACGGACGATGTTAACAGACTCGAAGTTTTCTAATGAGTCGGAGCCCTACATCTGCCTTGCTAAAGGAACAAACTCTTGCCAAGAGATGAACAGGTAAGAAACCAAACCTTGAGAAGTTGAGTCTTTTTTGAAGAACTGGCAGAGTGAAGAAGTGAAGAACTAGAAATGGCAGGATATGCTCCTACTCGATATAGGTTGTAGAACAGAAACGTTCTCCGGATTGTGGGTGCTCATGACGTCAAGTTTAATGAAAGCTGTTACCCGTACGCTAAAGAATGCACCGACCAGAGCAATGACAGATCTTAATTCCTGTAATGTGCGAGCAAGAAGGGAAAGTCCTTTTACAATAGATGAATCGCTTTAACATGGCGAAGATTCCGACTAATCAGGTGATCTGTCCACGAATCACAGCGAACGGGAGCTCAAGTTTTCGGGTATGTTTCTCAACTATATAACTGGTTCAAAGCTTCTGCTGATTCTTCTTTCCCTAGATGTGTCAGTTAGTTACAAAGGTATAGCAACCTGCAGTGATTCGGATCTCTGGATGATGGTGAATAACTCTGGATGATGAAGAAAAACTTTTACAGAACAAATAAATGTTCCGGCATAAGCAGAATGAAAATGGACAACCAGTTTGTTATAAGGCTCGACTCATGGTGCAGTGTCCTTGAATCGACTACGAGGCAACGTTCGCTCCTGTAGCAAGATTGGTTACTGTCCGTGTGGTACTGGTTGTTGTTATTGTGCATTATGACTTTCATCTATACCAAATGGATGTGGAGACGGCCTTTCTTCATGTTCACCTAAAACAGGAGCAGCACATCGAGGTTTCCGATGGAGTTTCAGCTGGTTCGAATACCGTTCGCATGCTACAGAAGTCATAATATGAACTGAAGCAATCGTCACGTAGCTGGAACGAGAAAATGAATTCTGTATTTCTGAAACTGGGATTTACACAATCAAGCACGACTACTGCCTGCAGTTGTCAGCTACCAAGGACGATAAAGTATTTCTAGTTATCTATGTAGATGATGCTCTCATGGCTGACATAAAGTTGTCTACGATCAAACAGTTGAAGCAGTGCCTGTCTAAAGCATTCGAGATGTCTAACTTTGGAAACGTGAAGCATGTCTTGGGCATGAAGTTTGACTACCTTAAAGATGTCGGAAAGGTGAAGTTGTCATAGGAATCCAACGCTCTGAATATTCTGGCAAAGTTCGAAATGTCGGAATGCAGGTCCGTTTAGACACCCATGAAGAAAAGGCTTCAGCTGAGTAGAGAAGGCATACAAACAGCAAACCAAAACAGAGAATATTTAGGAACTGTTATGTATCAGATGCTTTGTGTGCAACCGGATTTTTTTGTGTTTTCCGGTAAGCTAACAGTGCCTTCAAGTAGAAAGTTGTTAACATTCATACCTCTCACAAACCAAGAAATCGGCTAGCAGATGACCACATTTGTTTTGCTCTCTTTGACAGATTGTGTCTTTCTGCCATCCTCTCGGAGATGACGCTTTATTATTGCCCAGTATCGCTAGATCGTACGCAATTCCGGGCAATTTGGTAGATTATCCTCTTTTTGCACAAAATTGACACCGTGCTTCTTCATCATATCCAGAGTAGTGAGCGAATGCAAGGTCAGGTCAGAACAGTGTGGGCTCGTTATGTTCACGATACAGAGGAATAAGACGCTTTTAATGCATTGCTTTTAATAAACTTCTCCGTTGATGGTCCCAGTGGTGAAAAATGGCAAACTTTTATTTTGGTGAATAGACTGCCACACAAGAACTTTTTTACCGAGCTTCTCCATTTCGATCGTTCTTCTGTCATCAGGAACGTTATCTCGAACAACCGAATTATAAAACTGCGGCCCCGGTAGCGTAGTTGTGTCCAGTTTACAATATGTAACGTTATCCATAAAAATGCAACGATTAGGATGCTTTCAAATCATTTATTTAGCTACTGGCATCGCTCTTTGGCTAGTTCCAGCTGTTACGCGCTCCGTTTTGGCTTTTTCGCTTCTCTTATGTCCTGATGTTATTTTTGTTTTTGTTTTTAGGCTTTGGGCAAATCCAACTGATACTCCCAATTTCTTGGCAACCTGTCGGACTGGGTTCAGTTTTTCGGGTAACAGAAGCTCAACACACTCTTCTGCTTTTGCGGGTTGACAGGGCATCTTCTGGTTCTGGATCTTTGCAGATTGTCTACAGTATGCTCATCTCCAAACTTTTGATGATTCTTTGCACACTAGTCTTCGATTTTTTTTTCACAATTTGAGCAATATTTCTCCAAGAGAACCCCTCGTAGTACTTTTGAATAATGAAAACTCTAGTGTACTCCATTCACTCCATTTTGCTAAACTCAAACTGTTTTGACTCAGATAAAAAAAAAGACAGTCGTCTGTTAGTGTATTGAATTACACGATAGAGCAAATTCCATCAGAATTGAGTAAAGCTTTAGCTTATATGTAGAATTTGGCTTTTTGTAGAATTTGGCTTATATGTAGAATTTAGCTTTTTTCAAAGGCCAAGAAAAATGTTTCACAGTTTCAGTATCGTGAACACTTACCCCTGTTTATATGATCTTCTTTAAAGCGAATCTCAGGATGGTACCCCATTTACCGCAGGGAAATCTGCCGAAAAGTTTGCAAACTCTAATGAACTTATAAATCTATGTGAAAATTTTGTTTGATTATTCCGCTCCGCTCTGGGGAACTATTCCAATTAGTACCGACGCCCAAGTTATCAAAAAACGGGCTAGAATTTCCCAATCACCCACTGCCCTGCCCATTGCGAGACGTACCAGCACAATTCGACGAAAAATCAGTATTGGATTGCTACCAATTCTGGAAACTGAGTAGGTAACACGAACGATGCAATTTTTGTTTTAACTTAATTAAAATTCATCGATCGACCAAATTTTCTCTCTCATGCTAGTCTTCCCATCGTGGCTGTTCCTTCCCCAAACGGTGGATCCTAGAAGGTACCAGTTTACAGAGAAACTTTGCTTGCCACACCGAAACGTTTACATGGTAAGCACGCGAAACAGTTCGTCAATGAATGAAGGAGGGTGAGGTGGATGCGCGAAGAAACAAGAGCGATCCTGCCTCATCATTTCTACCTGTAGCGCATTTTTCCTGCTTTCTATACTTTCGGTGATAATGAGAGCCTATGATTCAATTGCCTGATGTTACGGCCGACGCCGGGCGGCTTGGTTCAAATTTTCCCCGACAAAGGAGGGCGGGAAATTTTTTGAAAATTTAATTAAAATTGTTGATTAATAGCGAACTTAGCGATGCTAGAGGTACCTGCTGATGGACGTACAAAGCTCAGGGTTGTTACAACAGCGCGGATTTCGCGAATTTCGCGGATTTCGCGATTTTCGCGGATTTGGCGCGGATTTGATCGTAAAATTTGTTCTGGCGCGGATTTGGCGCGGATTTGTTCGTAAATTTTTTTTCTGGCGCGGATTTGGCGCGGATTTATACGTAAAATTTGTTCTGGCGCGGATTTGTTCCAAATAGTTTCTATATACCAAAAATGAGTAAAACAAAAATAATCAAAACAGTTATACTAATGATTACAGAAATTATTATCATAGTTCTTAGACTAATTATAATTATGGTTATAATGACTATTATGATTATTATGTTAGTTATGATTATAATAATTATTATAATCATTATGAGAACTATAACTGTAATGATAAATATGATTGTTATGATTATTTTGGTCATTTCTATTATAATGATTATAGAAAATAATGATTATATAAAAATATATTTTGAATATTGTGATATTCTGAATATAATTTTAATACAATAAAAAAAGAAGATATTTATTTTGATTTTAATGATTATTACACTTATCATGATCATTACGATTAATCTGATTAAAATGATTTTTATTATTAGTCTAAAAACTATAATAATGATAATTTCTGTAATCATTAGTATATTATTTTGATTATTCTGATTATAACGAGAATGATTATTATGTAAATTATGAATATAATGATTATTATGATAATTATGATTATAATTATAATTCTGATTATTATGATCATTTTGATTGTAGTGATTATAAGGAATTTTCTGGGTTCAATTATTATATTGATTATTATGTTGATTATGATTTTAATGATTCTTACGATTATAATGAAAATTATGATAACTTAACTGTAATTTTAATAATAATAATAATTTTAATAATTATGACTGCTATGATTTATATGCTTTTGATGATTTTATTGAGTATTATGACTCATACTACTATTGCGATTTTTTATGATTATTATGGTAATTCAGAATATCACAACTATTACGATTATTAGAAATATTGTGATTATTATGGTCATTCGGACAATAATGCTTTTAATTGCTATAAAGATTATTATGATTACTACGATTATTATTTAAAAGATTATTAATAATTAATAAGATTATTATGCTTATTAACTTTCTTATGAATTATAAGAATTAGATTATTAAAAATATTATGATTATGATGATATGTATGATTATCATGATTATGAAGTATGCTATGACTATTACAATTATTTTAATTTGCATAATTATTTTGATTATTATCATTATTACTATTATTATTACCATCGTGAATGTGATATTGATTATTATCATTAAAATGATTTTTATGATAATTACGCATGACTATCTTGATTGATATAATAATGATGATGAGAATCAATAATCGCAAGAATTGTAATAATCATAATACAGGTATACCTCGATAATACGTACATCAACTTGATTCACTTGATCACTTCAAATTGAAATTGCATAAAAACAACTTCAAATTGAAATTGCACAAAAAAATCGAATACAACCAAAAAATAGGCAAAAGTTCCTCTATCTTTTAATTATATTAAATTTTAGGTACAACCATTAAATTTCATACAATTGCGACATGAAATGAGAAAGTAGATGTACGTACTGTCGAGGTATGTCTGTAATAATAATTATAAACATAAGCATAATAATTATTATATATTTTTAATCATAATAATCATACTAATAGTTAAAGGCATACTTATCATATTAATCATAGTAATCGTAATTATCATCATGCAATAATATTCATAGTAGTCTTAATAATCATTATAATCTTAATAACCGTAATAAACATAATAAGTATTTTAATCAAAATAATCAAAACATTCATTATTATCATAGTGATCATAAAAATCATAACCATCATAATTCAAATAATCATAGTAATCAAAATCATAATCACAATCATAATTATAAAAATAATAATATGATTATAATCATTATCATTATAATAAGCATTATCATAACAATCAAAATGACCACAATAATCAAAATAATCAAATGGTAATTCATAATAATCAAAATAATAATCATAATTATAATCTTGATCCTAGTCCTAATCCTAATATGATCTTAGTCATAATCGTAATTATCATTATCATATTATTATTCATAATAATTTTAATAATCAAAATAATCATAATAATCATCATAATAATAACAATTCTTATAATCATAATGAATATCGTTATAAATTATGATAACTATGTTCAGTATGGTTTTAAGAATTGTTATTATTATTATGATTATTATAAAGAGAATTATTATGATTATTTTGATTATTATAATTACTATAAATAACGATATGATAATGATTATTATGATTATGACTAAGATTGCGATTATTAAATTAAATTAATCAGCATAAGAATTATTATCATAACAATCATATTAATGAGCATAATAGTCATAATTATCAAAATAATCATAAGCATGATAATCATAATGTTCATAATAATAAAAATAATCATAATATTCATTATTATAATCATAATTATAATAATCATAATAATCGTAATTCTTATTATTAATAATAATAATCCTAATTATCGTAATAATTATAATAATCGAACAATTATTATGATCATAATTATAATTATCATGATATCCATAACAATCATTATATTTATAATTATCATAATTGTCGTTATGGTCATTATTGTTATCATAATAATAATCGAAATCATAATCACGATCGTGATTATAAACATAATCATTATCATAATAATTATAATAAACAAGACAATACTAATAACTATATAATCAGAACAATAATAATTATCATTATAATCATAACTATCATAATTTTCATACTTATTATAATCAGCATTATAATAATAATCATAATAGTAATTATGTTCATTTTAATTATTATAATTATAATCATAATAATTATTCTAATCATAGTAATTATTATAATAAATATATTATTCATAGTCGATTGGACCAAATAAAAACTCGTTCCAATTTCGCATTAAGATCGATTGATGAGGATGAAGTTTTCATTGCTTAACACTTCATAAAAAAAACTGCGATCATTTGAAATCTGACTTTTATTTTAATTAAAATATAATGCTAGATAAGAGTAGTATTTATTATTATTTAATGTTAATTAACATGGAACTCCTGGACGATTGAAAGGAGAAATCCTAGAAAATTATAAATATCGATTCTAAGTTTCCAGAAATATCTCCTATATTGACGAATGTGTAGGGATGAAGATTCAAATTCAAGAGTTATACCTTGCAAATTTGAAGTTCAATATTTAAGAGTTCTAACTTAATGTTACTAACTTAAATTCTAAATTAATAAAAATCTAGAACAGCGTCATATTTTTTGTTTGCTAGTAGATATGTATTAGAACCTTTTATATTTTTTTCCTAGGACTGCTATCAAACAGTTTGGATATGTTGTTTCTGACTTGGCAAAGTACCTATACTATTACTTCGACGTTCCATCGAAGTGGGAAGAATTTAAGGAAAGCTGCATCATCAAGCCTAAACGCTTCCAAAAGCATGTTGAAACACGGTGGGCGACTCTCGGACCAGCTGCAGAAGTGATTCTTTCAAACTTTAATCACTTAGTTTCTTTGAAAAAGAAATTGCAAGGGCTAACAAAACGGAGCTTATATGAGGAAGAAATTTTAAAGATTTTACTGCTGCCAAATATCAAAGAGCAGGTTCTTTTTGTGATTGAATCAGCAGGAGAAACTGAAAAATTGCTGAAGAATCTCGAAACGAATGAGTTCATTCTTTTCGATATATATGATTGGATTGTTGCCTTTTTTGTCACTATGATGTCAAGGGTTTACGATCCAAAAATGATAACTGATGCCATCAGTAGCAAAAAGCTGAAGGTGGAACATTTTCTCAATGATACAGATGTAATTATTTGAAAATCCATAATTGACGCAGCAGGACATCAATTTAAAACATCTCATTTTAAAAGCATTTTAAAGATCATACTAGAGCCTTCGTCTCGTATTTGTTTTCCAAAGAAGTTCCCAATGAGTTTATTAGACTAGTCAGCAACTTCAAAGTTGAAAGGATCAAAAGTAAGGATTCCATCAAAGAAATCGTCCATCTAGTCGATGTGATTGATTTTAAGTTAGACAAATTCAAGGTTCACGAAGAATTAGTACTCGTGTTAAGTTGTCAGGTAAGACGGTTGAATCAGCGACAGACTTGGAAGTACTTGATTTTTTATTTCAGGACGATAGTTTCTCTGAAATGAGAACATTGCTTAGCATTGTAACTTGCGTATCGCATTCTAACGCAGAGGTCGAAAGAAAATTTTCACTGTCCAAGCATTTGATGCCGGAAAACCGAACAAGGCTCAGTGAAGAGCATTTTAATAATCGTAAAAATATCTTGAGTGGCATGCATTTTTTGAAAATGATATAACCAGATTTGATGTTTCAAAGGAGTTGATTCTTAAGGTCAAATTCGCGAGGCTATCATATGAATCAAAGCAGAAACATAAGAAAGACGTAGACTTAGTGGAGGCTCCGAAAAAGATGAAAAATGAAAAGAGAGAAGTAAGGCACCAGATCAAAAAACAAGAAGAAATAGTCGGAAAGAAAAGAAAGGCTAAGGAAGAGATTTTCAGCTTGATGGAGAAAGAAATCAGAGCAATGACTTCAAATAGTCCAGAAGCGTCATTCCTAAAAATTCTATTGAAACAAAAAGATAACATTGAAGAGGAGGAACAATCAGAACGGGGAAAGTTAGCTCTAATGAAAGCTAGTTAAAACAATTAAATTTTATCATGTACATGTAAAATAAATAAGTACACGGCAGATAATCCCCACATATGTATTGACAAAAATCGATAAAAAATTCCACATAATACTGATGTGTTCACACATGAAAAGAATCCTCGGAGAATCACAAATGAAGTTTGTGTGATTAATGAAAAGTATGTTTGGTCACACATAGTGATTATATGTACACATAAAAAGTATGTGTGTTTGCAAAAAGCTATCATTTGTTGATCGCATTGCAAAATATCATGTGTCGGACACAGATATTATCATTGCTTTTCTATGAAATGGCAGCGTGGATCACATCTTGGGCCATTGAAGCTTTTTATCTGGACATTTTATCATGCTGGTAATCGGTCGATTTCTTTGACTTAGCTCATCGTGACGTATGTTTCCCTCTTTACAGGTTTTATTTCACACTTCAATCTTTAATTAAATTACTATTTTGATCGATGTTTCTGGTTGGCTCAAACATAATCGGCTTCAGAACACCACCACTACCCACACCTTCGCCCCATCACAGCCGGCAATGTATTCCAATCTCGTGGTTTTTCTGATGGAAATTATTCAAAAAGCTACAATGACACACAATGATGCACGATACTGCCATAAATGATCGTTGCATGTTATTGTTTACCCCGTATCGGGTCTCCTACAAATGAAGCCGTTCCACACCCTATATAATTGGTGCTTGGTAAGTCTTTGAAAGTTTTCGTGTGTGTTTGATTTTAGGGCGCGGATATGATTTTGAACTGGCGCGGATTTGGCGCGGATTTGATTTTGAACTGGCGCGGATTTGGCGCGGATTTATTTTCATATTTCTCGTAACAACCCTGAAAGCTTCACTGGGAAAAACACCGACTTGCCGCAGACAGGTTTCTGTTTCTGCACGCTTTTGCTCGACTGTGCGAAGTGAAATAAGGAAGTTTTACTGCTGCTTCTGCTGTAAAGCCTGTTGAAATATTAATCAATGCTTAATAAAAGTACTGCCAAGCATGATGACGCCACATCGAGCGAGAAGGGAACGGCACAGCGCTGTGTATTCATTAGATAAGATTAATATTCAACCAGGCGAGATAAATTAATAATTCGGCAATGCTGGAAAGATGGTAAACATCTTCCGACAGATCGACCAAAGAGACAGGACCAAAATTAAAATAAATAATTTCAAAACTGAGTTACCTACTGATGGAACTGCCGTAAAACTTTCTGCAAACTGCTTGTCGTATATTGAACAGCCGTTGTTGCTCGATTCAACCGAAATTGAATTTTAAATATTAAATCGTGTAGCAACGAGAGAAATCCGTTCTCTTTTTCCTCCTACTGTCCTTTCCGTTGCAGATTCAGTTCCAACCGAGCAACCTGCACACGGAGGAGAACGGATTCAGAGCAATAGTTTTCATCCATCCTGACAAAAGAAATCCGCTAGCTTCCGGAATATACCGTCAGGCATACTCAGGTCCCAAAGGCCGGATGATATAAATTTCAATGGCCGTAGAGAAGCAGCAACAGTAGCAGCATCAGCAGGATATATGAAGCGCAATGAAATGCGAATGATAATATATAATGTGATTTTCTTCCCCTTGCCACGTGTGAAATTGTGCACTGGAATGGGTGCGGTTCCTTTCCAATGTGGGTGACAGTGTGGTGTGGGAGTTTTTGATGATAATTTTCAGCACCCGAAATAAGGGTGAGGAGGGGGGTGGGGGGATATTTACTGTTTTAGTGTAAGTCACCTTAAACTTCATATTAATCAGTATCTGTATGTGAAAACCAACCTTAAGGGACTATTCATAAACCTTGAAGACATTTCTGGGGGAACCAAATTATGCGCTCCATACAAAATTTCGGAATATATATGGAGAAAGGTATACAAATGGGAAGGGGGGAAAGTTTTAAATTTTCAAAAATGAGCCTACGTGGTTTATGAACAGTCTCTTAACACATATAAGTGTTAGGGTGGTACTCATAGACATTCTCATCCACCAGGAAGTACTGATTTCTTTGTCATAGTTATTCGGTATTCGCTTTAAATGTTTGAGCTTTCCGTTAAACTCCGCCGATTAGGGTTTGTTCAGACTTTTCAGAAACCGTGGTAGCCGTCTTTGTCAAATTTGTTGGAAGTGTTTGATAACTTTTATTTTCTGTTTCTTCCCAAAAAGCTTCCGCTTCAACAGAGATCATTACTCTCGGTTGGATGTAAGCGGATTTGCGGTTTTTGAAACTATACTCATTTGATACCTTTGTACCAGTTTATCAACAATAGGAGGTAGCAATCGCTTCAGGTTCGGCAAATTCGAAATTTTAACGTTTTATTGTACTCCAGTGAAATGAACGACCCACTCTTGTGGGCTACATCCTCGATGTTTTACCCTTTTTTTTAATATATTGTAGCTAATCCATTCATTCTTGTGAATGGCCTCAACAGCATCCTTACTGTTGGTTTAAATCGGTCCTCAAATTTGATTTTTCAACATATTCTTGTATTCCATGCAAATAAATGACCCACACTTGTCAATGACCCAAACAGCATCATTACTGTTGGTTGAAATCGGTTTTCAAAATCGATGTTTTAACATACTTTTGTATTCTGCTGAAATAAACCACCTACAGTTGTGAGTGGCCCCAACATCCTTACTGTTGGGGTAATTCGATTCTCAAACTCGATATTTAAACGTATTCTTGTATTTCAATGAAATAAACCACCCACACTAGTGAGTGTCCCCAACAGCATCCTTGTAGCACACATGTTGCCATTTGGTTGAGATAACAGAAATATGTCTTGCTAAGTCATAATCAAGTTACTACAACTAATTATGACCGTAGTTTGCTACTTGGGCATCCTTCCTGCTGCTTAAAATCAGTGAGAAAATTTGAAAAACTTTAATATGCATCTCTGTACCGAGAATAAACCGCGAATATAGTAAAACATCTTATCTGCTGCTGACGTCAGTTGAATGCAGCACACCGTTTATCAAAACGGATCTTGCTACAAACCCAACCATTTTATCTAACATCCCAGTGATTTCTCGTGGTATTGCAGAGGAATTATCGGCTTTCTTCAAAGCGAGTATCACGTCAACATATTCCTACCTTTACCTGCATTCAGGCAAGGCTGGTGCCGGTATTGTCTTAGTTTGGGATCGCCAGTTTTTCACATTGAGGATGTATGCTATTCCTAGGCATGATCTGTTGGTTTTCTGTGTAATAACAGCTGATTTGGGAATATCGGAGCTGCATTCTCGGGCGGTCAATAATGCCCATCCTCAATAGGAGAATAGAAATTGTTTCTGCAGGCACCCTTTTTAATTAAACGCCTAGTTGATTGTGCCTTTTGGGACCTATCGACTAGAAGTTTAACTAGAAAGAAAAGTCAACATGTGCAAATTGTTTGCCGAACAAGGTATTTTTGGAAAATTTCGATGCCTTCTTCGACCTGAAATGCTCAGTTGTAGCATCTCTGGCCAAAACAGAACAGAAAACCAGCCATAGAAGCTGGTTGAAATAATGCAGGACATAAGATTCATCATCCCATACAACGCATGAGAACTTTTTCAAATATTCGCGTAAACGTTGAACCCGTGATTTTGCTGTCAAGAACTGTTTTTACTTCATACGACTGTTTTGATTTTTGAACGAGCCACCGTGCAAACAGAGGGATTTGTGTTTTCCTTCAAAATCCTCTTCTCCTGTCGGCCCATGACAGGATCAGCACGTCCTTTGATTTTAAAACTATTTGGTTTCCGCTTGACCATCAAACGTTCCGAAAATGATTAGACCCCACGTGAACAGTGGATTTAGGTAAATACAACTATTTGACAAGCTCTCGGATTTCAATGAGAAAAGATCACTCTTTTGAACGTTCAACTTGCTTGATGCTGGTATTAGTGCCGGAAGTAGAATAGTTTTAAGAATGTAACTGTACAAACTTTGTGACTGGCCCCGACAGCATCCTTAATCGGTTTGAATCAATTTGGAGCATCTTATTGTACTATTCGAACAAACTGGTCCAAATCGAGAACCGGTCAAATTTATAAATAATTTTCTAGACGTCGCTTCGCTTTAGACGTCACGTACCGTTGAACGGAACGATTCATGCTGCCAAACCAACCCTTTTGTACAAAATTTCAGTGATTTTTCTTGCAAATGCAGAGTTGTTCTCGGTTTTCAATAAAGCGAATATACCGTAAACCAGTGATGCTCAAGATGCGGCCCGCCAGATAATTTTTTCGGCCCGTGGGCCACTTCTGAATATGGTGATATTTGTTATGGAAATGGAAATTTTGAATCGTATGACAGAAAGGATAAATATCAAGCAACATACTGTAGATAACACATATTGTTGTTAAGCATGTTAACGGTACATTAGTTCATGCTCGTGTTGTCGCACTGTGTGAAAAAATGCCCGAAATGAGTGCGAAAAACAACATTATGCAATTCTTTGGTCTTTAAGCTCAAAAAAATCTGCAGCTTTGTACTCAGTAGCCTTTTTACGTTTTTTGTTAGTTACCTTGTTATTAGAATTTTGATTCATTTATATGGACTTTTTGCCTTATTTCGAATAATATTTTGATCAACTTAATTATTTACTATTGCTCTGCAAATTAATCAAAAATGTTTGCAAATTATGATCAATAACATTTTAATTTCTTTGAGAACAGCCAAATAGCAAAACATTCGGATAATTCTTATAAGACCGATTGTAAGTATTGTTGGATATATATTCTATCCAACTCAATAATCAATGTATCACTATTCAACTTTCTAAGCATTGGCGAAAAAAATCTATTACCAAGTTCCGCATTTCCATTAGCTTCATTAGCAGCAGTTTCATATGTTCACCTGCTGATCCCGGTGCAATCGTTGGTACGCCTGCAACTAAATGAATGAACACAACAAAGAACTGGCGCTTTTTTTTAATGAGATTTTATTTGACGAAGAAGGGGTTCAAACTTCTATCAAAACATTCTTCTTACCCAGACAATACACAGTTAGTTACATGAAAAATTCTCAGATTTTGTTGAAATTTGTGTTTTAAATCACCATAGAAACATTTCTTGCATTCAAAAAACCCCGCATACCAATTTTGGTTCCATTTGCTTGGTTATTTCTCAAGTTATGCAAACATTTGTGTTCCATTTGTATGGGAGCCCTCCCCCCTCTCAAACATAAGAACCTTCCCCAGCCCCAAACATCACTGCATACATTTTTTCACTCCAATCGGTTAGACAGAAATTCATTTTAATATATATATAAATCTTGTATCCAATAACTCCCACATGCCAAATATGGTTTTATTTACTTGAATAGTTCTCAAGTTATGCAGAAATTTGTGTTTCATTTGTTTGGGTGCCACCCTCGCTCCCCCCCCCCCCCCCCTCCCTGCAGAAGGCGGAAGACTCTCAAATCACCATAGAAACATTTCGCTCCTTCAAAAACCTCCATATGCCAAATTTGGTTCAATTTGCTTTAGCTCTCGAGTTATACAGAATATTGTATTTCATTTGTATGGAAGCCCCCTCTTTCAGGACGGGGAGGGATCCGAAACCTTCATAGAAACCTTTTTTGCCTTTAAAACCTCACACATGCTAAAGTAGGTCTCTTTTGCTTGATTAGTTCTCGAGCTATGTAGAAATGAGTGTTTCATTTGTATAGGAGCGCCCCTTTCAAGAGAAGGGAGGGGTCTTCAACTATCATAAGAATCCTGGCCCCAAAAATCCCTGCATACAACATTTCACGCCGATCGGTTCAGTAGTTTTTGAGTCTATAAGGTTCAGACAGACAGACAGACAGACAGACAGAAATCCATTTATATATATATTTATATATATATATATATATATATATATATATATATATATATATATATATATATATATATATATATATATATATATATATATATATATATATAAGTTAGGTCGTGATTTATCTCGAACTTATAAAAAAAATATTTATTTCACTAAAAACAACTTTAATTACCATTCACTACAAAGTTACATCAAAAACTGAATCTTAATTTCCTATCTCTAGCCCTTTTATTATGTAAAGGTCCCTATTCAGCAAAATCGATCAATATCGTCCGATGTGCTGCTCGTCCACGTTGCTCGTCCGCGTCGGTCGTCCACGTCGCTTCGCTTGTTGCTGTGCTGGATTCCCTGGGTCATCATTTCTGCGGTTGATCGATGTGGTATTGCCGTTGGTAGTTTCCCTGGCTGTTGCTATGTTGATTTGGGTTCGGTGTGGTTATCCTGCTTCTCGATTAATGTGGTGGTGGTGTCCGCTGTTTCATAACTCTTCCCCTCCAAGATTGTTGACCGTCCTCGGTTGACTTCTTAGAGAGCTGAGTACAGGAAGCTTGATGAATTTCGTACCCCTTGGTTGTCCTTCGGCTATCGTTTCTTCCTCGTTTCTGGCATCATCTAGAGGTTTCTTGGTAATGTCCTTGGCCTGTTTGGCTTTCTTCCTTCTAATGATGATCACTAGGAAGAGAAAACTTATAATGGTTATTGTTAAGATTATGGTTGTACCTCCAACCAACGTCGTCCTCTGGTATAATTGTATTTCCTTCAAGAACTTCAGATTATCGATTTTGAGTTCTTCAGGTCCATCCTATACGTTGTTAATTGTTTCCGGTTGCTTGTTGTAAGTTGGCACAAGGTACTCTTGTTTGGGCTTAAATTGATCCTCACTATGGAATGTATAGTTCAGGACATTTATAGTACAGTTCTCTGCTTCAATTACAGTAGGTTCTGATACTACCCTGGAGTCGCCACAAGAGCTAAAAATTTCTAGCTTGGCTTTTGTATCGATGAATATAATACCTCTCATGATTTCCTTTACACGAGTTAGTTGTTCTGTTTTAATCATTGAACATTTTGGTTTCTGATGCGTCAGGAATTTGTAGATGCACTCGTCTTTTAATGTCTGTGAGTCATCGCAAATCTTACATTTCTTACGTTGTGGGATTATTCTATTTTGGTGTTTGGCTACCCACTGAATATCTGTGTTGATTTTTGTTTGGTTTATGTTGACGGTTTGGAGTTCCAGTAATTCGTAGAGGTTGTCGTCCAGTATCGGGATCTTCACTAAGATGACGACATTGTCTTTGCTGATCGTTATGCTTCCTGAGCTGAATAAGAAAATTTCGTCTATAAATTCTAACTTTAAATCTTGCTGCATTAACTTTTGAAAGATATATAAGTTATGAAACAGCGGACACCACCACCACATTAATCGAGAAGCAGGATAACCACACCGAACCCAAATCAACATAGCAACAGCCAGGGAAACTACCAACGGCAATACCACATCGATCAACCGCAGAAATGATGACCCAGGGAATCCAGCACAGCAACAAGCGAAGCGACGTGGACGACCGACGTGGACGAGCAACGTGGACGAGCAGCACATCGGACGTTATTGATCGATTTTGCTGAATAGGGACCTTTACATAATAAAAGGGCTAGAGATAGGAAATTAAGATTCAGTTTTTGATGTAACTTTGTAGTGAATGGTAATTAAAGTTGTTTTTAGTGAAATAAATATTTTTTTTAAGTTCGAGATAAATCACGACCTAACTGGCGCAGTCGAGTAGTTCAAGTAGTGAAACAAAGTGAAAGTGTTGTTGGAGCGAATATCTAATATCACAATCATCGAGTTTGCAAAGGCGAGCGGCCCTAAGTCCCAGACGACACCGATAATCCAGCAGCAGCTATTCTGGAGCGGATATCCAGGATTTGAGATTATTTGGAGGACCAATCCCGCTACTTGGAACCCACCCCAGCCATCTCTACGTGCATCATTACCAAAAACTCCCTGATGAAAGGAATCATCTTGTAAGTACCAAAGTTTTTACTACCTATAAAGTGAAACTAAATGAAACCAAGTGCAAACGAGTGCTACAGTGTAGTTCAACTCAAGTGTAGGAATCTGAAACGTGTTATTAGATCTCTATTGTGAGGGCATATCACTAGCGGTCATAACTCTTATTACGATTCTTGCTACCACATTAATTTCCCTGTCCAACAGGCGAGTAGTGACATAATATAGGGAAAAAGTTAACATTTTGAATAAAATCTAACATGGCAAAACCAGCTATGAGCGCAGAAGCTCTGCTAGAACAAGTGAGAACACTCACCGAAAATCAAACACAGCTTATTGAAACGATCAATGCTTTGAAAGATAAAGCTAACGATCCATTCTTAAATTTCACAACACCTGATCCGATCAGGAATATCCCCATCTTCAATGGGAATAGAAAAGAAGCGGCAGCCTGGGTGCAGGACGCTGAACAAACTCTTAATCTGTTCGACCAATATAAAAACGACATTTGCTATGGACAAATTATTCGTAGTATAAAGAACAAAGTGGTCGGTGAGGCTAGAGAAATATTGATAGCCTCCGGAAATCCCACAACCTGGGATGAAATCAAAGAAATTTTACTAACTGCATACGGTGACCGTAGGGATTTAACGAGTCACATTCAATCGTTATTTTACATTCGACAAGGCAAGAAAAATCTGTCGGAATATTACAATAAAATTAGAACAATTGACACAGCTATAAAATCATCTGCTGCTAATATGGACGATTATAAATCGCACACAAGGGTTATTAACTCTTTCGTCAATTTACTTACGTTGACTCGGTTCGTAGATGGGTTAAATGAGGAAATTTCTATGCACGTAAGAAGTTGTCGACCAGAGACACTTGAGCATGCTTACGAAATCACACAACAGTATTCGAATGCCGCGTACCGACACAAGTTGGATCGGAAAACGAATAACCCGACACCTTTCGCTAGACAGCAGAACGGCGAGCAAGGCAAAGCTAAACCAAATAACTCTAATGCTAATGCACGGTACGGTGATAGGATACCATCAGGCAAATTTAAAAACCGACTTCAAACTGACGACGATGTGTCAATGAAGACACATGTTTCAAGAATGCAGGTTAATAACCATGCACAAAAGGAAAGTGAATTTGAAGCTGACTCGGACAATGAACCTGAATACAATTCTCAGAAGGAATCAGTAGAAAATTCCAGACTCGATTCAGACGATGATGAAATAAATTTTCATCTGATCCACGGAAAAAATCCAAAGACGTGACGAAGAAAACTAGTTTCATACCTTACATTTCGATTCAGACAACAAAAGGTGAACTCAAGTTTTTAGTCGACACAGGTGCGAATAAAAACTATATTTCCCCTATACATGTCAACGTCGAAAGTTGTAAAGATGAACCGATATCTACGGTAACAAATATGGCAGGGCAACATACAATCAATAAATCGGCTTCAATTGACATTTTTCGAATTAAAAAGAAATTGAATTTTTTTATATTTAAATTCCATAAATATTTTGATGGTCTCATTGGCTACGAGTCACTCCGAGATCTGAAAGCAATCCTTAATACCGCAAGTAATACTTTAAAAATAGGAAGAAAGGTCATTACTATGAAAAAGATGTTCCCAGAAGAACACAAGGTAAATCTCACAGAACACAAATTTCAGTTTATTCATGTGCCTGTGAAGAAGAACGGACCTTTCATGATGGACAAAGAATTTCATACAAATCACTTCACAATTTTGCCCGGACTATACAAAGGGACCAATGGAAAAGCCATAGTCGCAATACGCAAAAACACTAAGGAAACATCTGTTGAAATCAATGTAAATGAACTAGAGTTGGGACAAGACTATTATGAAATTGAGAAGATCCCGGAAAAACGTAAGTCAATCAAGTTCGATATAAGGGACAACCATTTGAATGATAGAGAAAAACAGTACTAAAAGAGGTTATTGATAATAATAAAGAAGTTTTATACTGCGAAGAAGACAATCTTACCTTCACGCATAAGATTAAACATAAAATCAGAACAACGGACAACATTCCGATCCATACGAAATCCTATAAATATCCCAAGATTTACGAGGACGTAGTCCGACAACAAGTAGATAAACTACTCAAAGACGGTATCGTGAGGGAATCCATCTCTCCCTATACGTCTCCCGTATGGGTAGTGCCTAAGAAGCCAGACGCTTCAGGCCAGAAAAAATTTAGACTGGTTATAGATTACCGTAAGCTCAACGAGAAAACCATTAGCGACAGGTATCCTATACCAGAAATTTCCGACATCCTAGACAAACTAGGAAGAACAAATTATTTTTCAACCATTGACCTGGTCTCAGGCTTTCACCAAATTCAGCTTGATGACGAAGATATCGAAAAGACGGCATTCTCGGTGAACTCAGGGAAATACGAGTTTACACGCATGCCATTTGGGCTGAAAAATGCGCCCGCAACTTTTCAACGGGTCATGGACTGCGTGTTAAGAGAAGAATTAGGAATATGTTGTCTCGTATACATGGATGACATAATCATATTTTCACCATCTCTCGAACAGCACAAAATCGACTTAGATAAAGTCCTAAACAGGCTAAGAGAAGCGAATCTGAAAATTCAACTCGACAAATGTGAGTTTTTCAGAAAAGAAGTACAATTTTTGGGACACACAGTCTCTGAAGACGGTGTAAGACCCAATCAAGACAAAATAGAAACGATAAAAAATTGGCCAGTGCCGACAACAGAAAAACAAGTAAGGCAATTTCTGGGAATCCTAGGATACTACCGAAGATTCATCAAAGATTTTGCTAAGTTGGTAAAACCACTTACCTCCTTACTCAGAAAAGATAACGACTTCGAAATTACAAGGGAGATAGAATTATGCTTCGAGAAATGCAAGCAAATTCTTATGAGGGATCCTGTACTCATCCACCCTGACTTTTCAAAAGAATTCATCCTAACCACAGACGCGAGTGATTTTGCCATAGGGGCCGTTCTTTCCCAAGGACCCATTGGAAAAGATCGTCCAATCGCCTACGCTTCTAGAACGTTGAACAGGACCGAAGAGAACTATTCAACGACAGAAAAAGAGTTTTTGGCAATGTATTGGGCAGTCAAACATTTCGAGCACTATCTGTGGGGTAGAAGATTTAAACTACTAACGGATCATCAGCCTCTCACTTACTCTCTTTCAAATACAAATAAGCGAATATTCCGAGGAAAATTGGAGCTTGAAGGGTACGACTACGAGTTAATCTACAAACCCGGTAGAAACAACGTTGTGGCAGACGCCCTATCAAGGATCAAAACGGAGGAAATAAATGTCAACTCCCAAGACAATTCAAATGATGAAGAAACTGAAAGTGATTTAGCTACGGTGCACTCCGCTGACTCAAGCGATAATTATTTCATTTGGTGTACGGAAAAAGCCATAAATACATTCAAAACACAAATTATTTTCAAAGTTTCGAAGATACATTCAGATGTATCGGAGGAAATATTCCCGAAACGACATCGGACAACTATTCTCAGACCAGCATACACAGAAATCGATATTGTAAACATATTGAAAAAATACCTGAACCCGAGAGGGATAAATTGCCTTAGAGTACCAATAGAGCTGAGGCAACTGATACAAGAAACGTATAAGAAACATTTTGAGGCTAATAAGTTGTACAAGATTTTTATTTCAGAAGTTCTCCTGGAAGACGTGAGGTTGGATTCGGAACAAGACAAACTGGTAAAAGCAACACATGATTATGCGCATAGAGGTATAAAAGAAAATAAAGCGCAAATTCTCCAAAAATACTATTTCCCACAACTCGAACGAAAGGTTAAAATTCATATAGATAGTTGTGATACATGCAAAAAAAGTAAATACGATAGAAAACCACCACAACTAATTCAGAAAAGTATTTTCGGCGAAAAACCTTTCGATCGAGTGCACATAGATGTGTTTTTCATGAAGGGAATGAAATGGTTGACAATAGTGGATTCCTTTTCCAAATTTGCTAACATAATTCCATTAGACTCAAGAACAATAATTGATATGAAGCAAGCAATTAGCGAACATATCAGAATATTTGGAAGACCACAAACTATTGTCAGCGATCAAGAGCCCTCTCTCACATCTATAGATTTCACAGGCTTTTTGAATGACCTTGGCATTTCACTTCACCATGCCAGTAATTCACAATCTAATGGGATCGTAGAAAGGTTTCACTCAACCTTAATCGAACTCTACAGAACCCTCAAGACAAAATATCCCAACAAACCGATACGAGAGACGATGAACTTATTGACGGACATCTACAATAACACTAAAAGACGGACTGACTGACGGAAGACTGACGGACATCTACAATAACACATTTATAGTACAGTTCTCTGCTTCAATTACAGTAGGTTCTGATACTACCCTGGAGTCGCCACAAGAGCTAAAAATTTCTAGCTTGGCTTTTGTATCGATGAATATAATACCTCTCATGATTTCCTTTACACGAGTTAGTTGTTCTGTTTTAATCATTGAACATTTTGGTTTCTGATGCGTCAGGAATTTGTAGATGCACTCGTCTTTTAATGTCTGTGAGTCATCGCAAATCTTACATTTCTTACGTTGTGGGATTATTCTATTTTGGTGTTTGGCTACCCACTGAATATCTGTGTTGATTTTTGTTTGGTTTATGTTGACGGTTTGGAGTTCCAGTAATTCGTAGAGGTTGTCGTCCAGTATCGGGATCTTCACTAAGATGACGGCATTGTCTTTGCTGATCGTTATGCTTCTTGAGCTGAATAAGAAAATTTCGTCTATAAATTCTAACTTTAAATCTTGCTGCATTAACTTTTGAAAGATATATATTTTTTCCTCTAACGAAAGTATATTCTTGCTTAGTACATTTTGTCTTGAAAATTCGACTTGTTCTTCAATGTCTTCTAAGGCATGAATTAAAGAATCCGTACTAAATATTAGGTTCATATGTTCTACAATGTTATCTTGTCTTAATGTGTTATTGATCAATGATATTTGAGAACTAATCTTTCTTAGGGTATTTGTAACGTTATTGATCCTGTTTTGAAAATTGTCATTGATTTTGATTTGTTTCATCTGGTTGTTGGTTAGCTCATTATCTCGAGTTTGCAAAGCTCCTATACTTTGTTGTATTATTTGTAAATCTTCCTGATCTGGATTTCCTGCAATGTATTTTACTACTGTACCTAAAGCGTTTATAAGTCCTCTTTTTTGTCTATGAGGTTGTAAGCTTTTTAATTTTTCTCTAGCAATAATGATTTTCCTTAGTAATGTTTCATGCAAATGATCCTTTATCTTTAGGGATGAGGCTATTTTCTCTATGTGGTTGAGATTGATTTCTATACTTCCTAAACTGAGTTTCTTAATTATTCTTTCATAGCCTAGTTTTATTCTAACGTTTTCTATCTTGAAAGCTATCATCCCATTATCGTTACCTACATCTTTGTATGTTGTCTGGGTTGTGTAGTGGATTAAGAAAAGTCTGAAAAAAATAAGGGAGTTTTTTCGGTTGGATTTTGACATTATTAGTGTCTTCGAAGGTCAGTGTATCGTTAGCTTTTACATGGACAGTCTTGTAGGGGTCTTTGTCTTTTGTCTGTCTTTGCGTAATTTTAACGTATTTTATGTCTTGTGGGGTTAAGTCGTGTGGTGTCTGTTTATTTGCGTGTTTTTCTTCAAACATTCGCTTATTTTTTTGAAGTTGTGTTCTAACTGCTGATTGGAGATTTTCAGCTGCCTTCTGTATTTCCTCTACATCAGTACAATTTGAGGAGTTGAAAATAATGTCTCTAGGTTTCCTTTTAGTTACGGAGTGTATTGTGTTATTGTAGATGTCCGTCAATAAGTTCATCGTCTCTCGTATCGGTTTGTTGGGATATTTTGTCTTGAGGGTTCTGTAGAGTTCGATTAAGGTTGAGTGAAACCTTTCTACGATCCCATTAGATTGTGAATTACTGGCATGGTGAAGTGAAATGACAAGGTCATTCAAAAAGCCTGTGAAATCTATAGATGTGAGAGAGGGCTCTTGATCGCTGACAATAGTTTGTGGTCTTCCAAATATTCTAATATGTTCGCTAATTGCTTGCTTCATATCAATTATTGTTCTTGAGTCTAATGGAATTATGTTAGCAAATTTGGAAAAGGAATCCACTATTGTCAACCATTTCATTCCCTTCATGAAAAACACATCTATGTGCACTCGATCGAAAGGTTTTTCGCCGAAAATACTTTTCTGAATTAGTTGTGGTGGTTTTCTATCGTATTTACTTTTTTTGCATGTATCACAACTATCTATATGAATTTTAACCTTTCGTTCGAGTTGTGGGAAATAGTATTTTTGGAGAATTTGCGCTTTATTTTCTTTTATACCTCTATGCGCCTAATCATGTGTTGCTTTTACCAGTTTGTCTTGTTCCGAATCCAACCTCACGTCTTCCAGGAGAACTTCTGAAATGAAAATCTTGTACAACTTATTAGCCTCAAAATGTTTCTTATACGTTTCTTGTATCAGTTGCCTCAGTTCTATTGGTACTCTAAGGCAATTTATCCCTCTGGGGTTCAGGTATTTTTTAAATATGTTTACAATATCGATTTCTGTGTATGCTGGTCTGAGAATAGTTGTCCGATGTCGTTTCGGGAATATTTCCTCCGATACATCTGAATGTATCTTCGAAATTTCATAATAGTCTTGTCCCAACTCTAGTTCATTTACATTGATTTCAACAGATGTTTCCTTAGTGTTTTTGCGTATTGCGACTATGGCTTTTCCATTGGTCCCTTTGTATAGTCCGGGCAAAATTGTGAAGTGATTTGTATGAAATTCTTTGTCCATCATGAAAGGTCCGTTCTTCTTCACAGGCACATGAATAAACTGAAATTTGTGTTCTGTGAGATTTAGCTTGTGTTCTTCTGGGAACATCTTTTTCATAGTAATGACCTTTCTTCCTATTTTTAAAGTATTACTTGCGGTATTAAGGATTGCTTTCAGATCTCGGAGTGACTTTTAGCCAATGAGACCATCAAAATATTTATGGAATTTAAATATAAAAAATTTCAATTTCTTTTTAATTCGAAAAATGTCAATTGAAGCCGATTTATTGATTGTATGTTGCCCTGCCATATTTGTTACCGTAGATATCGGTTCATCTTTACAACTTTCGACGTTGACATGTATAGGGGAAATATAGTTCTTATTCGCACCTGTGTCGACTAAAAACTTGAGTTCACCTTTTGTTGTCTGAATCGAAATGTAAGGTATGAAACTAGTTTTCTTCATCACGTCTTTGGATTTTTTTCCGTGGATCAGATGAAAATTTATTTCATCCGAGATAAGGTATTCATCATCGTCTGAATCGAGTCTGGAATTTTCTACTGATTCCTTCTGAGAATTGTATTCAGGTTCATTGTCCGAGTCAGCTTCAAATTCACTTTCCTTTTGTGCATGGTTATTAACCTGCATTCTTGAAACATGTGTCTTCATTGACACATCGTCGTCAGTTTGAAGTCGGTTTTTAAATTTGCCTGATGGTGTCCTATCACCGTACCGTGCATTAGCATTAGAGTTATTTGGTTTAGCTTTGCCTTGCTCGCCGTTCTGCTGTCTAGCGAAAGGTGTCGGGTTATTCGTTTTCCGATCCAACTTGTGTCGGTACGCGGCATTCGAATACTGTTGTGTGATTTCGTAAGCATGCTCAAGTGTCTCTGGTCGACAACTTCTTACGTGCATAGAAATTTCCTCATTTAACCCATCTACGAACCGGGTCAACGTAAGTAAATTGACGAAAGAGTTAATAACCCTTGTGTGCGATTTATAATCGTCCATATTAGCAGCAGATGATTTTATAGCTGTGTCAATTGTTCTAATTTTATTGTAATATTCCGACAGATTTTTCTTGCCTTGTCGAATGTAAAATAACGATTGAATGTGACTCGTTAAATCCCTACGGTCACCGTATGCAGTTAGTAAAATTTCTTTGATTTCATCCCAGGTTGTGGGATTTCCGGAGGCTATCAATATTTCTCTAGCCTCACCGACCACTTTGTTCTTTATACTACGAATAATTTGTCCATAGCAAATGTCGTTTTTATATTGGTCGAACAGATTAAGAGTTTGTTCAGCGTCCTGCACCCAGGCTGCCGCTTCTTTTCTATTCCCATTGAAGATGGGGATATTCCTGATCGGATCAGGTGTTGTGAAATTTAAGAATGGATCGTTAGCTTTATCTTTCAAAGCATTGATCGTTTCAATAAGCTGTGTTTGATTTTCGGTGAGTGTTCTCACTTGTTCTAGCAGAGCTTCTGCGCTCATAGCTGGTTTTGCCATGTTAGATTTTATTCAAAATGTTAACTTTTTCCCTATATTATGTCGCTACTCGCCTGTTGGACAGGGAAATTAATGTGGTAGCAAGAATCGTAATAAGAGTTATGACCGCCAGTGATATGCCCTCACAATAGAGATCTAATAACCCGTTTCAGATTCCTACACTTGAGTTGAACTAAACTGTAGCACTCGTTTGCACTTGGTTTCATTTAGTTTCACTTTATAGGTAGTAAAAACTTTGGTACTTACAAGATGATTCCTTTCATCAGGGAGTTTTTGGTAATGATGCACGTAGAGATGGCTGGGGTGGGTTCCAAGTAGCGGGATTGGTCCTCCAAATAATCTCAAATCCTGGATATCCGCTCCAGAATAGCTGCTGCTGGATTATCGGTGTCGTCTGGGACTTAGGGCTGCTCGCCTTTGCAAACTCGATGATTGTGATATTAGATATTCGCTCCAACAACACTTTCACTTTGTTTCACTACTTGAACTACTCGACTGCGCCAGTTAGGTCGTGATTTATCTCGAACTTATAAAAAAAATATTTATTTCACTAAAAACAACTTTAATTACCATTCACTACAAAGTTACATCAAAAACTGAATCTTAATTTCCTATCTCTAGCCCTTTTATTATGTAAAGGTCCCTATTCAGCAAAATCGATCAATATCGTCCGATGTGCTGCTCGTCCACGTTGCTCGTCCACGTCGGTCGTCCACGTCGCTTCGCTTGTTGCTGTGCTGGATTCCCTGGGTCATCATTTCTGCGGTTGATCGATGTGGTATTGCCGTTGGTAGTTTCCCTGGCTGTTGCTATGTTGATTTGGGTTCGGTGTGGTTATCCTGCTTCTCGATTAATGTGGTGGTGGTGTCCGCTGTTTCATAACTTATATATATATATATATATATATATATATATATATATATATATATATATATATATATATATATATATATATATATATATATATATATATATATATATATATATATATATATATAGATTATAATTATTTTTCATAAACTAATCAAATTTGACAGAAAAAAACAAGAACTACTATCAGTTATGTTTTCCCTGGTTTTTTATAGTTATTCATATAATTTGAAAAGTGCTTCAGTACTTCTTCTGTATAAGTTGTTTTTGTAGAAAAAATTTTTTTAGTGAATGCACCAACAATTACAAGCATATATTTGAAGCCACTACTGGAAATTTACTTAATAGGTTCGTAATGGTCTAAATGAATTGTATTCAAAGGCTCATTTCCTGTATTGATACATTTGAGAAAACCTTCTTCTTTTTCCTTATCTTTGGTTAAAAAATATACAACTTAAACAATTAGAAATATAATATAAGTATTTGAGCTATAACAGCATCGCATGATAACATCGTCAAATCAGGAACGACCAAAAAGTTAATCCTACAGAAAACATTTTGAATACACTCAGTAGTAAAAAAAAAGCCGAGCAAAATTTTGCTTCCAAAAACCGCGGTGTTCAACCTCCTGTAACTTTGTCAATTATCAATATTTTTGAATGAAAATTTAATAATCAATGTATAGACCTCATGTGACCAAAATTTCATGCTGATAAAATTCATAAATTTGGAGTTATCATAGCAAATGTGAAAGAAGCCATTTTTGGACATAACAATTTCAAAAACCCGTATTTCTGTGAAAAATTAAGGTACCATACTAAAAAATTTTCCAAAGCTTATAAAAGTAAATAATGTGGACAAAATTTGAATTGTTTCCATAAAGTGGTTTGGACTACAGCTGGCGTCAAAGTTGACGTACCAACATCAGTATTTCCCTTGTTCACCCGATGCTGACCTTGCTGAAATATCAGTGCAAAAAAAAGCCATTTTCATTTAAAAACATTGATAATTGACTGAGTTACAGGAGGTTGAACATGGAGTTTTTTGCTAACAAAATTTTGCTCGGCTTTTTTTTGCTACTGAGTGTACAATTATTAGTACTGAATGTGCCTAAAATTGCTAGTCGTGTTCCTCCGAAATAGTTTTTTTTACTATCAAAATCATTCATTTTTGAATTTTTACCGATTTCAAGTGTATCAGAGAAACAGGACTCACTGTTTCGAATAGAGATTTTAAAAATTTGTCAATTGCGGTCATTTTAATATCTATTCCATTAAAATCCTGGTCAGTCTGTTTGTCTGATGCAACATCTACAGCTCCAATCATGGTTCCTCTCATCCTTGGATTGGTACTTTGATCCGATTTTCTCTCCAATTTAATGTTTTATGAGTTTAGCGACATCTAGCAGCAATGTGTATTGAAGTATACGGTCCTCTAATCTTGATCATCGCCAAGGCTCTTAAAATATTTGCAACCGTCGAAAAGTTTTGCATACGGGTCTTGCTCTTCAATAGCTGGTCTGGAATTCCTTCAACGAAATACTCCACAATTTCAGGCTCCCGAAGAGGTAATGGCATAGCCAAAAAAACAAATTCCAGCGCAGTATTGACCAAACTTTTCGTTGAACTTTATTTCACTTGGAACGAACTTGTCTGCGTCGAATATACTATCTTAATGTTACAGAAAAAGTCTTCTAGATCCATGTTCAGCAACTCCGATGACGACGTAAACCAAAGCTGTGTATTTCCTTTTAATCGTTTCATAACCAGCAGTTTCATGACGGCCACTTATTTTAAAAACTTGCTTCATGTGAGTCACAATACTTGTGAAGTGTTCAACGTTTTCTTCGATCGATCCAGAAAAGTTCAGCATCAAAGATGAAACTTTAATCAACTTGAACAACCACGATTCGTCAATTGTTCCAATGCGTTCTTATTCTCGGACGTTTCTTGAAATATGTTCAGCTGGATTGTGACCATCTTCACTGCAAGAAGTTTCTCCAAGATTTACAGGTGGTCCCGAGTTCTGATTCCCTTCAACTTGTTTCTGTTGATCTGGCAAAGGAAGACCTCTTCCAAAATTTCGCAAATCTCCACCTTCTGAGGGTTTCTGACTCCTTAGGAACCTCTTGAGGAAACTTGAATTCTATCTTTTTCTGAATTGAAGAAACGGCTTTAGGTACTTCCTTACCCTTCAATTCGAGAATCATCATCCCTACAATGTTTGAATGTCAGTTGTCTTGCCTAGTCTCCTAGTATATTATGATTTATTTGTATTTTTTTATTACCACAAGGCTGTCGACTTCTGCAGACCTCTACCTGAGCTTCAGCCATGCTTCCCCGAATTACTTTAGGTCGTTATGAACCGTTGACATCCATGATACGCACTTTTTCACCTTTCGAGGATCTCCACGAATTTGTGAACCATTTCATCGGTTTGTTATATTACTTCATGTAGACATAATCGTATCTCATGTAAACAACAGTACGATGAAGAAATACACAAATTAATAAACAAATAATTAAATCTCTTTTCTATGACATACCTGGATATGCCAACACCATTTTTTACACAACAACACAGAACAAATATTTGTATAATTCAGAAGTACAAGACATTTTCATCGATAAACTGAACCATTTGAATCGATAGCCCCACATTAGAGCCATTTCCTCAACTACATTAAATATCAACTTATGAAATTTATTATTGAAACATTCAGGCACATGTGTCTTAAACAGCAATAGTTGAACCACAGCTGCTCACCGGTCACCAGTACATCACATCGTGATACATCGTGAAGAATGCAAAAAAAAGGACGAACTGCAACTCCATCATAAATAGATCGCTTCACACAGAAAAAAAAGAAAGCATAACTGAAGTGTGCACATGTTCTCACTGACATCGGAGTGCCGCGAGCAACTGAACACCCCCGCCTGAACCCACAGTGAAAATCCGCTCACTCAATACACGACATCTGCATAGCCGTCAAGTCGAGTGAACAAAAATGTTTGACGAAAAAAAAGGAAACACCACCATATGCGCTGCATTGATGCAATTCACCTCGTATGTGCGAGCGGGCGAGCACTTGGAAGTGTATATTTATGAAATTTTCTTCAAACATATTAGATGAACGAAATGCTAACAGCTCCGGGGCGCTTCTGAGGATGAAAGGCTGTCACTGTGTGCATTCAAAGCTCAGACCTAACTGGGAAAGCGGTGGGGGTGGGTTTTTCTCTTTCACTGCTATATCTTCGGATGGCGGCAGTTCAACAACAACGAACAGCAAAAAGGGAAGGTCAACGTACGGATTTTTGTTTCACTTTTGAATAAACAGGCAAATGGCGTACGGCTTTTGTTGTGAAGTGTATCAAAGTTGAAATAAGCGGCCTACGAGTCGGGTCGATGGAGATGTTTCTTTTCTCAATCTAAATTGTATTGTGGCATTTTCGGTTCTCAATTAAACTTTGAGGGAACAGGGAAAGTTTTCCGTAGTGGATGAAAGTTTCGAATTCCCTGACAGAATCCCACAGCCATTGGCAAACCCAATTTTCCCACAAAGCCAAAGTTGCATTCAATCGGAAGCATTCCCGAACAACCAGCACTTTTCCCACTTTCGCAAAGAAGAGTGATGATGGTGATGATGCTATCTTCGACGATATCTGTAGGTGATGGTGAACCGGCACGCTGAAATTGAATTATTAGTTGTACAAATAGGTTTTCCCAGGCACTGCTGCCAGAGGCATAGTGAAACTACACGCAAAGTGGGTGGCTTAAAATTGGAGTTATCGATATGATTTTCCATCTCAACACCCACTGAAGCTGCTGGTGCTGTCGTTCCCTGGCGCTAGGAATGAGAGATGAACGAGATTACATGGCGCAGATATACATACCTATATGGCGGTGGTACAGAGCAAGTACACATAGAGTCGTTCGTCATCGTGTGGCATATCTCATCCTTTCGTACCCTGCGCGATGGTATGAAGTTGAAATGTGGAGTGACATATTTCAGCTTTACTCGCCCGGGAGAGTCAGGGTGTTTTGATATACCAAGAGAGGTCGAAGGCGGTGGAAAAGTTTGCCTTTGGCCACACATTTGCTCGTGTGGATCTCAGGCGGTTTTTTTTTTGCTGCGGAATGCTGGAAAACCCGGGAGATGCATGATGAAGTGTTTGCCACTCTTTTTTTGTGATGTTTCAATCGTGCGTCGGTAGAATATGGAATGTGGAGTTTTTTTTTCCTCGGAAGAAGCAATCGAGCTGGATTTGAGAGGATTGGTAAAATTTATCACAGTCGAAATGTTTGGCAACTGTCCATTTGTAAATCGTTGGCGGCTATCCGAGATGTTACGTAACTTTACTCATTTGAACTTCTCTGTAGAATGTAGGCCTTATGTTATACGCGTCGCTAAGTTCTTAATTGAGTCGTTGATGAATAGATCGTATATCAGCCCTGTAATAGTGATTACATAAGGCTGTACCGAACCTAAAATTGGTTGGCCATCGATCCCATGGGTGTCAGAGTTGCCAAATGACTGAACTATGATAAGTATCTTGTGGATATTTACTCACGAAAATAAGTATGCGCTCTTATTATCCACGCACTTTTTTTTAAGTGATGAATCAGTGGCTTAATGTCCCCCCACTTAATATAACATATCATTAAGAAAACTTACGAAATGAAAGTGCTCGAAGAGCTTGAGCAACTTTCAAATAAGAACAAAGTGCAAGAGGGAGATTTTTCCGGCATGAGTCATACATTTACGATAAATGCTGAGAGATTTGAGTTTTTTTAACGAGTTGTTAATTTTTTAGCAATAAGCATGAGCATGAATATGAGCATGATTAACCGCCTAAGGTTGCTACTCCGTTATAAATCAACAGTTGAACAGTTACTGTAATTTCACATAAACCCAACAGATATTGTTTGAGACTAACATACATCCTCAATGTGTAGAAACAGAGCATTTCTCTGCCAAATGAGCAAATGACTGAACTCGGCCCTCTCCGATTTGGATGAAACTTTGCACATGTCTTCGGAATTGGTGACGATGGATATTCCACTGGTTAAGGGAATTTTTTGACTCAAGACAAATTTTTCATAAGGGCGTATGTGTTTTGTCATGCGCATTTTTCAAAAAATCATAACTCGAAAACCGTTGGTTGTAATAAAATTGCGTCTTAAAAAAGTGGTAGTTAATTAATTTGACTATATGAAAAAAATATGTACACTGTAAAAAAATTTTTCTTCAAAAAAAATCAAAAATCAAATTTAAAAATCAATTCGCAAATCTGTCCAACGTACGATTTTTATAATATATTTTCAAAAAGGCTTTGAGTCATAAGAAGAAGAATAAAAGTTGTTCTACGATGGAGCAACTTAAGATAAAAAAGTTCTTAGAAGTAAGAAAAATTCAAGTTTTTCCAATTTGTTGTTTTTGCATAAATAACCATATTTTAATAATATAATACGATTTTTTTAGTGATTTTAAACAAAAATGCTTTGGATGAGCAACATTCTAAATGTGTCCATTTTCGAGATAATTTGAAATTAATGTCGAAAAAATGGCTTTTTCCATGAAAACATCCCTTTTTCAAATATTAGCCGTGATTGTCCATCTGCAAAAGTATTCTTTTCAAATTGTACATAAAATTTTCTACAATATTTCTTTTATTACCGAGAATACTAGACAAACTGATTCCTGATATTTACTGTAGGTAACACGACAAAATTTGCTGCTTTTACTTACAGTATATTATGAAAACCTAATTCGAAACAAAAATAATTAGTATTCATGTTAGTGTACAAGCGTATTTTGTTTAGGTAGAACCATAATGTATTTAATTAGTTAAACTGTTTATACCAGTAAGAATACAATTGTTACGCCCATTTATACCTATTCATGCATTCCCTTTGGTGTTGACAGAAAATATAATTCACATGCATACCCCTGCACATACCAATATTTTAAAAAAGTACCTAAAGTGCGTACCTAGTACGTATAAAAAGGATTACATTACAAAGTCATGACATCAGTTTAACAGTGTCTTTCATAAGTAGCGTAAAGTGTAAAACGATTTGAAATGGAACTCGAAACAAAGCATTGTTGTAAACATTTTCGTGAAATCGGGAGACGGTGTTCGCCTAAACTTAGAAATTTAACTGACAAGTTAATTGAAAAACTTTTATCCATGCAGTGTACGGTCCATTTGGACACGTCATTAGGAATTTGTGATTCATGTCGGTTATATTCGTATCGTCGTAATCCTGTCGAAAGAGTGGAGCAACCAGAAAACGGTGGACATGACGAAGCACCAACCACAGCACGGAACGATTTGGAGGAAATACCATCGGCAGCTTCAATTACCTTGGCATCTTCTCAGGACAGTGACCTACCGGATTATTCCAGGATACACAACATTGAGTTATTCAATAATGGAATTGCAGGAATAAATGCGTCTCCGATATCCATTAGAGAATTTAAAAACGATAAATACCGTCGGCAAAAATTTTCCGAAATTGTAGCAGGTATTAGAAAATATCTATTCAGCTTACCACCACAACAAGAAGTCGAAGAGTTAGCTACATTGAAAACAAACGTTGTGGAATATGATGAAATTATTTCAAAATTGAAAGAAAAATTCATAGAACCAGATTGTTCGAGAATAGATAAAATACGTATATTAACAGTTTTGCCTAATTCGTGGACGATTCAGCAGAGAACGAGCAAATTTGAAACAAACAAATACCTTGCATTAC
Source organism: Aedes japonicus (assembly GCA_034211315.2). NCBI lineage: Eukaryota > Metazoa > Arthropoda > Insecta > Diptera > Culicidae > Aedes > Aedes japonicus. The sequence continues at coordinate 124,381 of JASCZW010000590.1, forward strand.
AAGCAAAACAATTGGCAGCCGAAAATGGAGCCATGCCGGGACAAAGAGATTATGTCTCTGTAAACACTAATGGTAAGCGTCAACAAATTCAAAAACGGTTATTACTTTCATCACTTAGAGAAACTTTCACTCGATTTAAAGAAGTCAGTGAACATAAAATTGGCATTAGTACTTTTGCATCATTACGACCAAAACATTGTAAATTGCTAAATGCTTCAGGTTCTCACAACGTTTGTGCTTGCGCAATTCACGAAAATATTGTTAAAGTTCCACAGTTTAAAAAAATATTCATTCAACACTGATTGTAATCAACATTTTGAGAAGTTATTGTGTAATTCATCATCAAGATCAAAATATTGTTACCTCCGTGAATACGAAAATTATCCCACGCTGTCAGAATTTGAGATAAGATTTTTGAAAGAACTTGAGAAACATAACTTGTCTGAGATATCGTTCGAACAATGGATTACAACTGATAGATGTAATTTAGAAACGCTATTAAAACCTGTCGATGAATTTGATGAATATTTTAGCGAGAAATTAGAAAAACTATTAACTCATGATTATATAAAAACAAAGCAATCTAAATGTTTAAAAGATACAAAGTCTTCATTAAAAGAAGGAGAAGTAGTTATTATTTGCGATTTTGCAGAGAATTATTCATTTGTACTTCAGGATGCTGTTCAAAGTCATCATTGGAACAGTGATCAGGCTACAATTCATCCGTTTGTTATTTATTATATGGAGTCAGGAATGCTTAAAAATCTAAGTTTTGTTGTAATATCAGAAGTTCTAAGACATGATACAATTGCGGTACAAGTATTTATTTCTAAATTACTAACGTATTTAAATCAACTAATGAATATAAAAAAAGGCAATTTTTATGTCTGATGGGGCTGCTTCCCAATACAAAAATAGAAATTTTTTTGCAAGCCTCTGCAAGTTTAAAGAGAAATACAACATTGATTCTGAGTGGCATTTTTTCGCAACTTCACATGGTAAGGGACCATGTGATGCAATTGGTGGCACATTAAAACGAATGGCAAAAAGAGCAAGCTTGGCCATTTAATATGAACATCCAATAACAAGTGCGAAAACTTTGTATGATTGGGCTATTAAGAGAAATCAAGAAAATTTCACAAAACACAAGTTTCACCAGAAGAATATGAAGAGGGAGCTGCAGAATGGGGTGGTAGTTATCAGCAAACAAAAATGATTCCTGGTACACAGAAATATCACTCCTTCATTCCAGTTGCAGATAACAAAATCGCTGCGAAAATATTTTCAACTGACGAAATACTGAGTTTTCATAATATTTATAGGAATGTTAGGAAATAGTGTTTTTAAAAATGTAAATACAATTTTTTTTTTAAATTGTAGAAAAAATAAATAAATCATGTATGAACACAAAATTTTTATTTGGTAATTAAGATTTGTAAATTTCCTTAATTAATAAGATGTTCAATCTTCTTGGTGTCAAAAGGATAGTTGTTAGAAATTGTATGTACAATTTGAAAAAAATACTTTTGAAGATGGGCAATCACGATTAACTTTTGAAAAATGGATATTTTCATGGAAAAAGCCATTTTTTCGACATTACTTTCAAATTATCTCAAAAACGGGTACATATAGAATGTTGCTTAACAAGAGCATTTTTGTTTAAAATCACTAGAATAATCGTATTATATTATTAAAATATGGTTATTTATGCAAAAACAACAAATTGGAAAAACTTGAATTTTTCTTACTTCTAAGCACTTTTTTATCTTAAGTTGCTCCATCGTAGAACAATTTTTATTGTTCTTCTTATGACTCAAAGCCTTTTTGAAAAAATATTAAAAAATCGGACGTTAGACAGATTTTCTAATTGATTTTTAGGTTTAATTTTTTATTTTTTATAAGAAAAAAAATTTTTTTACAGTGTACATATTTTTTTCATAAAGTCAAATTAATTAACTACCACTTTTTTTCACACGCAATTTTATTACAACCAACGGTTTTCGAGTTATGATTTTTTGAAAAATACGCATGACAAAACACATACGTCCTTTTGAAAAAATGTCTTGAGTCAAAAAATTCCCTTAACCAGCGGAAAATCCATCATCACCAATTCTGAAGACATGTGCAAAGTTTCATCCAAATCGGAGAGGGTCGTGCAAGATTTTGACTTTTTCCGGCTGATTTTATCCGGAAACGCTCAACAGCCTTGACCGAACGCAGGTCATATAAGGCAAGGGTACGAATGTGTTGAGTAACGTCGTTTTTGCTTTATTGGAAGCCAAGAAATCCTCTGCATTTCGTCAAAAAATCAGAGTCATGTTGGATAAGAGGGTTGGGTTGACAGCAGGTTTCATTCTGGTATGCAATACGCTCAATTCTGGTTTACCTTTGGTTTTAGATTGTTCTCCATTTAGTTGATTTTTAATAGAAGTACATATATTAGTTTTTTCAATCATATCTTGAGAAATCCGCATGATTCAAAAAGGCACTTTTGCCCATCATGATCCACAAAGCGTTTTATGGTTTTAAACAAAGCCATGCAAGTGTGTGCAAGTGGATGGTGGCACAGATATTCCTCGAAACAAATTTATCGCTGTGTGCTTAGTGCCTCGACAGTCGAAGCAACCGTTGGGTGTTTGTTCAACCATCAATGACTTTTCAATATGACCATACTACAGAATGCTGCAACGCTATAGGCCACTGTTAGCATTCCGCTGTCAAGATTTAGTGTTTTATTTTTATTTTCACTCGTCATCACACTCCGATCTCCCTCTCTTCAAGAAGCGCTTTTTTATGAAATAAACGAAGCCATGCGAATGTGTGTGAGAGACTTTTGCTTCATTGCTGTATCGCTGAGTGCCTCGACAAACAAAGCAACTGATGGGCTTTTATTCCTTTCATTTCTTCTGGTTAAAGTGGCAGAATGATTACAATCTAGAATCCTAGAGAGTTTGAGCTGTTTAGTGGAATACCTGTAACTAGAAATGAGGAGAAAAATTAGTATTTTCCATTAAAATCCAACTACTTTTGCTTATCTTGACAGACATGCGTATTTCGTCTACACGGTGTTCAATAAGTTCGGATACACTTTCAAAATTTGTTAAAAAAATGAAAACATGTTTTTTTATTTTTTGGATTTATGTTATTGAAAGCTATGTTTACAAGGAACGTTTACAACATTTCTCTTGGAATGACCCCCCCTTTGTACTCCTTAACGAGCTTCAAACGTTTCTCGAACGCGTCGCAGGCGGCACGCACGGACTGCATGGGCATTTCGTCCCAGATTTTGAGAATTACCGTCTTGAAATGATCCAAAGTGCTGACCTTGTATTCGTTCAGCTTCGCCATCATATAGGACCAAACAAAAAAGTCGAGAGGATTCAAGTCCGGGGAGCTGGGAGGCCACAAAGTTTTGTCCAGAAAGTCGGTTAAATTGTCCCGACACCAGGCTTGAACCACATTTGCCGTATGGGCTGGTGCACCATCCTGCTGGAACACGTAGTGCTCATCGCCGTAGAGGCTTCGGAGACTGGGGGCAACAACCTTTTCCAAAACCTCAGTTTTGTAGTACGCCGCGTTGATTTTGACGTTTTTTTCAATAAACACCAAGGGTAGCTTACCACGTTTGCATACTGCCCCCAAACCATCACCGACGCGGCACTTTGGAACCGAGGGATGTTTATATTGGATTCAGGAATGCTGTCCCTCGATGGCGCCCACACCCGGTCATTTTGCACATCAGTGCGGCTGCTGCAGCACGAACAGTTTCTCGTCCGAAAAAACAAACTCCTGACCAGCGTGCCGAGAGGATCCTCTTAGCTCGATCCAACCGCTTTTTGCTGGTAGCCTCCGAAACGCCATGGACCTTACGTTTTTTGTAAGGCCTGAAACCAAGGTCCTTGGTGAGTATGGTGTGAGCGGTTCCAATGGAAACGTTGAGATCTGCAGCCGTTTTCCGGATTGAGCGGTTCTTTTGCGCCGAATTCGCTCCTCACGATCTTGATGACCCGTGGCGTCCTCGCTGAACGCGGCCGACCGGATCTCGCACGGTCATTGGTCGAGGACGTCTCCCGGTATCGCCTGATGGTCGTGTAGACAAAGTTCCGCTTGACCCCATGCGATTTCAGCAGCCGGAATATATCGCCGGGTCGCTCACCGTTCAAAAAACGCTTAATTACGAAGTCCCGATACTCTTTCATCGTGCGTAACAAACGAACAACAACTAACAGAATGTCAACACCGCGCACATTCGGTAGCGTATGAATGAAGCTAAAGCTGACACCAATACCAATGCAGAATATGTACATGGCGCATACCTACGCAATGATGAAAACTTGTATTCGAACTTATTGAACACCGTGTACAATGTGCAGACTTCTTCAGTGTCTCGTACTAATAACTCGTATGCAACTCTGAAGAAGTCTGCACATTGTAGACGAAATACGCATGTCTGTCAAGATAAGTAAAAGTAGTTGGATTTAAATGGAAAATCTGTCAAGATAAGCAAAGGTAGTTGGAATTAAATGGAAAATACTATTTTTTCTTCTCATTTCTAGTTACAATCTAGGCAGCATTCATTAATTATGTCACGCAAATCTGGCCGAAAATTAACCCCCCCCCCCTCCCCCCATGTCACAAATTGTCACAATTTTTGTAACCCCCCCAGGCAATTATGTCACGTTTTTGTTAACCCCCCCTCCCCACTCAAAACTTTTTTATTCAAATAGCCAATATTAGTCACAAAAAATCATTTTTATTTCATACAGAAACAAATTCAACTTTCCTCATATTATATCAAATTGCATTCTCAAATAATACCATTCAAAAATAGATTCAATCCTCAGTCCAAGGGTTTTGCAGATGTTGGTCAGCATTGATGACCGGAAGATATCTGCGTCCGCTGAAGCACTCGTAATGGTTTCTGCACATCAGTCAGATCAAGTTCTTCGTCATCTATCCATTCGCAATCGAAGTTGTCTTTGTTGGTTACAACCATACATTCCTGTTTACGTTTTGCCACAACTTTAAACGGACGCAATTTTCTCTGAAATTGAACGGATGTATGCTTGTGCATCTTTATGTGCTCGCGAAGCATGACTAAAGATGCAAAGTATAAGCCACAGCTGGAACACACTCGTTCGTTCAATGAGTTTTTAATTGAAGGACAGTAAAGATCATACGGAATCGTTCCATATCCGGACATCGATTTAGGTAGAATCTGTTGAGCTTGTAATGAGTTCAATACGAACATTGATGGGAAATGCTGTGGTTCGTCCTTCGATGACCCAATCAATCCTCGAGATGTTTGCGTCAGAGAGATTGGTGGAGGCAAAAATCCATTGCAGATAACGTGATCGATGCTACTTCGCAGTGGTGAGCAGCATTTCCTGTAAAAATATAAATTTATGCACATATAACAATTATTTGACCATCAAATGCATCTCAAAATTTTACCTATCTGTGCATTTCCGTATCTGGAGTAAATATTGGCTGGTTCGCACATGAGTTCCAAACCAGTGTTGGTCATAGTCACGAATTGACTTCGGATCTATTTCAGAAGCATCAGGATCGATATATTCAGCCAACGTCGGATGACCGTCGATGACCACATCATTCCAGACTTCTGCCAAAACTTCACCAGCGTACTGGAAATTTTGCTTCTCCAAAGCTGAATCAGTTGTACGCAATTGGGAATCCAGATGACTACCAAACTGGTCGTGTGGTATTATCAATCCAGAAAGCTCCTTACTCAAGGGTGACATACGTCGCTCCACTCTATTGAAAGCACTCCTTCCCGGAGCGTTCGTTGCAATGAACAGCGTGTCAAGGTTGTACTCTTTAAAATGGTGTATTGCTATTTGTATTACCTTGCGATATCTCGGATTTTCATCAGGTCCACCGTCGACGGTAAAGATTAGGACTGGTTTGACCAATCCATCAAACTTAAAAATACCATCAAACGATTCAAGAGTTAGAAGCCGCTTGATGTCTAACGCATGAGAAAACGCCGTTGACGAAGCGTGTTTGCCTGACCGAATTGCAATGTAAGTGGGGCCCGAAAAACCAACAGCCTCCGGTTTGCCAAGACCATTCGGTTTGATTTCGATTCCAGCGTACACGGACGGAATTAGTTTATGCTTATTTGCAACTATCCAATCGTGGTCAGGAAGCGTGATTTTGTACTCCACATGCATAAGCATGGGAGACTGCTTATTGGCAGCCGTTAGGCCTATCGCCACTCTCGCCTTATCATCCTGACTGATAAATCCTACTTCATTGGGCCCTAGCACAGATGCCAGTTCTTCCAATGATCTTATGGTCGCTGTACAGAATCGGCCATCGGGATGATCGTTGTGTTTTTCATTACTTGCGCGCATCAACTTCACTGGTACAGTATTTACGTGACATTTACCTTGATGGGAATTGGCTCGTTTTGGGATTAACCGCAGATATTTTTTTTTTTATAATCATTTATTTGCACAGGCTCAATCGAATTAACTTTACAGAGCCAAATTTTCATATTTTTTTTACATCATTTATCTTAAAACTAAAGTTAGGAGGAAAGAGCCGATTACTCGCGGCCGTCTCGAGGTTAATAGGAATTACAAATTACGGATGGGAAAGAGGGTGGGAATTTAAAGTATGGTTTACATAACACATTAAATTTAAATTCTAAATTATCTAAACACTTATAACTATACAATTTATGGTTTTCTTTTGACTTGAACATTTCTTGAAAAAGAAAAAAACACACACATACACACACATATAAAAAAACTTATACTAAACATACAGGTTAAACTAACTACAATCTAATGCTAATGTTAGTCAAAAACACATAAATGAGTTTCATGTACTCCAAATCACGTACAGCCAAAATATCTCGAATTGGCACATTGGGTTGTCTACCTCGAGCCCGAAGGGAATCATAAAGTTCAGATCTGACTCCACAATGTTCAGCACAAGACCAAATAACGTGGTCTGCGTCTTGATAGCCTTGTCCACACTCACAGAGATTGCTGTCGCTCAGCCCAACCCGGTATAAATGAGCGTTCAAAGAATAATGATTGGACATGAGGCGAGACATGACACGAATGAAGTCTCGACCCACATCCATCCCGCTAAACCAAGATTTCTTCGACACCTTTGGGATGATAGAATGTTGCCATCGCCCCAAATCTCCTTTACTCCATTTATACTGCCAGCTGACGAGTGACTGTTGACGAAAAATAGGAAAAATTCGTTGAAGGCGATTTGTCGATCACAAATATCGCCTTCCATAGCGCCCACCTTTGCAAGCGAGTCCGCTTTCTCATTGCCCGGAATCGAACAATGAGATGGGACCCATACAAAGGTGATGATAAAATAACGCGAAGATAAAGCACTTAGAAGCTCCTGTATTTTCATGAGAAAATACGAGGAGTGCTTTACCGGCTCAATGAGCGAATAGCCTCTATAGAACTGAGACTATCCGTGAAAATGAAAAAATGATCCGGTGTTAGTGAGGCAACAATTTCTAGCGTAAAATGTATTGCCGCTAATTCAGCGACATACACGGAACAAGGAGCTTGAAGTTTACGGTTGGCGCTATAAATTTCATTAAATATACCAAAGCCTGCTGACTCCTCTATCAAAGATCCGTCAGTGAAGAACGATTTAGTGGAATCAACTTGGCCAAACTTTGCAGCAAATATCACCGGAGCAATCATAGGACGATGATGCTCTGGGATTCCACGAAGCTCCTGCTTCATGGATAAATCAAAATGAATCGAATTGTCGAAATCGGAGAAGCAAACACGATTGGAAATGTTCGGCGAAGGGCTGACATCCTGTGTTATGTACAAATGGTACAAGGTCATGAAGCGGGTTTGAGGATTCAACTCAAGGAGCTTCTCAAAATGTTCGATTACCTGAGGGTTCATAACTTCACACCTGGTGAGGAGCCGGAGAGATAATTCTGTAAACCGATCCGAGAGTGGCAACATGCCAGCCAGCACTTCAAGACTCATGGTGTGAGTCGAGTGCATGCAACCTAACGCGATACGAAGACACCGATACTGAATACGTTCCAGTTTAATGAAGTGCGACCGAGCCGCTGACTGAAAACAAAAACTACCGTATTCCATAACCGACAAAATCGTTGTCCGGTACAACGTTAGAAGATCTTGCGGATGCGCTCCCACCAGGTTCCGGTAATTGTGCAGAGAAAATTGATCCTTGGCTGGCACTTTCGCTTCACATACTCAATATGGGATCTCCAGGTGCACTTTGAATCGAACCAGACCCCAAGATATTTAAATGACATAGAATGAGTTATCGGCTTACCCCAAATTTGAAGCTTCGGTTGTGCAGGGTTATGCTTCCTAGAAAAACTACCAACTCAGTTTTCTCCGTAGAGAATTCGATACCTAGCTCTAGAGCCCAAGTAGACAAATTGTCCAAGGTATCCTGTAAGGGTCCTTGCAGATCGACCCCATTGGGTCCCGTGACAGACACTACGCCGTCATCTGCAAGTTGTCTCAACGTACAGTTGTCACCTAGACAACCGTCAATGTCTTTGACATAAAAATTATACAAAGGGGGCTTAAACATGATCCCTGGGGAGACCCATGTAGTTAAATCGTGAAGCTGTAGAGGTTCCATGAGAGAAGCTCATATGTTTCTCTGACAGCAAATTGTACAAAAAATTGTTCATTAATGGTGAAAAGCCACAAGCGTGGAGTTTATCTGAAAGAACTTCAACAGATACTGAATCAAAAGCCCCTTGATATCCAAGAATACAGAAGCCATTTGCTCTTTTTAGCAAAAGCTAACTGAATATCTGTGGAAAGCAACGCGAGACAGTCGTTCGTTCCCTTACCCTACGGAAACCATATTGAGTATCTGAAAGCAGGTTGTTCGTCTCAACCCATTTGTCCAGACGGAAGAGGATCATTTTCTCCAACAACTTTCGAATACAAGATAACATCGCGATGGGTCGATAGGAGTTGTGGTCGGACGCGGGCTTACCAGGTTTTTGAATGGCAATAACTCTCACCCGTCTCCAATCATCCGGTACAATGTTGAGTTCCAGACACCGATTAAACAAGTTCAACGTGCGCCTCTTCGCGACGTCTGGGAGGTTCTTAAGCAAGTTGAACTTGATCCTATCAGCCCCTGGAGCCGTATTGCCACACGAAAGGAGTGCGAGAGAGAACTCTACCATTGAAAAGGGTTGGCTAATCTCATCTATCGAACTCGTGTTTTCGCGAGGAATCATCCGTGCCGGCACAGAATCTGGACAAACTTTTCGCGCGAACTTGAGGATCCATTGGTCCGAGTACTCTTCGCTCTCGTTGTTCGTAGTTCGGTTACGCAACCTTCGCGCCGTGTTCCAAAGAGTACTCATCGACGTTTCGCGCGATAGCCCGTTCACGAATGTTCGCCAGTAACCGCGTTTCTGGCCTTGATGAGGCTCTTAAGTTCGCGTTCGAGAGCCGTGTATACTTCGAAGTGCTCAGGTGTTCCACGTCTACGGAAAACTTTAAACGCGTCGGACTTTTTACGGTAAACCTCGGTGCATTGCTGATCCCACCATGGAGAAGGAGGTTTCCTGCGAGATGACGTCCCTGGAACTGGTCGAGTTTGAGCTTGAAGCGCGCTGTTTAAGATCAGGTTGAGAGGAAGTTATATTCTTCCAGCGGTGAAAGCCTTTCTACCGTCGTTACGGCTTCATCTACTGCTGTCTTAAACTTTGTCCAATCGATGTGACGGTAAGATCATACGTGACGTTGACAGATTTCGACGAATTGAACCCGGTGGCAACCGAAATTTTTATGGGCAAGTGATCACTACCGTGGGGATCTTGAATCACATTCCATGTGCAATCCAACGATAATGAATTCGAACAAAGTGTGAGGTCTAATCTACTGCCAACTGAGGATGTACCAGCCAAACGTGTTACTTCTCCATTGTTGAGAACTGTCATATTGAAGTTGTCACAGAGGTCATATATCAAAGAAGAACGGTTGTCATCGTACAGTTCTCTCAGCCTGTACCGTGAGAGTTAAAATCTCCCATGACCAACCGCGGAGCAGGAAGAACCGAACAAACATCTGAGAGTTGTTTTCGGTTAATGGAGGCTCTTGGAGGAATATAAACGGAAGCAATGCAAAGGCTTTTATTTTTAATAACAGCCTGACATGCGACAACTTCAATACCTGGAATAGGAGGAAAATTCACTCTATAGAAGGAGTAGCACTTTTTGATCCTCAAAAGTACTCCTCCACGCGAATCCTCACGATCAAGACGAATAATATTGAAATCATGAATCGGAAGATTGATTTCGGAAGAGAGCCATGTTTCACAAAGAGCGAATGCATCACAACCGGTAGTGTGAGCTAAAAATTTAAAAGATTCCAATTTAGGAATCAAACTTCGACAATTCCACTGTAGAACAGTGATCAAATCCTCGACCTCATTTGGAAAATTATCCATCGAAGGAAATGATAGCTGCAAGGATGGGCCACTTTAATGTTAATTTCTGCAAAAAGTTTTCATAGTGGAAGCATTGCCATAACAATGCTTTTGAGAGGGTCAGAAATTTCGAGGTACTTAAAGATACCTTCGGCAATGTCATCAAATGAGAACAGCCCACCAGAGGAGGGGGCTTCTGTTCTTAAAATTGGGGCTTCAGGGTTTTGGATGTCCCCGGGAGAGATGGAAAGTCCTGGGTGTAGTTAGTACTACGAAAACCAGGTGGATTAGGATTTTCCTTTTTCCACCTTTTCTTGAATTGGGCAAGCTGGTTTTGGGCTCCGGTTCAGCAATTTTCCGTGGGCGGACGCGTCTTCGCTTCCGTGAAGCACCTTCCGGAAAGCTGAATGATGTTCCTCTTCAGCCAAATCAAAGTCAGACTCGTCATCTGACAGAGGAGCAAAGGGATTTGTATTGACATTGGGTGATGGTGAGGCTTTCTTCAGCATTTCGGCGAAAGATTGCCTGGAACGCTGTTTTAGCGAGCGTTCTAATTTTTCCCCGCGTTGTTTGTACGCCGGGCAAGATGAGAGAGCATGTGGAGGAGTTTCCTTGCAGAAAGCGCATTTTGGTGTGCTGTCTGCACAGGCGCCATCCTCGTGCTTCTCCCCACAATTAGAGCAGCGTGCCTTATTGCTGCAATGGGAGGTCGTAGTGTCCCATCTGCTTGCACTTTTCGCAGATCATGACCCGAGGTACAAACAACTGCACAGGTAGTCGAAGTTTTCCCAACTCGACGTATTGAGGAGGGCTGAACCAGAAAAAGTCACACGAAACGAGTCTGAGGGGTAAATTTCTTTTCACCCTTAGTGATCGATACGGTGCTCAGTTTTCGCACATCGAGTATCTTGACTGAAGGGAAGCAGAGGGTTCTTAATCGACCAACCCCTGCTTCAACAGGATCTCAGGGGTCAAACTCGCTTCGGAGACCACACCTTCTATCTCAATACCTCGAGCTGGGATGCTACACTAAATACTCCAGTGTAAAAAATTGAGAGACAGCAATTTCGTTAGCTTGTTTAAGGTTGGACACAACGACTTTTAACCTATTGTGTCTCACCTTAATTATCTCGGTCACGGCCGAGAATCGTTTCGTCAGATCGTTTGAAATCTGGTAAATGTTGAGAGGTTTCGTTTTGGGCCGAAAATAGACAACCCAAGGACCAGATGAACTATCTGGATAAGCACGCGATCGGGTAACTTTGAGAGCTACCCCATCATTTTGCGCTATAGATGATTCATCTTCCGATAAATCATCCATGGCTCGCTCGTGGGAGCTTATGGCTCAACCACTAACGTAGTTATCTACAATCAATCACAGATACACAAATTAAACCTACAGCAATACACACACTCACACACTCTCAGTCACTCTCCACAGTCACACAAACACAAGAGCGAGAAACAAAAGCTTATCTCATATACTAATAAAAAACTTATCTTATATGTATCACTGATCTACTGCAGACGGGCGACGAATGGCTGCTGCTGCTGCCGAGCGACGATGAGTGGCGCGTGTACCGTCTAGGCGTGGAGCTGAACGATGATGATGATATTGTTGGTCGGTGGTGGTTAGCAGATGAACGATTGCACGCTACACACAATGGACTGCTGGTGTGTGCGCAGTATAGATGCGGAGCAAAATGGCTTTTAGATCGGGGCAATATTGCTAATTGTAATTAATGACGTTGTTGCTCCTGCTAGATCACACAACGTTTTCTTCTTCAGAAACGAATTTCACTCGCGATCAAGAAAAACTAAATGAAACCGACTTGAACCGATAATAACACCTACTAAAAAACTTCCAAAGCTACGGAGAGCGGATCGAACGAACTGTACCGTTCGCTTGTTCACTGGGCAATGAACCGCAGATATGTTGCTGTTCTTTTGATATTGAATCCCTTGCCTTGTATTGCAGAAGTCAACTCATCTAAAGTTTTAACGCTTCTGACGCTCTCATCACTGCGCTTTTCGTGGGCCGCAGATCCATGAAGTGCGATATCGCATATTGCCTTGAGCAGCTCCGGTTGCTGCTCTTCAACACGAGGGCGGCCAGGAGAATTTCGGAATGAAAGATAATTTCCTGAAATTTGATATTTATATCTACTGTGCAAACAAACTAGTTAATATATCATATTTACCAGCCTCTGGGATGTCCCGAATTAACAGTTGTTTAGCCTGCTTCATTTTCTCACGATGCTTCTGCTGCCGCTCTTGCTCGTCTTCCTTGATTTTGAGATTCTTTTCAAGTTTGATCTTTTTAATTTTTAGCCCTTCGAGTCTCGACTGATCATCATCCGTCAATAGTCCAGCAGACTTCTTGTCAATCAGAAGCACTACCTCAGAGTTCAGATTATTTAGCTCAGCTTTAAGTTGTTCCTGTACTGGTGCAGGGCGTTTATTTGATGATGACGGCTGAGCCATATACTCAATTTCCTTGATGGGTTGCGCGGGTTTCACTGTCGGCGCTGATTCCTTAGGAGCACTCATAGACTTTCCCCATAGTTGAAGAAGTTTACCTTTTTCTTTAGCTGCAAGGCATGAAGCTCTTTATTTTGTTATTGACTTGCTCTTCAAGTGCGGTGTTGTCATTGCCCTTCCGTTCATTCCAGAAATTAGTAGCATCCAATTGGCACTCCTTTCTTCTTATCCGGTAAGCCTTTACATACGCATTGTACAGCGTATTAAAAAGTTCTCCACGATTCATTTTCCAAAATACACTAACTGCGCGAACCAATTTTTCACCAATAAACACTGGACTTTATTCACTGACGCACACTGAATGAGCTGCAGCTGTCATTCATGAACGGTGGAATAGTATTCACTCTAACTTGAAAGTACCCATTAATGAGTCGAAAAGTACGCATTTTGAAGAAAAGTGGCTTAACTCATTATTAAGAGTATACTTTCCTCATTTCTGAGTATTGCTTACTCATTTATGAGTATCAATTAATCATTAATGGGTAACGAATGCTCAATTAATGAGGAAAATATACTCCTAATAATGAGTTAAGCCACTTTTCTTCAAAATGCGTACTTTTCGACTCATTAATGGGTACTTTCAAGTTAGCGTGTTAGGTATGGTAGGTGTCGGAGCCAAACACCGGATCCGTAGGGTACTTGAAGTAGCTTGCTAGCTCTCTTGCGACAGAACTCAAACGTGTCCTAACACGGTAGGAAAGGAAATAGGTGTCGCTCAAACTAGCAACTGTCGGGTAAAACGAGTGCTCTGTCTTGGCTCATGGGTGGAAAATTCAACTCTTCTTACCCTGAAAAGGCCGGGTTGGGTTCCAAGGCTGTTGACAGCAAACACTTTAGTCGTAGGGTGGACTGTATTCAACACTGTATAACACTGGGCTGTTGCACCGGATAATGGATCCAGAAGATATTGATAGAAAAACTACTGCTTCTATTCACTTATCCTTTATTGCTTTTTCCTTTTGATCTTAACACCTTAGAATTGATATAATGACTGAATGACTGCGCCACTGCGGTGCCGTTTTTATATTGTGCCGCTACTGCTAGAAGTTCCAGAACATGGAAAGTTCCAGAACAATGGAAAGTTCCAGAACATGGAAAGTTCCAGAACGATGGAAAGGTCCAGAACATGGAAAGTTCCAGAACGATGGAAAGTTCCAAAACAATGGAAAGTTCCAGAACATGGAAAGTTCCAGAACGATGGAAAGTTGCAGAACAGGGCGTGGCATAGTTTATGCGAGCGGTGTGTGAGTGCTGCATGATTACTGCTGTTGCTGTTCGTTTACGAAGGGGCGTGAACAGAAGGGATAGTAGTAGTAGGCGATATTGCATAAGAATGTCATTTTGTTTTTGTTTTTTTTTTCAAAAATGTGATGTCACGATTCAGCTTACCCCCCCTCCCTCGTTTGTCACAAAATGTCACGGTTTTCTGAACCCCCTCCCCCCCCTAAAAGCGTGACATAATTAATGAATGCTGCCCTAGAGCCATGGCGCAGGCGGCATCGGTTCAAATCTCAGTTGCGTATAATCGTGATCGTTTGTTTTTTGTGAGTCATTGACTTGCCGGACTCAAATCCTATACTCAACACTAACACACTGCACAACCTCACATATTAAATTTTTCAAAGCGATTTGATGTGTTGCATTTTTTCCCACGACCAATGTTACTTTTTTTTTCTCCAATTTACGGTCCACTACAAGAAATGACACAAAATCATGCGAAATTGCATTACAATCTTGCTTTTTTATTTGACTGTAGGAAGTACAGTAGAGGTTGTACGAAATCAAATTGCACCACTTTGAAATGGCTGTAACTTTTTACCCGTTGGGTATTTTGTGTTGAAATTTTTGGTGAAATTAGTTCAATGTGTATTGCAAAGATGAAGTCGTAAGAACAGCAGCGGCCCAAAGAAAGTTTGTGCACGTAGCTCGAGAATCCGGATCTTTCTCATCGTGCCATCAGCAGGAAGCTAGGAATGGTTCATTCTACGGTGTCTCGTGTTTCAAATCGGTACAATGAACGTTAGACCATCGATCGGAAAGAAAACAGTGGAAAAAAATGGATCTCCGTATACTGTTAAGGATCACAAGAGGGTAGTTCAAGCTTTCAAGAGGAATCCCCGAAACTTCAGTTCAAGATGTGGCGAAGAAACTGAATCTAACTAAAATTTTCGTGCAAGATACGAAAAAACGTGAAAGACTACACACGTACAATGTTCAAAAGGCGCCTAATCGCTATGAACGGCAGAATACGGTAGGTAAAACACGTTCACGGAAGCTCTACATCCAGACGAAATCACATTGCCTCGTTATGGATGATGAGACGAATGTAAAAGCAGACTTCAGGTTCTGGAGCTGCAGTATTTCACTGCTCATCATAAATTCAATGCCCCTGAGGACGTTAGAAAGCAAAAGAAGTCAAAGTTTGCCAAAAAATATATAATTGGCAAGCAATTTGCTTGTGTGGAAAGCGGAGCACCAAATTTTATGACAACTGGAACAGTCAATGGGCAGGTGTACCTAAAGGCATGTCTCCAAAAGTGTCTTCTTCCTCTTCTGAGGTCACACGATGGTCCTACGATTTTCTGGCCGGATGTAGCCTCGTGCCATTACTCGAAAGCGGTTTTGGAGTGGTACAAGGCTAAGGAGGTCAATTTCGTGCCGAAGCATCTCAACCACCCGAATGCACCGGATCTGCAGCCAATTAAAAAGTACTAGGCCATCATGAAGCGGAGGAAGATATGAAGAAAAAATTGATTTCCATGCAAAAAAAAAGTGTAAAGAAGAAGGTTCGTGCTTTTGGATATCGAATTGAAATGGAATAAAAAAACATGCGAACATATTCAAAACATGTTTTGTTTTACTCCCTGAAAGTTTGAAGATGATTGGTTGAACGAGCGAATTTTGCCAAATATGTGTGTGTGTCTCAATTTGATTCCGTACACCCTTTATTAGCAAGGCAGCGGTTGGAAAAACTCTACTGAAACAAAAAACGTTCGGATCAGTGCTGGATCGCCCAGTCAGAGGCAGGAAGTGCTAAACGGATAAATGAACGGACACCAAGATCATGCGCTAAGTCAAGAAAAGACCAAAAGTAACTGTCCGTGAGATCCAGGACACCCTTCAGCTATCAGGTTCTGGTAGAACTGTTCGTCGCCGTTTAACAAAGTTGCCCGGCAGCGCCCATTTATCAGCAAGGCACACAAAGCCAAACGGTTCAGGTATGCTATTGAGCATGCTGATAAGCCCATAGAGTTCTGGAAAACGGTACTCTGGACGGACGAATCAACTTTTTAAGCTTCAGGAGCTGCAGGCCACATCCAAGGCACGGTCAAGCATGGAGGAGGAAATGTGATGGTCTGGGGGTGTTTTCATGGAGTGGAGTGGGTAGCCTCGTGAAAATCGACGGGATAATGACAGCAGATTCTTACATCAATAACCTGCGAGAAAATCTGGAGGCTTCGCTGATCCAGACGGGTCTTGAAGAGTAGTTCGTATTCCAACAGGACAACGACCCAAGAAGACCAAGTCTTTCTTCTGGTCTTGTCGGATCAAACCGCTGGAATGGCCTCCACAAAGCCCAACCCTCAACCCCATGGAGAATTTGAGAGCGATTCTAGATGCCAGGATTGACTAAACTGGTGTTAGCAATAAATTCAACTATTTTTAAGCCCTGAAGCGCGCCTGAGAAGAGCTCGATTCACAGCACCTAAGGAGGAGAGCATGCGAAAGCGTCTTCAGCTGAAGGCCAAAGAAGGACACATAAATTATTAAAATGCTTTTCTTTTACTTAAATTTATCTTCCCAGGGGCCAAAATGGAGTTTGCACTTATTTTTGTGACTGTTTTTTTTTCAACACGAATTATTTTTTTTCTTCACGTCAAACTCTTTTTTTTATTATTCCATTAGTGAAACTTGAGAAAAATATGTAAAATAAATTTCAAAAATAAATAAATGAGAGAAATTCAAAAAAATGATGAGGTGAGCACTTAATTTTGCCTGTCAGTGTATAGTCAAATATTTCTACCGATTTAAACTAACGGTAAAGATACCGATTCAGCCACTCACAAAGTGTGATGATGATTCACTTCACTGGGAAGGCAAGATTTTTAATTACGCTTACTTTTTCTTGGCTACGGCTCGGGGAGACGTTTCTACGAAATTCAAGTTTGTGTTTGCAGATAAATTTGCACCTAAATACATAATTTGGCAAGGCATCTGTAGCTGCGGTGGTAGGAAGACCAAGGATTTAATCAAATCCCACAATAAACCTGTCATATTTTAGCCAGATCTTGCAAGCTATCATTACAGTAAAACAGTGTTCCGGTGGTATGAAACCAACGAGATTCAGTTTATACCGAAAGAACTCAACCCACCAAACTGTCCCCAAAGATGTTAACTTGGACCAAGATTTTGGGCAAAAGCATCAATGAATTGATAAACAAGTGGAATAAGATTGCCAAAAAGATGGGTGAGAATAATATGCGCCGGGTGATGAAACGTATTCCGGTAAAAATCACTTAGAGATTGAGAGAAAGAGAAAGCCAACTTGAAAATGTAACACCTTTTGAGGCATTGTCAACAGCGTTTCTATGGACGACATGATCTTTGCTGAAACGACATGCTGAAATGCTTCAAAAGGAGTTAAATAATATCATTCTAACGTACAAGGAACAGTACAATTCAGAACCCATTCAGAAATAGAGTGCTTCAAATTACAAGCCCATCATCATAACTTTTTTTTTTTTTTTTTGTTGGGTGTATTATCACTGCGACCATTGTTTTGATCTATTGTGATACACAACTCATTTTTCTATACCATTT
This sequence comes from Aedes japonicus, assembly GCA_034211315.2. NCBI lineage: Eukaryota > Metazoa > Arthropoda > Insecta > Diptera > Culicidae > Aedes > Aedes japonicus. The sequence goes on from JASCZW010000590.1 coordinate 142,198, forward strand.
CAAGGTGATAAGCTACTATGAGAAGTAACCATCATCGCATGATTTAGGGTATTATCCCAGTAAGGAATAATGTGTCGTACAAAACGCACCACCTTACGAGGGCATCATAACTTACAAGCGTTGATGCATCCACAAATGATTTGTATACCTGAAAGAAAAAAGGAAAAATAAAAATGTTAGGTTTCCGGTAGAAATGTTGAAATATGATTAAAGTCAACCTAAATTCAGCTCGACGATGTTCACAGAATTTAATCAAGAAAAAACATACCCACATGAAAAACTCACTGATACGAATCAATATGAAACAAAGTTTCGGTAAGTTTCTTATACCATGATATCAAAACTTCCGTTCTGCATTAGATGCTGCAGATGCCTGCAGTTGCACCAAAGTCACAAACAGAAAGACTATACGATCCCATTCCATCCATCTATCCATCCATCCGTCTGTCCTGTCCGTCTGCGCTTTGTTAAGTATTTTCCCTTATTAAGACACCCGTCGACGTCAGTCGAGTCAGTGCAGTTGAAAAATAATCATAAAAAATTCCCAGTCTGACGACAACACATGTGTCCCAAAGTCCCCCTGACTGCCGGAGGAAAAAAAAACTCCGGCTGATGAGATGCACGAGAAAAGTGGAAAGCGCGAAAGCTAAAGAAAAGTTCGCGCCTTACCCTCTCATCCTCGAGCTTACCCTTTTAGCGTTATCTACTTTAGACCTCCTAATTCATGCCTCCTCCCCTAAAGCGGGAAAATATGATGAATGATGTTTTGCATCATCCCGGAGCAAAATAAGGCGAAAACCAGGACCTCCCGCTTCTCCTCCTAAAACACCGAGATCTCAGATGCTGATGGCACATGTTGTTCCCCTAAAAAATTCACTCAATCTTTTTAGATTGTGTTACAAAGTGTATATTTTTTAAAAGCATGTTTCCCGTCCCGTTCGTCCGCGCCCTCCTCGATGATAACTTTTATTCACCGGGGAAAAATTCTTTCATCAGAATGCTGCATAAACATACATGCAGCCGTATAGATATGGGAAGAGATGTTTATCAAAATGAGGCGCATCGCTTAGCAGTGGGTCGGCATTTTGATGGATGAGAGTTGTGTGAGTGTGTGCGTGTGTATTTATGTGCTATTTTGGAGGAACCTCATAAAATCACGATTGCTGGGAGTGCAAATTGAGTATCTCCGGAATAGAGGTATTTCAAGGATCTTAAGATTTGATCTTCATTCATCGCTTTCTGGGCTGTGATGGATTGTTTTGTTGCTTCCAAGACTACTCAATTCCTATGGATTAAGATACGGTTTACTGCTGTTTATGAAACAAGTAGTAAAAATTAGATGTTTTCAGAACAAGCCGTACATTTCTGGTACTATCTGATCCATGTAGGTTTTCGAGTATGACTGTCTCAAATTTCCATGTTCCATGACAAATCAAGCTGAACAATGCATTAGGTACTAAGTAACATTGAGAGATTCTCTTCGTCAACTTTCTCTTTCGATAATAGCTTGTCTATTGAACGATTTGCTGATGTTTTCGACGTATTGGATCCTTAATCACACTTTCTACTACAGTACTGTATGTTGTAAATACTTGAATATGTTTTTACATAGCCGTAGGAACGCAAAGAGAAAGTCGACAAAGAGAGTCTCCCAATGTTACTTAGGACCTAATGCATTGTTTTGCTTGAAATTCTATACTGAGCATGAGCATGAGCATGATTGACCACTCAAAGACGCTACTCCGTTATTGCCAGACGAAGAACCAATAGATGATGTTTGGATCTAACATACATCCTCAATGTGCAACAACTGGTGACCCAGTATGAAACAATACTGGCGCCGGCCGTGCCCGAATGCTGGTCAAGTAGGGAATGGAAAGGAACGTGTTGACGTGATAATCGATTTGAAGGAAGCCGAGAAATCACTGAGATGTTGGATAGATGGGAAAAGGTAAGCAGCAGGGGTCGTTTTGTTTAACGGTACGCTGAAAGTATGTAATTGTACCCACCAAAAGCATGGAACAAGGCGGAATTTCTGAACACTCAACAGGAACTCAAACAATCCCCGGATGCGCTACAAGTCTTTAAGACGCTATGTAGTACTCTTCTTTTATGCCGCTATCAAGTGCTCCGCGGAGTACTACAAAAAAAGTCTCTTCAAAACTTCAAAACTAATACCTTTTAATCTTCAGAAATGGTACTACGTACACGCTAAATTGAGTAACAGTTAGACAAAAAAAATCGTTCAAACATTATTTATCTGACTTTCGTTGAGCAAAAGTAGGCCATTATTTAACAGTGTGAGATGAAAACCAGCTCATTGTGATACGCAGTTGCAAAATAGTATTTATGAATATGCATAACAAAATCATCTCTCTCGCAATCCCCGACGCAATATTTTCGATAGAAGTTTAAATTAGGTTCCTCGAACCCGTAGCCATCTTTCACAGCATCATCGCCTGCAACCTTCCTCTAATCCTCTTTTCAATTTTAAATCCCAGTCTCATCGTAAACTTTATACGTGGGCACATTTTGCTAGAATACTTGTGCCCTTGTGTGTACCCACTTTCCAGCAAAGTGGCATCACTCAGCATGGCAACGGTGCGCGATGGTAGGAAGTTTTTCACCCGAGATTGAATTTCATCGCTGTTGGCAGCTGCAGGCAATGGAAAAAAAATATACACATCGTCATAATTCCCGCTCGGTTGCTTTATCTTGCATTCGTTAGTTGTTGTTGTATTTGCTGTATATGATGATAAGAAGACAAGGAAGAAAATCTAATCCACGCAAACTCTTCCGAAAGCCTCATCTCTAAGACGAAATCACTCAACTCGAAACCTGTACACAATGACCCAGCTGTGACCGGAAGGGGAAATAAAGACGAAGAAAATTGTGCCATCGTGAAAATCAGTTTCGTTGATTGGATGCTAGATAAAACCACGAAAAACAATAGATAAGCAGTGTAGAGCCATTGGGCCGAACGTCATTAGGCCGAACGTTATAAGACCGAATGACTCATTATTTGTGTAAAATCTTAGGAAACTAATGATCTTGCAAGGTAGATTATTCCTTCTACAACCTTCTAAAACTATTACCTCGCGCTATTGCACTTTGTACAACACCCATAACATTTTGATGCAGTAGCACCTATCGATGTAAAGCCAGCCTGCATTCCTAAAGAAATTCGTTCTGTAACAAACAACGTACTCCTTGATTACAGAAATTTTTCAAATAGTGCGATAGAATGCGAAATTGTGAGATTGTGAGACGTGTTCGCGTGTATAAATAAAATACGTAGTGTATCAACTAACTATCAAGTTTGATCATCAAGTTGGAACTGGTTCCAACTTGGTAAATCTCGTATTCCTGACTATCTAAGAGAGGGTCCAGTAGATCAAGGCCTCTTCATTGGTAACTATTATAGACTGTTCCGATAATTATAAATACACTAATGATTAACCGTCAATTCAAAATGCGTGCAGTACTCAACCAACACTTGGCTGCGTCATGTTGATTCCATCCAAATTAAACTGATGTTGTCCTTTTTTTTAATTTTTTGCACGGAAGTTTAAAAAATGCGTGGTTTTTCTCCAGAGCAAACAAAACGGATTGTGCACAAACGGTGCACCACCCGTGGTCTTTCGATCAGATAACTGGCTAAGGGAAAAGGTGTGCGCGTCGGAGCAGTTTAAACCGCATTACGGAAGTATCAACAACAGTGCTCTTCCGTAGTTTCCCCGAGCCTTCCCAATCCCGCCGACCCTTCAATCGACTGAAAGGTAACGAATTATTTCAATCGTAATCCTTCAGCACCAGTCCGAGATGTGGTGAAAAAGCCAAGTACTTCGGCGACTACTGTTATGCGTGCCAAGGAGAGAATGGGTCTGAAGACTCGTCGGAAACAGAAAAAGCCAAAACGAAGCACCAAACATGCTGAATCAGTGAAACCGAGGGCTCGAAAGCTGCAACTTCAACCTGCTGACCAAAATGTGGACCCTATTATCATGGACAATGAAAACTACATTAAACTCTATTATAAAACTCTGCCGGGACCTGTATTTTTATACCTCGTTTAAGGGAAAGGATGTTCCTGGATCTGTCAAAGCAATTTACACCGAAAAATTCGGCAAAAACATAATGGTGTGGCGAACCATATGCAAATGTAGAAAAATATCTCGTCCATTAATTACGACAGGCACAATTAATGGTCAAATCTACATGAAGGTGTGTCTGCAAAAAAGGTTGCTACCCTTGATCAAACAACCTAACAAGCCTAACATCTTTTGGCCTGATCTTGTTTCCTGCCATTACTCTTAATATGCACAAGAGTGGTACAAAAGAAACGATGTCGTATTTGTACCAAAGAAGATGCATCCACCCAACTGCCCAAAAATGCGCTGTATCGAAACTTTCTGGGCTTTGACGAAGGCTGAGAAAACACATGAAACCAGCGGAAAGTGTTGAAAAAATTAAGAAAGATTGGCAAAAAGTGGTGAAAATTGTTGAGGAAATCACTGTGGAGAAGCTTTCAAGGGAAAAGTTAGAGAACTCACCTACCATAAGAAAATTCAAGCAAATTGAAATGAAGATGGAAAGAAAACATTGTTATTTACTATGTTTGAGGTTAACACCTTCAAAAATCACAATATGGTCTTTTTTATTTGAGAAAAAAAAGTGTACTTATATTTCACGGAACAGTGTATATTTTGTACATATGTTAAATATCCCGTACTATTTTGATGCAGAAGCACCTATTGATGTAAAACCCTGGGAAAATTGATCGGTCCTGTCTTGGATATAATTGTTCAGTGGGCCATGATCTTTTCATTGGTAATTAATAGTTTAGAATTTTCTCACAACGCCAGGTTAACGTTTACATAAAAAATGGACTTTTTTCGGATGGTTATAAAAAAAGCTGAGGCAGATAATTGCTTTTCATCAATTTCCCATGGCAGGTAATTATTGAGGCTTACTTGCGAAAAAATTCTACGCTGTTGCGAGCGGCCTTCCGGCAGTTAACCGGAACATTCGCCATGGCGGCCGAAAACATGCGTGTAGGCATGTTCTTGAGTTCTTTCTTCGCTTTATTTATCAATTCCTCCTCAGTTTTCGGGACAAAATTGTTGGAGTAGACCTTACGCTTCAGGTTGGCCCAGAAATTCTCGATGGGACGCAGCTGGAAGACATTGGGCGGAGTCACCGACTTGGGTACCATATCGATATTCAACCGCTCCATCTCCTCCAACAATCGCTTCGAGTAGTGGGTCGACGCCAGATCCGGCCAGAACACCGGGTCTTCGCCCTTATGGTATTTCTTAACGAAAGACGCAACTTCCGGCAGACATTTCGTACTATAAATTTCCCCGTTCACAGCTAGTCCGGAGCGAAAGAAGAGCGGCTTTGACATCCCCTTTTCGCTGATTGTCAGCCACAGCAGCACCTTCTTGGGGAGCTTGGTGTGTGAAATGAACTTCTCCTCGGAGCTCACTTCCTTCGTGGAGGAAGTAAAATACGAAGTGCCCTGCCAGTCGTTGCCATCCAGGGTGAGATAGGTCTCGTCGTCCATCACCACCACCACGTCGCGTTTCAGCTGGAAAATCGAATTGACCATCTTATTCAGCCGCTGCCGCTGCGTCATTACCTGCAGCTCCGTAATCAGTGGACGCGACTTCCGCTTCCAAACATGTATGTTCATGTTCGTCAGATACTTTTTCAATGTTTATTCCTCTTGGGCCGTCTGGAACCGGGCTTTCTTTCGATGCTCTGATTGTTGTCTAATAGTGACAAGATGTTATAGATGCCAGAACGGTCGTATCCGGTGTCCACAAACTGCCGCACGGTGTTCGTTTTCGACGCGGTGGGGTGCCATTCTTTGAACGCGTACACTTCTGAACGGAGTTGCTTCACTGTTTTTGCCATCACGATTAGAGTTCAACTGATAGAGCTGTCAAATTTTGTCTGCTGACTCATGGGTTACTATGATTGATGCTGCATGGAAAGTTTCGTCAGTGCGGTAAACACATGAAAAATCGATATATTTTGTCCATTTTTTTTTTAATTCAAACATTACCTGAGAAGGGTCCAGTAGATCAAAGCCTCTTCATTAGTGACTTCTAACTAAGAGTTTTATCACAACGCGATTCAAGTGTGCAAGTAAATTTCTTCAAAATGTTTTATATTTAGATCCTGACCAAATGAATGGTTTCAGACTTCGACAGAGTTGTTCAGCAGGTCAAGGCCTTCTGAATTGTGAAGTTCAGAATTGCGTCAATACGTGGCGCTAGTGTGTAAGTGAGTCTCTCAAATATGCTATATCTTGGGATCCTGGGATACTTGAACGATCCTGTCTTCAATATAGTTGTTCAGTGGGCTATGGCCTTTTCTTTGGCGATTAAAAGTTTAGATTTTTTCACTACGCCGGGTTAGTACAAAGCTGAGTTTACTTCTGTGAACAAATATGAGTAAGACTCTTTTTTTCACTGTTGAAATCTTTATTTATTCTTGTAAGTCTAATACGTTCCCCTCAAAATACCAATAGTTCTAGGGTGTGCGGTCGCAACGAAAATCCGGATCTGTCAGTAAGAACTTGCTATAAAGCTTAGTTTCCCTGCAAGCAGTGTCCATAACGTTCCTAAATCTTTCGATAACGGTTTGACAACAGCCAGGAAGGCTGGGAGCAGAACAAAAACGGATCTCAGGAAACACCAGAAGGACGCGAAGGTGAAGCAAATGTTTTGGCAGGCAATATACAGCTGTGGTCGAGCAAGCCAAAGCTTCATCACTACCGAAACGGCAAAAAGGAAATATACCGTGAATAATGTCTACAGAAGCAATTGGTATCATTCCTACGCAGCCATGAAGCTCCCTCACTATTCTGGTCTGTTTTGGCATCTTCTCACTACGCAAAAGATGTTTGGAGCCCATGTTGTACGGAAATAGGCGAATCCACTTAACTGCCCGGAGTTGTGACGTATCGAGCGGTATTGAGCTCTCGTGAAAAGAGAGCTCTACGGTTTTTTTTTTTTCATTAGGGCGAATCTAACATTGAGAGACTCTCTTTGATTACATTCTCTTTCATTTATATTCCAATCACCTTTACGTTATTCATTCGACTATTTACAGTGTATGCAAGCCAGCACTGTTGTGTTTCGATCTGTACTAAAGGACCCCTCGAAAGTTTTATAAGGACGCTGTAATAAATGAAAGAGAGCGAGACCGGAGAGAATCTCTCAATGTTAGATTCACCCTAATGAAAAAAAAACCGACAACTCTCTCAATATAAACAACAAGCTACAACTACAGAAAAATTTCGATAATCTTGGGCAAAGGCAGCTAAATCGGTTGCAGAGAAGTCTACACAGACCCTAATAGCTGGAGTGAACTCAAAAGTTCGAAGTTTCTTCATACATCCTAATTAAGTAACTGTATTTAGTTTTAGGGTATAATAATGCACAGTTAAATGAATAAAATATGCATCTTGGATTGAACTAACAGCAAATGTTTTTTATTCCAAATTTAATCTGTCCAGATTTTGTCGTGAGCAGTGCCTTGCTGATCGTCAATAAAACGATTTTGTTCCACTAAACAACATTGTTAAGGGCAGAATCATTCTATCTGGTCAAGTTACCAAGGTATGGCATATTCCTGGAAATAATTAGCACACGAGCACCATGTAGCGGAAAGAGTGTGAACTACTAGTGATCAATCAAAAGGTTTTGTTTCACTAAACAACATTGTCGAGGACAGAAACATTCTATCTGGTCAGGATTCCAAGATATAGCATATTCCTGAAAATAATTAGGACACTAGCGCCGCGTAGTGAGAGAATTTTAACCTGTTCACCGATGAAAAGGCCTCGACCTACTGAATACCTTTGCTGAAGACAGTAACATTCTATTTTATCCGTAACACGAGATATTCCGGGAAGGAATGTGTTGTACTAAATATTTACAACGTGCGATGGCTCGTGTTACAAAAGTTGGCGTGGGTGCTGAAAGGTTAAACAATAAGCAGAACATTCTAATTTCAATACTTTCAATCTGCTGATATGTCATGTGAAAGTTTGAATTTATTATTTATTGAACTCTTAGGAATATGAAAACAATGATATTGCATTCCTTCTTTCAATTATGCAGCATAAAGCCTATCTTTTATATTTCATAACTTTTAATAGGCCAACAAGTCTTCTGGATGATTGATTTTAGTATTTTTTCAAATCGTTTGGGGCATGAAACTTCTGAATTGTCATGAGAGATATTGCATTCTTTAAACCATAAGCATCAGCATCCTTTATGCCATCTTTTAAATTCCAAAGCTTCAAATCAGCTAACAAATCGCATTGAAGTTTTTTCCTTTATTGAAATTTTCGAAAGTTTTTTCCTTTATTGAAATTTAAAAGAAAGCGAATCCAAGTAAATAAAAACAAATAAGTGAATTATAAGTCACTCAGTCAGCTTAGTAACCGATTTGGCCTAATAACCAAGTTGGCCTAATTGCGTTCTACCTAATGACCCATCACAAGATCAGTCTACTAAGTAACCTTCAATCAATCTCTCCCAAACGCAACATCCACATGCCACTTCGAAAAAAAATTACTACATTCCTCCATTGTTCTAGTTGCAGTTAGCCCGCATTTGGCCTTGTCTTAATCATTCACTCTTCAAAACACGGGGCAGCACGAGAAGAAACAACCAGGACTGAAAATTAGTTCCAACCATGATCCTTAAATATGCTCAATATTTGTGTCTCAGCGTGATTTTTTTTATTTTTTGTCATCCATTCGAACAAAGTGCACTTTGCCATTACAACCGATACGCAATCTCGGAGTGAGCAATCCCACTTTGCATTTTACTTTAACCATTACTTCTTCTCACAAACTTTTCAAGTTGTGCATTGATGCGTTTTCTCTCATATCTTTAACTTTCTTTTTTTTTTGACTTATTTTTACAGATGACATAACACTTCCATCTTCGCCGGCTCCGTTCCGAGGTGGATGTCTATCGTCAATAGCGGGAGGTTCAGCTTCAGATGATTATTAAAATTTTGTATGGAAGGTATGTCAAAACTGTTGGGCTTGATATTTCGTATTGTTTTATTTGATATACATGTAGAAGAGAAAAAAGACATAAAATATAACATGAGTGAATTATTCATTTTTATAATATTACGTTGCCCATTCAATTTAAGGTTCCAATGCCGTGCTAATACAATTTAATTATCTCTTAACTCTTTGTGCATTTCAATCAATAACCCACAAATTTTCAAAGATGTTATCTTTCGCGACGAAACTATACGAATCGAGCTATACGATCAAGTTTAATCACTTACAATTTATAATAAGACCAACTGGAACATCTTATAGAATTTCACATGCATCTGGCCCCACAAATTTCCGGATAAATTTTCATCTCATTCTTTTTTTGTTAGGTCATTTGCACACTGCCTAAGCAGCTGAGCGATACGAAAATCCAGTTTATGCATTTCAGCCTCAAACAACTTTAAACAACGGGCATCCTACATCCTTTGCTAATTTCTCATTAAACAACTTTGATAAAATTACTCATCCACAAACTAGAGCTAAGGCCAACTACCATTAACCTTACACCGGGAAGTTCCAAAAGTCAGAGTTGATAAAATTATATTCAAGCAGTTATCGTTGTATTGTATAGACCAAGAGGCTACGGTTACTACTACTGGTATTAAGTTATGAACCCAAGTCAGTTTTATGAACTTGTACATCCCTAGATAATCAGATAATGACTGGTGACCTTACAGAAGAATGCATACGTCACTTTTCATGGGTTATAATGCTAATGTTACGGCTGTAGATCTCAACTTCTGAACTCATGGGAACTTTTGGTTACCTAGAACATCCCAAGATAAATTATTATATCTGTTTATGTTCCAGAAAACTCACTTAAATTGGTCATATACATATTGTTTCTTTGTTTGGTCCAGAAATCAACAGTTGCAGCTACAGATTTTCAGTTTCGAATTCCAGGATAGTTTGTTAACCAAAAAGATTATTTCAAAATATCTGTTGGTTTTTCAAGATATTCAATGAATATGTTTTAATACACAGCGTAGCTATGCATAGCCCAGAAAGCTTTTGTTGTAACTGTAGGTCCTATGTTCTGATCTCAAGGATTGTTTGGGAGACCCAGAACATGTCATATTGCTTTATAATGTTTGTTGAACTTTAAGAATATTGATTAAATATGTTTGAACATTTATTGGTACTTTGTATTGCCTGAAAATTACTGTAACAAGTTCTGAACGCCAAGACAGTTTGAATGGCCTAAAGGATCAGAAAGTTTTAAAGTATTTACCTCTGACCTTTCAAAAGATTCATTAAATATGTTTAAATACCTTATAAAGCCCAAAAAGCTACTTTTACAACTGTAGATCTTATATTTTGACCTTAAGGAAGTAGAATATCCCAAGAATGTCGCATGATGCCTATTGACTTCTACACTTTTCAATGAACATTTATAAATACTTCAAAAATCTATTCTTACAACTGTAGATCTTATGCTCTGAACTCAAGACAGTTTGTATGACTCCGATCATCCCAGTTTATCGCGTAATATTTGTTTACGTTCGAAAATAAAGATTGGACTCGGAAAAAATGCGACACTTTGTTTTGGGTGTAACTTTTTATCGCGTGGGTAAAAATTAATGAAATTAATCGCACAAAATTAACGAAAGTCGCACAGATGGATCGGCAAAAGGCTTGGATTCCACTATTCTACCATGTCCCGCGTTGTGAAGATGTTCCAGGAGACAAAGACCATCGAACGGCGGCGCTGGAAGTGACCAAAAACCGAAAACGGAATACCCACAGAAGGCGCGGAAGATAAGGCAGTACTTTAAGAATAACCCGAACCTTTCCACCCGAAACGTGGCCAAAAAGGTAAATTCGTCGAAGTGGTTCGTCCAGCAAACCATGAACCGGGCTGAGCTACGTGTTTTTAAGGTCAGGAAGGCGCCAAACCGGACTGACAAGCAAAACACGGTGGCCAAATTGCATGAGCGGAAGCTGTACCGTGAGTGGCTGGTCAAGCCAGGCTGTCTCGTCATGGAGAACGAGACATACATCAAGGCGGACACCAAACAAATCCCCGGCCTCGAGTTTTTTGTCGGTCCGTCCCGCATGGAGGTTCCGGAACAGTTCCGGAAGAGAAAGATGGACAAATTCGCGAAGAAGTACCTGTTGTGGCAGGCGATCTGCGAATGCGAACGTTCGTTTCGTTACAACCGGCACCATAAACGGGCAGATTTATCGAAAGGAATGCTTGCAGAAGCGCTTGCTGCCCTTCCTCCGCTCTCACCGTGGTCCCACGCTTTTCTGGCCGGATCTCGTTTCGTGCCATTACGCCAAACCTGTAATGAAGCGAAGGGCGTTAATGTGGTCCCGAAGGAGGCGAACCCGCCAAATACACCAGAACTTCGTCCGAGCGACAAGTTTTGGGCGATAATGAAGCAGAAGTTGAAGAAAAGCGGAAAAACATTCAAAACCGATGAAGCTTTGAAGAAAAACTGGGAGAAATTGTGTAAGGACGATGGACAAACCCTCGCCCAAGATCTCGTGAGCAGTGTTAAGAGAAATTTTTGACCATTCAGCTTGGGGGAGGAAATTTAATAAATAAATTATGCTTAAACATAACTAATTAATAGTTATTGAATCCCTGGAAATTTGAAAAGTATCCGATTTAAAATGAATTTTTGGTGATCATTTTTGTGTGTCTCATTTTTTCCGAGTCCAGTCTATATTTATTGAATATGGTTGAATATGTAGCGTTACTTTGCATAGCCCAAAAACCTATAGTTACTACTGTGGATCTTAATTTCTGAACGCAAGGACAGAATGTTGACCTAGAACATCACAAAAGTATCAAATAATGACTGTTGACCGAAATTTTTGAGAAAAGACTGAGATATTAACGCTAAAAATCTGACCCCTTTTCGTGACACTAGCAATGCGATTTTTTTTTAATTGTACCCCAATATAGAAAACAAAAACGTAGTCCTACGTCAAAACGTAAGCAAGCTCATGTTATCTTACTTATATTCTAAGTTGTATCAATGTTGAAACAAAAAGTTTGATTGTTTGTTGAATAATTCGCATTTTGAAGACTCCAAAGTATCAAGTCAAACTGGAGTTTATTTATTTTTTCATTTTAAATTCGTTACCTATGGAAAAGCTCTGTTGATTTTTTAATGGAAAAGCTATGTTGAATTTTTAAAAAATATACGACAGTTCATACAAAAAAAAGTCTGAAATTGGCGATTTGAATGCAAAATAAAACTTTATTTCCTGCAAATCCACAGTCTGAATGAAAGTTACATTCACAATGTGTGGCACTCAACGTCCGGAGTTTGAAATTGGTGTTTGCTTCGTTTCACGATAAAAACAGATAAAAACAGAACTCCCACCACTCTCCATTGATGACCATCCGACGATTGGCACGACGAACAAACGAAAATCCATTGATCAACAATAACAAAACAAACAAAAATGTATCCACCGGTTCAGGAAAAAAAAACACATAAATGAAAATAAATACTTCTATTTATCTACATTTGCTCCATAGATCTGTCTTTATATCTTCATGCGTCCCGTTGTGGATTGGAAGACAAGTACCATTAGCCGGTATGTTCGGTAATATTCCGCTTGCGACAAACAGTGTCTCCGTGTGGTTTGGATCGAAGTGTTGAAGAAAAACCAATTTTCCGGCCCTCAATTGTGCTTTGTTGTGTCGAGTGACAATAGAACTCCATATGCGGTGGGTCTCTATGGGACCAGTCCTCCAGCCGGTAACCAACACCAGCAATGTTGGTGTGTGTCTATGAGCTGGAGAAGAATCGAGATATGGCTATTGTTTCTCATTTTGGAGACTCTCGGTCAACAACTGGTCGGTGAAGAGCAGGAACAGTGTTGTAGCACCAGCCTCTGCCAATACGCAGCCAGGCCAGCAGCAGCAGCAGCACTTGATGTGATTTATCTTTGGCAACTCGCTTCGCATAAATCCACTACAGCATGCACAAACACCACATGATATTCGTCGTCTCCAGTACCGACATTGTAGTGTGTACACAAGAGTTGTGGATCGATGGGGTAATATGGGGAGATTGGATGGAAGGGGTGAGATATGCCACAGAGTGAAATCTATGACCGGGTACACTTCTGGTACTACAGTGGATCAGTACTAAATCCAGCGAAGGCCTTAACGGGATCATAGGCGGATCGGGGATGTCGAGAAAACATGTTTTGTGACTATTGCACGGTGCTATTTTTTAGGAAAATATCCTTAAAGCTCGTGATATAATTAGGAGAAAATGGAACCTGTACCGCTCCTAAAAATGGAATTATTATTGAAATTGTCCGTCAATTTATCAAACCAATTCTCCAGAATCGATTTTCGTTCATAATAACTACGGTTCCCTTGATATTGATTTACGCTTATGATCAATTTTCGAGCTTGTAGTAACCCTTTAACACCTCTAGTTGCAAACTGTTCACGCTTATCTCACACCCCATATAACCCAAACCAATCTGAACCGTCCCGTTTTGATGCCCATCCGACTCTTTTCCTCCCTTTCCCCCTCACAACCCATCACACACACATCACGTATCGATAAATTTATGGGACCCACAAGAGCACATATTTAACAATATATTTTTATTATTCGCTCAACCGACGCACAACGAGGAAACATGGCAACCACTACACCCCATCGGAATCATCCCGCACCCGTATGTGTCCTTAGTTTGGTTCGAATAACTTTTCGAAAGATTGACGCGTATCCCTACTGCATGGGCACACACCCACAAATATAGGAGCAACCCGGACAGCTCGAAGAGATATCACACGAACTCTGGAAAATCTCACACCTCCAACCCCATCCATCCCATGGCCGAGCTAGTGGGACGAGAAGGGTCAACCTGGTTGGGTCGGTGGGATGACGAACTTCCAATTCTTGTTTGTGACAATATGTCACTTTTGTTTTGAAATTCATCAGATAGAAATTTAATGCACATTTGATAGGATGAGATCTCTGCTACGGGCTGCACGGGTGCGGCGTTTTCCGAAATAGGACATGTGCAAGCACGCAAATACATGTGGGTCGCTGGCATAGGAGACCTTCTGAGTGTCAATGTGAGTTTTGGTTTACTAGTAAGTTAGGGTTTTTTTGGTAAAGCTGCTTCATTCCGTTTGCAGTTTCTCATTTGAGAAATTTTAGAATAAAATAAAGGTTTTCTGTTTCCGCGTGTCTCCTTTTAGCATAAAATCTTATTTGATGTTTATGTTGCAGGGAATTACAATCTCGATATCTTATTTAACGTTTGTACAAAAAAATATGGACTATTTTCGGATGGTGATAAAAAAAAAAGCCAAAGCAGATGGAGTGCTGTTGATAAATTGTCCATGGAAGGTAATTAGTTAAGCTTACGTGCAAGAAAATTAGAGCTGTCAAATGTTGTCTGCTGACTCATGGATTACTATGATTGATGCTGCATGGGTAGTTTCGTCAGTGTGGATAAAGGTAAACCCATGAAAAATCGGCAATGTTTGTCCATATTTTTTAATGCAAACGTTAGAGATGAGTTCGACAAAAATAAACAAATATCAATAATACGATATTGTAGAATGTTCCTATTAACAAACTTCAAACAAGCACCATATAAAGACTGTTCCAATATGGACGCAGACATAGACCACTGCACAGTGGGCAAGAACTGATGAAAACTAAGGAAAAAATCTGAAAATTTTGTTTTATATACCGCATGGCTCTGTGAACAAATATTTAGCTAATTTTACCCCACTTCCTCTTATATTCTTGGGATAAATAATTCAACTAAGGAGTGTATCGAAAAGTAGTTATAAACATTCGATGCGTTATTACGCATAAACTACTGTATATATTTTTAGCGTGTAAGCGCCATTTGCTTTGTTTACATGTCAAAAATGATTATTCGGTTCATTCATTTCCGTTGATAAAGTTGTATTCAAAATGTCGCGAATTGAATTTGAGACTAAAAAGAAAATTCTGCACACTTGGTGCACCGAAAAGGGTGTTACTTACAACCAGATTGCGAAAAGAGTAAATGTTCACCCGGCAAGTGTAAAACGCATCATCGAAAAGTTTGGTAAGGAGTGCTCCCTCAAGGATTTACCAAGAAGTGGCCGGAAACCCGGCTCCAGCAACCCCGATTTGGACCAAAAAGTTGTGGATTATATTCAACGGAACAAATCTGCCTCTACTCGCGATCTAGCCAAGAAGTTCAGGACCAGCATCGGAATGATTTAACGAATCAAGCGCAGGAATGACTTGAAGACGTACAAAAAGCAGAAAGTGCCCAAACAAACTCCGGAACAAAAGTCTCGTGCCAAAACCAGGGCTCGAAAGCTGTACAGCTGCATTTTGGACAATGTCGACCAGTGCATTTTGATGGATGACGAAACATACGTTAAAGAAGATTCAAGAACGCTACCGGGGCCGCAGTTTTATACTAAATCTGTTGGGGAACGTGTGCCAACCGCAGATACGACTGTTGCGATGGAGAAATTCGGTCAGAAGGTGCTCATTTGGCAAGCTATTTGCACATGTGGCTTGCGTTCTTCAATTTTCTATACAAAAGGAACTATAAATGCTGAGATTTATCAAAAGGAATGTTTGAAGAACAGGTTGCTACCATTGTATAGAAAGCACCAGTCCCCTCCTCTCTTCTGGCCAGATTTGGCATCGGCACATTACGCCAAATCCACTCTACAGTGGCTGACGGAGAATAACATCAAGTTCGTAGAAAAAGACATCAACCCACCAAACTGTCCCCAGTTGCGACCGATCGAACGCTATTGGGCAATAGTCAAGCATATATTTAAGAAGGATGGTACAGTGTCCCAAAACATGACCGATTTTAAGAAAAATTGGGCAGCGGCATCCAGGAAGTGCACAAAGGTCACTGTGCAGAATTTGATGGCAGGTGTCAAATCAAAGGTACGGGCATTCTACAGAAATGAACATGATGACTAGTTTTTCCGTTTGGATCTTTTGTAAACATGTTAAGCTATAATAAACTGAAATAGTATGTTAATTTTAACCATGTTTTCATGCCTATTTTATTATTTGGAAGTTTATAACTACTTTTCGATACACTCCTTATATGGGTTAAACTGGGATGAAATCAGCCATATCTTCGTTCTCATAGCCGTGCGGTCGTTGAAACAACCTATATTCGATTTTCCAGGAAATTTCACATTGGACTAGTTCTATTTTGTTGATTTTGAGCTACTGCAAGCAAAGTTATCTATAAATTATTCAATAATATAAGGGGAAGTGGGGTAAAAACAGCCATATCTTTGTTCACAGAGCCGTGCGGAAAATAAAACATTTTCTATTTGATTTTTCAAAAAAATTTACATAGGACAAGTCTTATGAGACCAGCACTATTTGGTTGATTTTGAGTCTCTCCGAACAAAGATGTCTATAAATTATTCCAGAATATAAGGGGAAGTGGGGTAAAATCAGCTCTATAACTCCACAACCATGACCGTGCGGTGATTGAAACCAGTTTCATTCGATTTTCCAGACAACTTCAACGCGAAAATGGCCATGTCTACAAGCCGCGCTCAAAAGCGACAAAAATTATAGTTTTTTTCCTTAGTTTTCATCAGTTCTTGCCCACTGTGTACTGCCATGGCTTCATGGGCGTTTACTTAAAAAAAAAAAAGAACAGGTACATTTCTATACGAGCGTGGGAGTCTACCCTGCAAAAGAGCTTCAGTGCACACGACATATCGCTAATAAACGAGGATTTTCCTCCGCCATCTGAATCTGGACCAACAATAGGTGATGTGGAAAGAATAGCGCTACAATTGAAGAACAACACAGCAGCAGGCACAGACGTAGTAGAACCAGAATTGATCCGCTATGGACCGGAGTCCTTATTAAAACACATACATCATCTGCTTTCTACAAGGATCCCTAAGACACCTAGTCCCAAAGGTTCAGAGGAATACCATAGAATAACATTGTGTCAGTCCGTTTACAATGGCCTGAAAATGGCAACACTAACGAAGCGAAACGGCGAACGACTTCGCGACACTTTCTGATTTATACAACAGTTCTTCAGATCGTCAATCGCAGAAGGAGGAACCGGTGGAAGTGCAAACGGTGTTAGAAGGTATGACGATAGTGCGAAAAATGCGAATTGCCCGCATATTATATTGGGCCCATCTACAGAGAATGGACGACGAAGACTTGCAGAAAATAGCTTCGGAATACAGCACCGTTGAAACGAAGAAGGCCATGTTTCAATTGGGCAGATTGTGTGGCAGATTCACATTTGTGAAGTAGCCGATAATAGGGATAGAATCAAATCATTCCTTAACAACATGGTAAAGTCCATATCGGAAGAGCCGGATGATTATGAGGAAGATTTTATAGGATTCTCAGACTCGGACGAAGAACAGCAGATATTCCAAGGCACACAACCCAACAGTTCTGACTTGGATTTCATGCCCGATTATATACCATCAGCCAGCGATTTCGAATAAAAGACAGGCAGTCACACACCCCAGCGAGCGTCCACAGAAATAAACATGAGGCTCCAATACAGAAAAGCATAACAAGTAACACAAACACAGAGAGAAAAAAAAGGAAGAAAGGCGAAAAGAAAAAAATAGTAAGTTAAAGTAAAAGTAGTAGAATAATAGAAGTAGTAAAATAGTAAAAGTGATAAAATAGTAGAATTAATAAAATAATAAGAGTAGCAAATTAAGGGTGTTTCGATTGAAATTTGGTAGACGTAAACTTGACGCATTTCCTTTCATCGTGCATTAAAACATTTTGCACACCCCTCATTTTGAAGGCGTGTGCGTGTAGCATCATACCTCTATTTTGATTTTGAGATAAGCACTTCAGTTATCAAAGTGTCGTCGACGGAAGAGAAGCTACGGATCAAAATTTTGCACGTGCATGGTGAAAATCCAAACTACTCTCACGCCAAGTTGGCGAAATTATTGAATGTGGCTAAATAAACTGTTATCAACGTATTAAAAGTGTTCGGTGAACATTTCTCGACAGCCAGAAAAGTTGCATCGGGGGGTAATCGAAGTCCACAGCGGCGACAAAAAGAGTTGCCCGCTGTTTCGAGCGGAACCCCAACCTCTCCGTCCAAAATGTCGCAAAGAAGCTGGGAGTCGCGCCTTCAACTGTGGATAGAGCTTAAAAACGAGCTGGACTGTCAACTTAAAAGAAAGTGGTGACTCCCAATCGCGACGATAAACAAAACACGTCGGCCAAAGCACGATCGCGAAAGTTGTACACAAAGATACTGACGAAGTTTGATTGCGTGGAACAGGACGATGAAACTTACGTCAATTCAGCCATTAAACAGCTTGCAGGAATTTTATACGGCAAACGGACGGGGAAAGGTGGCTGATATTTTCAAACACATTAAACTGTCATAGTACGCGAAGAAATATCTGGTGTGACCGGCCATCTGTACCTCTGGCTTGAAGAGCAACGTTTAAATTACGACCGGAACCGTGAACCAGGAAATTTATCTGAGCGAGTGCCTACAAAAACGTCTACTGCCTTTCCTGAAGCGACACAATTGTTCCGTTTTATTTTGGCCGGATTTGGCATCTTGCTATTACGGATAAAAGGCCATGGAGTGGTATGCTGCCAACAACGTTCAAGTAGTGCCCAAGCACAAGAACCCTCCCAACACGCCAGAGCTCCGCCCAATCGAACAATATTGGGCCATCGTCTAGCGGAACCTTAGGAAGACTAAAAAAGATGTTGTAAGCGAGAAACAGTTCAAGGCAAACTGGCGTTCTGCGTGGACAAGTGGACAAGGAGACTGTACAAATCAAGACGCGGCAATTCGCATTCGGTCAAAAGGAAGCTTAGCTGATTATTTCTCCTATATTCTGTATTAACTGAACTAGAAAAAGAAAAATGATTTGTTTTATTAATAAACAAAAATCTGTGGTCGCCTCACACACATAACACACATTACCAAATTTTGATCGGATCAGCCATTATAAAGGATTGGCTCTGCCTTAGTTGAGAGCTAGTCTAATAAAAGCTAAATTTTCAAGAAATGTTTTAATGAAAATTGTTGGTCAACATTACCGAAGAAAATATTTCCACTTTTTAAATTTGCATCGACCCGAGTCATAAACCACTCTGCCATAGAATAAGAATTACAAAAACCATAAATTTTGCATTATTCATCTACTTCTTAATCGGATCAGACTGGGAGGCACAGGGAACATATTTTACATCTAATCATCACCTGCTCACCCGTTGACGACATTGCGGACCAAGAAGAGCGGTGTCACCATAGGAGAAATATGTGCCGTGAAGGCTCTGGGTGTTTCGAGGGACGGACCATGTTGATTGCCCGGGCAACCGACACAACATTAAATCGGATTAATTTTTAACGATCTATGGGGTTCCATTTTGCTAAAAGTTTACCAATGTTCTCCCGTCCACCCTCTATAAGGAAGACAGGAAGCAATGCAGCGGGTGTTTTCTTTGTCCTCCGGAAGATTTCCCCCCTGCGTTGTACAGCAGAATGTTCCCGGAGTCGATTGCCAAACATGCATGGACGGAAAGAGCAGTCAACATCAAAATTTGAAATGCATGTTTTTGCGGCTGTATCCCGAACCGGGGAAACCAACTGCAGTTGGTTGAAAAACTAAAATGCAAACCAATATGTGACATTTGCACCAGTTTGCGTCCCGTGTGTTCTCCACCCGAAGTCTCAACTTTCACAACTTAAAGTTGATGGAAAAGTTTTCCTTATAATTGCGATTTCTTGTATGCGGATGTATCGAAGCAAGCGGCTGCCAAGTGTGCACCATAAAAACCACAGAAGCGAGAACATAAAAAAAGTTGAGTTTTATCAAATTCTCCGGCATCAGGTTGAGCGCTGTTCGCTTTTTATTTTCGCAATCATCGTCCGAACTGCAGACACGCGAAATAATGGTAGGTGACAATCAAGCCTCCCAGGTACCATTGAAAGCAAGCATTGCCACTGGCGCAAGGGCTAATTTGAATTCCATTCGCGAAACACTTCGCAAGGCAAGGCGGCCATTTTATAGTTGGTCCGTGGAGAAAAAAAAAGAATGCGGTTCAGCTGAGATTTTGATTTTAGATAAATTTCTAATTGCATTTTATGAAGGTGATACAACAGCTCTGGGGATGTTGAGAGTTGATTACCTCGGGGACAGATCTTTGTACGTCGTTTGTTTGGAAATGAGTTATGGTTACATCCCATCGCAATAAAGTTACCTCGAGAACGACTGTAATGCATACCTGAAAGAAAAAGAGAAAGAACTTGTTAAAATAACTCAAAGTGTAACTGTTTTATACGGTTCAAAGATGCTGATCGCATCAGAAA
The DNA here is from genome assembly GCA_034211315.2 of Aedes japonicus. Taxonomy (NCBI): domain Eukaryota; kingdom Metazoa; phylum Arthropoda; class Insecta; order Diptera; family Culicidae; genus Aedes; species Aedes japonicus. The sequence goes on from JASCZW010000590.1 coordinate 162,617, forward strand.
ATAAAATATAAGGTAAGCAAACTTATCCAAAGCATTATATTGTACATATTGTTTTTAAGACACAAACAAATGAGATGTTTCGTTACTAGACTGCGAGATAAAGGATTTTATGGGGCTATTATACAGGGTGCGGCAGAAAATAATGCGAAAATGTTCAAACTTGAGTATTGGGTTAATTCGTGTAGCTAGTGACTGATTTCTGTCGAAAGTGTATTAGTTTATGTTTACTCTCAAGAGCTGCATCCAAACATTCTATTTGTTTTATCGCAAATTCATCAAAATGTTCGCGAAAGAAGTGATCACCAGTTTGTTGCTCGCCCAGAAGAAGCCGGAAGAGATTGCCAAGCTGGTAGGGTGCCATTTGACAACAGTTTATTGCATAAAAAAGTTCCTGCAGGATGATCCTTAGCAGCGGAAGCCGGGAAACGGACGTCCGCGCTTTGCACGCACACTGAACGTGATCAAATCGGTCCGTGCAAAAATTGCTCGCAACCCGGTGCGTATTTCGTATTTGCGTATTTCGGAGAAATCCATGGAGAGAATCATCAAAGAAGACCTGCATGCATCTTCCAGAGCCAAAGTGAAACGCCACTTGATTGCGGACCGGGTCAAGGAACTACGAGTGACTCGTGAGATTGCTTTCCTTGTTGAAGAAGGAAAAAATGATAATCCTGTTCTCCGACGAAAAGCTTTTCAGCATCGATGCTGTGGCCAACAGCCGCACGGACCGGTTCATTTCACAATGATTTTTAAAGGACCAAGTGCTTCCCTGGATGAAGGCCAACTACTCCGAGAACCAAAACGTTGTCCTACAGCAGGATGGAGCGTCGTGTCACATGTCCAATCGAACCCAACAATGGTTGAACGATAACATGAAGTTTTGGCCAAAGGATTTGTGGCCCCCTAGAAATCCAGATCTTAATTCGTTGGATTATTCGATTTGGGCATATGTTGAAGCACGAGCCTGCAAAACATCACACCCTAGTGTGAAAACCCTGAAGTCAACCATAACACGCACATGGCTGTAATTTCGGAGGACTATGTCCGAAAGGCATGGTCTGGCGAGATAATATCGTTGAAGTGAGATCCATCAATGCATATCCATACAGCAACCTTTAAATGTTAGATGTTTTAAGGATTAATACTGTCACTTACACTTGTCCACATATTAATTAATTACTTTCTCGAAATGTATTTTAAACCGCAACTTTGTAAAAGCGTCCCAATGAGGTTTTCTGAATAACAAAAACATTAGAGTTTTTGTGAACAACAAGAGCAAAAAATGTAATAAAAAAATTCTTTGACTGTCAGAAATGATAGCAAAATTGATGAAAGTTCTGAATTACTGCGTAATGTAATATTGCAATTTCACTCGACTTGACAGTGACAAGTGTTGAGTCGAGTTGCTCGATTCGACTTCTATAATTAATTCCTATCCTAATCAAATGATTGCAACAGATCATCTCACGAGCCGAACGAAAATTGTCTCTCCGTCCCCCTCTTGTTCGTTACGTTATCAGTTAATTATTGTGCATTGCACTACCTTTGAAAACATTCTAACCGTAATTTCGAAGTTTATATTCCACGGAGAGAAGCAATTACCAAACTTATCCGTATTATCAATAACAGCCCAATTTAACGGGAGTCCCGATTGAAATCTCTCCAGCGTCAGCACCTGTCACCTGTCATGTGCAGCGCAAACACAGCGGCCGTCAAAGCAAACATTCGTACATGGACTCTCACCTGCCACTGTTCGATCCATGCTGGTGTCGTCAATAATGTGGAGTAGGTATAACTTTGTATGCTTTTGGCCCTTTGTTATGCTGAATGTTGCCAAACAACGCTAGAAGCTCTGATCCCATCGACAGGGACGTCGACTTAGTGCTTTCAGTGCTCGTTCACCGCCATTGTATTCGAATGAAACTAGGTGCACAATAGGGTGGTTCCAAAATCTTAACTAGTCGTTCTTAAAAAATTTACGGTGTATAATGTATGGTTGGAGATCATTTAAAAGTTTTTTTGGGAATTACTATGGAATAACCTATATGCTTCAGTGTGTTAAATTTAAGATTAAGGTAGGTGGTCATAATAACCACAAATGGTTATAATGACTTTGATGAAATTAATCTCCAAGATACTCTACATTTCGAGCAGGAAATTTGAATTGAATGCCACAGTGCATCTAAAATGTAATTAAAGTTTTGTGAAATCTTTGTAGTTGCTTCAAAATTAATGATGATGTTTATCAGATTTCTAACGATCTCGACGAAACGATTCTCGGCCGTGACTGAAATTATTAAGATAAGACCCAATAAACTTCGGGTCGTTGTGTCCAACCTAAAACAGGCTAACGAGATTGCTGTCTCACAGTTCTTTACCCTCGAGTATAGAGTGTATATCCCAGCTCGAGGTATTGAGATAGAAGGTGTGGTCACCGAAGCGACTTTGACCCCTGAGATCCTGATGAAGCAGGGGTTGGTCGATTTAAGAACCCCCTGCTTTCTCCAGTGAAGATACTGGATGCGAGAAAATTAGGCACAGTATCGATCACTAAGGGTGAAAAGAAGTTCACTCCGTCAGATTCGTTTCGCGTGACCTTCTCTGGTTCAGCCCTCCCTCAATACGCGTCGAGCTGGGAAAACTTCGACTACCAGTGCGATTGTTTGTACCTCGGGTAATGATCTGCCAAAAATGCCAACAGATGGGACATACGACCTCCCACTGCGGCAATAAGGCACGCTGCTCAAATTGCGGGGAGAAACACGAGGATGGAGCCTGCGCAGACAGCACACCAAAATGCGCTTTCTGCAAGGGTACTCCTCCTCATGCTCTCTCGTCATGCCCGGCGTACAAACAACGCGGGGAAAAATTAGAACGCTCGCTAAAACAGCGTTCCAGGCAATCTTTCGCCGAAATGGTGAAAAAGCCTCACCATCACCCAATGTGAATACGAATCCCTTTGCTCTCTGTCAGATGACGAGTCTGATTTTGACTTGGTTGAAGAGGGAACATCATTCAGCTTCCCGGAAGGCACTTCACGAAAGCGAAGACGCGTTCGCCCACGGAAAGTTGCTGAGCCGGAGCCCAAACCAGCTTGCCAATTTTAAAAAAGGTGAAAAAAGGGAAAATCCTAGTCCCCTGGTTCCCGCAGTAGTAACTACTCCCAGGACTTTCCATCTCTTCCGGGGACATCAAAAACCCCTAGCACCCTGATTTTAAGAACAGAAGTTCCTTCTCCATCAGGACTGTTCTCATTTGATGATATTGTTGAAAATATTTTCAAGTTCCTCGAAATTTCTGACCCTCTTAAAAGCATTGTTCTGGCAATGCTTCCTACAGTGAAAAACGTTTTTGAAGCAATTGACAATCAAGGGCCCCTCCTTGCAGCAATCATTTCCTTCGATGGATAATTTTCCAAATGAGGTCGGGGATTTGATCACTGTTCTGCAGTGGAATTGTCGAAGTTTGATTCCTAAATTGAATCTTTCAAATTTTGGCTCACACTACCGGTTGTGATGCATTCGCTTTTGTGAAACATGGCTCTCTTCCGAAATCGATCTTCATTTTCACGATTTCAATATAATTCGTCTTGATCGTGAGGATTCACGTGGAGGAGGAGTACTTTTGGGGATCAAAAGTGCTACTCCTTCTATAGAGTGAATTTTCCTCAAACTCCAGGTATTGAAGTTGTCGTACGTCAGGCTGTTATTAAAAATAAAAGCCTTTGCATTGCTTCTGTATATATTCCTCCTAGAGCCTCCATAAACCGAAAACAACTTCAGATATTTGTTCGGTCCTTCCTTCTCCACGGTTGGTCATGGGAGATTTTAACTCACGGTACAGGCTGGGGAGAACTGTACGATGACAACCGGTCTTCCCTAATATATGACCTCTGTGACAACTTCAATATGATCAGTACTTAACAATGGAGAAGTAACACGTTTGGCTGGTACATCCTCAGTTGGCAGTAGATTAGACCTCACACTTTGTTCGAATTCATTATCGTTGGATTGCACATGGAATGTGATTCAAGATCCCCACGGTAGTGATCACTTGCCCATAAAAATTTCGGTTGCCACCGGGTTCAATCCGTCGAAATCTGTCAACGTCACGTATGATCTTACCCGTCACATCGATTGGACAAAGTTTAGGACAGCAGTAGATGAAGCCGTAACGACGGTAGAAAGGCTTTCACCGCTGGAAGAGTATAACTTCCTCTCCAACCTGATCTTAGACAGCGCGCTTCAAGCTCAAACTCGACCAGTTCCAGGAACGTCATTTCGCCGGAAACCTCCTTCTCCATGGTGGGATCAGCAATGCACCGAGGTTTACCGTAAAAAGTACGACGCGTTTAAAGTTTTCCGTAGACGTGGAACACCTGAGCACTTCGAAGTATACACGGCTCTCGAACGCGAACTTAAGAGCCTCATCAAGGCCAAGAAACGCGGATACTGGCGAAAATTTGTGAACGGGCTATCGCGCGAAACGTCGATGAGTACTCTTTGGAACACGGCGCGAAGGTTGCGTAACCGAACTACGAACAACGAGAGCGAAGAGTACTCGGACCAATGGATCCTCAAGTTCGCGCGAAAAGTGTGTCCAGATTCTGTGCCGGCACGGATGATTCCTCGCGAAACCACGAATTCGATAGATGAGATCAGCCAACCCTTTTCAATGGTAGAACTCTCTCTCGCACTCCTTTCGTGTGGCAATACGGCTCCAGGGGCTGATAGCATCAAGTTCAACTTGCTTAAGAACCTCCCAGACGTCGCTAAGAGGCGCATGTTGAACTTGTTTAATCAGCTTCTGGAACTCAAACATTGTACCGGATGATTGGAGACGGGTGAGAGTTATTGCCATTCAAAAACCTGGTAAGCCCGCGTCCGACCACAACTCCTATCGACCCATCGCGATGTTATCTTGTATTCGAAAGTTGTTGGAGAAAATGATCCTTTTCCGTCTGGACAAATGGGTTGAGACGAATAACCTGCTTTCAGATACTCAATATGGTTTCCGTAGGGGTAAGGGAACGAACGACTGTCTCGCGTTGCTTTCCACAGATATTCAGTTAGCTTTTTGCTAAAAAAGAGCAAATGGCTTCTGTATTCTTGGATATCAAGGGGCTTTTGATTCAGTATCTGTTGAAGTTCTTTCAGATAAACTCCACGCTTGTGGCTTTTCACCATTAATGAATAATTTTTTGTACAATTTGCTGTCAGAGAAACATATGAGCTTCTCTCATGGAACCTCTACAGCTTCACGATTTAGCTACATGGGTCTCCCCAGGGATCATGTTTAAGCCCTCTTTGTATAACTTTTATGTCAAAGACATTGACAGTTGTCTAAGTGACAACTGTACGTTGAGACAACTTGCAGATGACGGCGTAGTGTCTGTCACGGGACCCAATGAGGTCGATCTGCAAGGACCCTTACAGGATACCTTAGACAATTTGTCTACTTGGGCTCTAGAGCTAGGTATCGAATTCTCTACGGAGAAAACTGAGTTGGTAGTTTTTTCAAGGAAGCATAACCCTGCACAACCGAAGCTTCAAATTTGGGGTAAGCCGATAACTCATTCTATGTCATTTAAATATCTTGGGGTCTGGTTCGATTCAAAGTGCACCTGGAGATCCCATATTGAGTATCTGAAGCGAAAGTGCCAGCCAAGGATCAACTTTCTCTGCACAATTACCGGAACCTGGTGGGGAGCTCATCCGCAAGATCTTCTAACGTTGTACCGGACAACGGTTTTGTCGGTTATGGAATACGGTAGTTTTTGTTTTCAGTCAGCGGCTCGGTCGCACTTCATTAAACTGGAACGTATTCAGTATCGGTGTCTTCGTATCGCGTTAGGTTGTATGCACTCGACTCACACCATGAGTCTTGAAGTGCTGGCTGGCATGTTGCCACCTCGGATCGGTTTACAGAATTATCTCTCCGGCTCCTCACCAGGTGTGAAGTTATGAACCCCCAGGTGATCGAAAATTTTGAGAAGCTCCTTGAGTTGAATCCTCAAACCCGCTTCATGACCTTCTACCATTTGTACATAACACAGGATGTCAGCCCTTCGCCGAACATTTCCAATCGTGTTTGCTTCTCCGATTTCGACAATTCGGTTCATTTTGATTTATCCATGAAGCAGGAGCTTCATGGAATCCCAGAGCATCATCGTCCCATGATTGCTCCGGTGATATTTGCTGCAAAGTTTGGCCAAGTTGATTCCACTAAATCGTTTTTCACTGACGGATCTTTGATAGAGAAGTCAGCAGGCTTTGGAATATTTAATGAAATTTATAGCGCCAACCGTAAACTTCAAGCCCCTTGTTCCGTGTATGTCGCTGAATTAGCGGCAATACACTTTACGCTAGAAATTGTTGCCTCACTAACACCGGATCAGTACTTCATTTTCACGGATAGTCTCAGTTCTATAGAGGCTATTCGCTCCTTGAGGCCGGTAAAGCACTCCTCGTATTTTCTCATGAAAATACAGGAGCTTCTAAGTGCTTTATCTTCGCGTTATTTTATCATCACCTTTGTATGGGTCCCTTCTCATTGTTCAATTCCGGGCAATGAGAGAGCGGACTCGCTTGCAAAGGTGGGCGCTATAGAAGGCGATATTTATGATCGACAAATCGCCTTCTATGAATTTTTTCCTATTTTTCGTCAACAGTCACTCGTCAGCTGGCAGTATAAATGGAGTAAAGGAGATTTGGGGCGATGGCAATATTCTATCATCCCAAAGGTGTCGAAGAAATCTTGGTTTGAGGGGATGGATGTGGACGAGACTTCATTCGTGTCATGTCTCGCCTCATGTCCAATCATTATTCTTTGAACGCTCATTTATTCCGTGTTGGACTGAGCGACAGCAATCTCTGTGAATGTGGGCAAGGTTACCAGGACGCAGATCACATTGTTTGGTCATGTGCTGAGCATCGTGGAGTCAGATCTGAGCTTTATGATTCCCTTAGGGCTCGAGGTAGACAACCCAATGTACCGGTTCGAGATATTTTGGGTGTACGTGATCTGGAGTTTATGAAACTCATTTATGTGTTTTTGACTAACATTAGCCTTAGATTGTAGTTAGTTTGACATGTATGTTTAGTTTAAGTTTTTTTTTCTGTGTTTGTGTGTTTTTTTTTCTCCTTCAAAAATGTTCGAATAAAAAGAAAACCAAAAGTTGTATAGTTTTAAGTTTTGTGAAGTTTTATGTAAACCATAATTTAAATTCCCGCCCATCTCCCTATCCGTTAAATTGTAATTCCTATTAACCTCGAGTAACCGCGAGTAATCGGCTCTATCCCCCTAACTTTAGATTTAAGATACATGATGTATACAAATATGAAAACTTGGCTCTGTAAAGTTGATTCGATTGAGCCTGTATAAATAAATGATTAATAAAAAAAAAAAAAAAATAAAATCGTCGATGATGGCGGTCATTTGTGGCTTCCATCTACCAATCTCTTATAGTAATATATTAAATTGAAACACTCTATTTGATAACCAAAAAACACCAGCAACAATACACTACAAGTTTGCTAATAAACCTTGATTGGGTTTGTTAACACGACGTTAGCAAATGAATATAAAACTATCATCATAACAACTAATTTACCTAATTTAAAACATGATAAAGATCTATCTAAGTAGAGTAAATCCACATCCAAAATTGAACTACTCTGAGACACACACCATAGGCTCAATTTTTTTGTAACAATTCACACCTTGTTATGAACGCATACATTTTGGGAGAATACGAAGCGGAAAAAATATAGTTGAATTTGAAGCTTAAGTTCACAGCAGATGAGAATTTTAGTTTCGACGATGGTAGCGAGCTTTGTGCTGTTTTGATGTCATCGTTGGAAAAAAGGAAAAGATACCACCCGAAGAGAGAAAATGTTATTGCTCAGAGATGTTGTCAGGAATGGGACTGGGTCATAGTTTTAACAATTACAATGGAAAATTTCTTCTTTTGCAATTATTTAGACTTATTATATGAAGCGTTAGTTTTATACCGTTGCTGAAGTACCCTAATAGTACGTTCACACTACGGCTTGTATTACCTGATAAAGAGTATCTTGATATCAGCAACTATACATTTAGTTTTCACTGGAAATAATGTTCATGTCATTTGATAATAATCCCTATTGGAGCTCTTGATTATCAATACATCTTTTTGAGCAACGGCGAGATGGATGCTAGAGTTAACCAAGATTAGTAGAATAAAGAGACAGTGAAGTTATTGCTAGAAGTAATCGCAGAAATAAAATAAACATGAGCGCATAATTTTTTTAGATTTTTAGAATTCTGTTATTGTGATTTCGGAAACTAAGCATGGCGGGATATGAGTTTCCCGAGTATTGCTTATGATTCAACTTTTCCCAGGAAATTTTTAGGTTCAAGCGATTAAACTTTAAATTTTTTGAACAGCAGAGACCATTGGTGAGACCATTCCAATTACCGAAAATATTTATTGAGTTTTTTCTTTTCCATGCCAAAATAAAAACTAACCACAAGCAAAATTGACTTGAAAATTGCCTCCCATTTCCCCGTTGATCTGTTAACACGAGAGGATAGAGCAGGACTAGTTGGCATAATGCTTAAATTGGTCATAACTCGAAATCTACGGAACAAAAAATGATGTGGAATATAACTGACTGATGAAGTAACTGAGAGACAAAATGAAGCTCAATTTCAACTCACACAAACAAAAAATACAGGTATTGTGTGTGACTGAAGATCGTGTACCTGGAACTCACATGGTATACTTTCCATTCTCATTTAACTATTAATTTCAGCATGCCTTGGGATCATCTTGCCATTCCGAAACCAATTATCTGAAGATCATGGAGCAGCATGACAAGCATTGAAGGCTTTTTGTTTTTCAGCATTTCGAGATGAGACGTTTTAGTTTCACCTTTTGTCTCAATAAATAAAGTGGTTCTTTAAAAACTAAACGTAGATTTTAGGTTAAATAGTAATATCCAAAATATTGGAAATACAACTCAAGTGTCAAGAAGATAAAAAAAAATCTAATAAAAAACTCTTTGAAAGCCAATTTTCTGTACAGCCATCATTTTGAAACAGCCGACCACAGAGGAACACTTTAGTGAAATGCAGCAGTTTCTGAAGATCGCACAAGTATATTCCAGTCATACAAGATTTATTTGGGTGAGACCCTTAATCGGAATATAGTTTTCTCCTTTTAATAAGCACATTATGCTTGAGTGTCGATATGACATTAGTGGCACGTCAAACTAGTGTTTTGAGGTATATTTAGATTTAGTTATTTCTGTCTTTGAAATGTTGCTAGAACAGTATAAACAAACTTTTCAACTACATGTCTTATAAAATAATACTTCCATTGATATTTTATCTTTGATATTTGAAATGATCTATTCTGTTTTTCAGCAAACTATTCCGGGATTAGAAGGATATTAATACTCATTTTTTTTTTTGTTTTCAGTAGCCATCCAGTGGATGTTTGATATATTTTAAACATACGCATGTTATATTCTCCTATTGACTTACTGTAGCCGCTTTTTACAAAGTCAAGTAATTTAGTTAAAAAAGGCTTAAAATTGATTGTAAATCATTCAAGTTTGCGATTTGTATAAATAAAGTTTTGTATTTTACAATTTCCAAATGAATAGCTTTCGTTGTGAAACATACAAACAAAGATGTGTTAGCTTTGGGCGCTGCTGCATGGCGATATTAACTTAATAAACTGGGGCCATAGTAATCTACTCCAGTTATAGAGAATGGTCTGCTTGGATGGACTTGTGTGACATGTCGGCTGTTGAACAGGTGTAGGGTTAACGCGAAAACAACGGTAGCACTTTTGCAGTACCCTGTCCACAACTCGTATTTCATGAATTGGCCAAAATTCCTGTCTCATAGTTGAGAGAGTGAGCTGTCGACCACCATGGATTGTTTTTCTATGGTAATAATCGACCAATAGCTTAGTTAATGGATGATTACTAGAAAGAAACGCAGGATGCTTGGTAGTGTATTGTTGATCTGAATGGCGTAAGCGATCTCCAACCCTAATCACGTTGTCCTTGTCGAGGAATGGGAATAAACGCCCCAACCCCCCTGAGAGAAGATTTACGGCTGACACTCCGATGTTTCTGCATATTCTCAAGATCCATGGCAAAGACCTTAGCCTGAACTAATTTTACTAAGGATAATTGAGCAGCGCAGATCTCTTCAACGGACAAACATGGTGAACGATTTCGATTCGATTCGATGAATTGCGACAGAATCGTATACAGTAAGCGACAATACGCAAATATGCTGGCAAAGAAGACCGAATCGTAAACAATTCGTTGGGTTCTAATGAAGCGGTTACAGCGTGTGATACATTTTTTCGACAATCCAATTGTCTTCTGTGAATTTCAGCTCTTATGTTTCTGGTTCCCGTAACCATGAGGGACCAGTTTTCCACAGTTCACTTTGAAGAAATTCGTTGACTGACATCCCTGGAGAGACTAAGTCCGCAGGATTCTGTTTACCAGCAATGTGTCACCAGCGATGACCCTGAGAGTCTGAATAGTTGACACACGATTGGCAACGAAGGTTTTCCAAGTGTTTGGAGGAGCTGCAATCCAATGGAGAACAATCGTAAAATCTGACCAAAATGTAGAAGTTATTTTACCCAGATCCAATGACTTCATAACCTTCGAATGTAGATTAGCCGCTTCCTTTGCAGCACACAATTCCAATCGAGGAAGGGTCAATCTCTTCAACGGAGCTACACAGGATTTTGAAGATAGCATTTCCATGTGAACATTTCCCGCGAGATCCAACGTGCGAATGTATAAACATGTCCCATAGGTTAATTTCGACGCATCAGCCAAACTGTGAATTTGAACATCAACCCATTTAGGAATAAAGGCGAACCGATTAATTCGAAGGTCTGATAATCAGTGTAACTGTCTATAGTAGTCTGTCCATTTTTCCTGCAAGCTGCTGCGGGATAATCTTTGCATATACGACTATTGGTGATATTAACCCTAACGGATCAAATAGCATTGCGATACGAGCAAGAATACGTCTTCTAGTCCACACTTTATCGTCGACTACAATATCCACATCACAACGGAGTTGGTCTGAGCTTGGTTCCCAAGTAATACCTAATGTTTTTACTTCTTCTCCGGGGTTTAGTTCGCAAGTGCACGAGAGATTAGTGCCCTACTGTTCTGTCGGAACGTCCAACAGCACCTCAGGACGATTCGATCATCACTTCCGTAATAAGAAACCGCCTTTTGACATTAAATCCGTCAAATATTTTCGAAGTTGAATGGCTTCAGCAACACTACAAGTTCCCGAAATACTGACCAGGATCAAAACGGTACCAAAACATGGCTTGCAATGGCCGAAAATTTCCAGAATGACCACCAATTGTCTTGTTTTGCGAAATTATGAAGTTTGAGGTGTCGCAAACCATGTTCTGGTACCGTTTAAAATCTGGCCACTTTCCCGGTGGGGCCCGGTTCCAGGAAGGCTACCAGAACTAGCCCCAATGAACGAATATTTCCAGAATGGCCACCAATGGTCTTGAAAAGCCTAAGGGTGGGGAACAATATTACAGATGATCTGGTGATTTGATGTCAACAGCGTGCTCTGAACTGACTGATACACTCACTGAATCGCTCTTTGAGTAACTTTATCTCGACCAGGCAGTGGACCTCAGTTGTTTTTGTCCTCGGAGGAGTGTTAAGTATCATTCTGAGGAACTTATTTTGAACACGCTGAAGCTTCAGGTGATGTGATTTCGGGCAACACTCTCAGACTGGCATGCCGTATTCGATGACCGGGAGTATGATTTGCTTGTAGACGGCAAACATGTTTTTCAGGGATAATATAGACCTTCTGTTGATCAATGGGTACAGTAGCTTCAACAGAATGTTTCACTTTGGGACCTGAAAATCAGCTTGCTGTCTAGGAAAACGGCATGGTAGACAGCTGAATTGGTCCATTCTACCGTTGTGTTGATCAGGCTTATTTTACAATCCACAGGCGGAACAAATCTAGGAGAATTGGAATGTTGGAATACGATCGGAAACTGCGCCATGCAGCGAAACACGGAATGTCCTATCTGACAAATAATGTTAAATTATCTTCACCACAAAGATGGGACGACTATATCGTTTTAGCTTGTACACCAGGCCATCATACCACACGCTACCAAACGCTTTCTCGGTGTCGAGAAGTGCCATAGCATATGATTTTGCTACAGACTTGTTCCGTCTGATGATGTTCATGACTGGATTAAGTTGGTGAGTTCTTGAACGACCATTTCGGAAGCCAAATTGTTCGTCGAGCAAGATGTTGAGTTCATCGGCAGATGAAAGAAACCGACGGTAGATCGCTTTCTCAAACAGCTTAGATAATCCTTAGAGAAGGCTGATTGGTCTATAGCTCTTGAAAGAGGAAGGATCTTTCCCAGGTTTCTGGATGGGGATTACTTTGGCTGATTTTCAACACGATGGGAAGTAGCTATGTCACAGGCATTGGTTGAAGATCAACGCCAGATGAACGTAGAACTGGGGACTCATTTGCTTGTTATCGTAACCTGGGGCCTTTATATTCTTAGACGCTTTGATATAGATCAACAATTCGTCAGCTGAGATCTCCAACTCTTCCGAGAAGTCGTTGAGATTTACGTGAAAGTTGTTTGCAAGCTCGTTAACGGCAGCTTCGTGGGGACTGACGCTGTTTTGCTTTTTGATTGTGGGAGCTGACGAAGTGTTTATCTATCTCAGCAGCCTTCTCCGCAGGAGTTATCAAGCTGTCTATTGAGATAAACGGTGGAACTAGCCTTGGTTTAGTTTTTAATGTTTTTATCAACTTCCAAAGCGGCTTTGCACAATCTGGGAAAGTGCGGATCTTGTGATTTCTGAGGTCCATCATTCTGGCCTTAATCATTTTTGTCATCCGATTGCAATGACTTTTTAAGGTATGCAGACTAGTTCGCTGGTATTGTCTTCTGGTGGCGTTGCGTAATTGTATCAGTTCTTTTGTGTGTCTATCAATGGGTATAAAGTTGCTCCCCTAGCCTATCACTGGGACATGTTGCTCCCGAGCCTGGGTGATCGCTTGCTCGATTCTCTGCAGCTGCTGTTCGGTGTCATCAACCGACTCAAGGTGTATGTCGAAATCGTCGATAGAAGTTCCGTCTGATGATTTGACCGAGGAGCCAACTTTGGCTACCGCCAGATAGTGGTCCGAGCTGATCTTCTGGTGCACGACTGGCTGGGCGATGGGGAACATGTTGGTGAGGCAGTTATCGATTGTTAAGTGGGCCCCGGATCTGCTCAACTGGGTTGGAGTATCCAAGCCCTGGATGGTGTAATGGCGCTCTTCCAGGTCCTCCTGTAGAATACGGCCGCTGGGTTGCGCTATTTTCCATTTAATTCCAACTACCTTCGCTTATCTTGACAGATACGCGTATTTCGTCTACAATGTGCAGACTTCTTCAGTGTCTCGTACTTATAAGTCGAGTTATTAGTACGAGACACTGAAGAAGTCTGCACATTGTAGAAATACGCGTATCTGTCAAGATAGTTGGAATTAAATGGAAAATACTAATTTTTCTTCTACTTTCTAGATATTTAGCTGTAAATGACTCACACTTACTAGCGCAACTAAAATTTTGATGCTACATCGCAAAAACGAAAACGACATAAGGTTTGTAACAAGGACTATATCGAAAATAAGTTATAATTTTTTTTTAATCGTACAAAAAATGATGTTATATTCAAACAAATGGATGATTCTTTTTGAACTTGGAAATGGATGATTCTTATTGAACTTGGACATTGTTAAGATCGCCTGAAATTAATATTATTCTTTCACGAGTTTGTGAATTTTTAATCGAACACTTCTAATCAAGTTCTGGGGAAGTGTTTCATCACAATTTTTTGGACTCCTTAGCCCATTTTTTTGAACTCCTGCATATTTCCAGCTGCTTCACCAATCTTTTTGAAGACCCTCTTCACAATCGCAAAAAAGGGTTTGATGGGCCGAAGCTTCATCTGCCAAATCATGTATCGACATTGATTTGTTCTTCCGAATTGGAGCTACCACTTTCTGATACAGTTTCGGGTTGACATATCCGGGTTTTCTGCCTCGTCCTGGCAGTTCATCCATAGAACAGTGTTCCCAAAACTTGGTTATGATAGATTTTATACTCGCCTGATGAATTCTGAAGCGCTTCGTCATTTGTCGCATAGTAACACCCATTTTACGTAACCATGTGTCCAGAACCGTAATTTTCACGTCTTTTTCAATGCGCGACATTTTGAAAACGAAGAATTTAAACCGTGAAAACGAGTAAACAAACGAAAGATGGCCGTCAAACGAACAGCATGCTATGATGGACACATTGAAACCATCACAAATACAGACGTACAACACAAATGAACGTGGATAGCTTATTTTCGATGCATTCTTCATGATTCGCTAGCGAAAGATTTTTTATCTATCTAAAACTAAAATTCATCGCACACAATTGTCCATATTTTCAATCTAAAACAAATAAAGCATGCCTCAAGGGCTTACATGCCTGGCTACGGCACTGCCGATTGCGCAAAACAGGAATCGAATAAAAACGTTTGAAAATGTACTGCACCAGGCGAGAGTATATATCACTCATGTGCGCCAAAGAACAAATTCAATTTCAGCACTTTTTCCCTTTTGGGACCAGGCAAGAAATATATACACCTGAATGGAAGTTGTGATTCGGATACACAAGGTTGCAATTTTTTTTCTGGTAGTCGTCCGAATTCAACATTCCAAGTTCAGAATGGAGAAAAGCATCAAAATTCTCCATTGAATGTAACTATCGCAGATAGATGAGTGCTTCTCAGCGAGACTACTTTTAAGCCGGAAAAAATTAACCAACACTCAGGGAAAGCATGAAATATTTCACAGCTAACCCGATATTACTAAAGGTGGAGAGCAAACCCTTCCGCGAGACGTAGTTACATATGTATTGGCGCTGGAGAGGTAACCAACCGCCAACAACCGCAAAGGATCAACGAGGTAACGGATGAACCTCTACACACTCCCCTGACCGAAGTTGGAATCGGGATTTACGTTGAGCATTATGGTCCAGGTGTAAATGGACGTCCGGTGTGCTGGGAGCAAAGAAAAGGTGGAAACCGTAACGGATCCCAAAAATTGAAAGACTGTTGGGAAAGTACACGGTATCATTACATCCAGTTCAATTTGGAAATGGAAGATAGGTGCGGACTAGCAAGTGTTGGTTTTCGTTTATTTTTTTTATTTTTTTAGATCAGTGGCAAACGCCTGTTCGGGAAAGTAGGGTGGTGTAAAACCATAAAGTAAAGATAGAAAAATGGAATGGTTGATCTATCTATGGCTGTTTGGGGATGCCTTTCCTTCCGAGTTGAGTTCTCTCTCTTTTTTCGAAGTTACTTTGTTGACCTCAGACCCGGATCTCATTTCATCAATTGGTGAACATTTCATTTCTACTTTTAATTAAAAGTTGGATTGGTTTCTGTGTTTGCTTATCTGGTTAATGTCTCAACTCGAATTGGTTACAACTTGTAACTGTAGTTCAGGTTAACTTTTTTTAATGATTACATATCCTTTGAAAAAAAAAAATTGGTTTCAAATACGTTATTTAAATGAATGTCTGTTAACTGTTACCGATTGAAACTTACAAGAAAAGGGAGGAAAAAGAAGAAATCCTGAAAGCTGGTAATACTTTCAATGAGCCTTACATTTTCACAGCCAACTGATTTAAATATCATATTTCAAAAAGAGGTGAGAAGTTCTTTTATACGCTATCTTCAGAGCTTCCTCTTTATTCCATATGCCTGCAGAAGCAACTGCTGGAAACGGCAAGATAGCATTATGCTTCCTCCGCCAGCCTCCCTGACCTGATGCTGGCGGGTGTTTTCTTTGCGCCACTATTCAAAATCAACGATTCAATAAGAGAAATATTGCTGCTGCTGCTTCTGCCTCCATCGTACTGGCGCAGGGCTCTGACATTCGTTTCTTCCATTTTATTATTTCTTCGATTCGATTTCCGGCTTCGCATTGACGCCCTGCACCATTATCTTTGCACAAGCTGAGGCTACGGATTTTTACGTTTCATTTTTTCAATTTGCTTCTTTTTTTCAGGGTTCGAAAATAGAATCCCATCAAGGTGCATCTGCCACTTCTGTTTGCTGGCTGATGCGCACCATCATGCCTTTCGACCAAGCTGCCGGAGCTTTAAGCATTCAAGGTAAATTTACAGATGGGGAAGTCCTTTCAATCGCACCACTGGCAACACTGCCAAACGTTTCCCACAAGCCTTGCCCCCACCATTGCATTGAATTCAATTTCCAGCTACACAAAGAGTAGTTTGCTTTTTTGATTGAACTGTTGAATTGAATTTTTCACTCGTGCCCTCGTTAGCTTGTACCTTGAAGTTGAAGTACAAATCTGCAGGTGCAGTTGGCTGGATGCTGTGACACGGAAATAGTCAAGGTTTTTGCTTCCAGGTTCTTCATCTGACTGGCTTCTGCTTCTGTAAAGAAAAGAGCTCACTTTTGCTGCATTACCTACTATCCTATGAGCTTTGCACTGGAACCGTGTGGTGGGCACTCACTGCTCCTCAAGACGTCGTCAGAAGGCCGCCAACGATGCCAAGTAGTGAGACGATGACAGTGGTGGCATGGGAAATTGGATGTATCAACACAGAGAGATACAGCGAAATGTAAAAGTGACGTAAGAGAGTAGTCGGAAAGCGGAAAACATCGAGAAACCAAAAAGCAAAGAGTGCATTAGGATGTTGACACAGGGTAGGAGAAAATTGGGGAATTCCTTGTGGGAAATGTGACATAGGGCTTCTTGAAATGTAGCTTGCAGGGTGTAGGGATACATAGTTGCATTCGTCGTCGATCGAAAATGTGGAAATGCTTTCTTGACTTTAGTGACCTATTGATGCTTTGAGAGCTCTTGGAAAAATATCAAGCTTGTCATGATAACCGGAGATATATTTCCGGTTTTATCATGATCTTCAAGTTTATTGGTAGTCTGAACATTTATAAGGAAAAAGAAGTTGTCGCATCAGGAGAATCTTGAGAAGCTGGTCCAATTTCCGCAATGTTCTCTGGCATACAAACAGCTGCATTTTTGCACACAAGATCTTCAAAGTCTCATAGATTTATTAAGACCAGAAATTAACAGTTAAGACAAAAAAATTCATGATAGTGGCCGTTTGGGGATTCTACACTCAGGCAAATAACCCAAAGAATTTCGTAAGGTTCAGCTTATGAACGATGCTTTGGAATTTCATAAGCCTGACTTATGAATGCATTTGGTTGTAGAAGAAATTGTTCTTGTACGCCTTCAAGCTTATCTATTGAAATTGTGGATATTTACTAGTGTTCAAGTCACTGGACCCATTTCGTTAACGTTCACGGTGCAAATCCAGGCTGCTCGATATTTTTATTTTTTCAACATTTTTATATATCATAAGGTAAATTTATGAAAATTGAAAGTTTATTACGCTGAGTGTATGAATTATCAGAATAAGTTCTACATAACACACTATGTGTGGATGTATGTGAGTGTGGTGTGTGTCGTATTATACATACAATTTGAAAAATCATGTGATTTAAGGTGCTGGAAGACTGACGTATACTTCATTGCATTGTGACGTCACGCATTAATTTTGACAGGTGGTGGTCCTGTTGCTTACCTCTTCGACTTAGCAGATTTTTTCCATCCGAAGTGAAATTTGTCGAGTCATTTGCAATGCCTTGGAAATGCTTTATGTGGAAGTGCAAAACTAACTTGCTTAGCTTAGCTTGACTGACTGCACGTATCGATGGTTGCTACTCCGTGATTGATCAGAATCTGTACAATTGCACAATGCATCAACTGAATGGGGCTGGTAGTAATCGACCATTCTCACTGTACACGTTTCAGTGACTCAATTTCTCAAATAATCAATAACGGCGCCAGCCACGTCCTTGCAATCAGGTGGGAATAGGGAAGGAAAGCTAGTGTGACCTTTGCTGATTAGGGACCGTGTTTACCTCTGCATCCCCACAAAGGTCAAAGGAAGGAGGATTTTCTATATTAGTGAGGTAGGGCTCGATGGATCAGGATTCACCTTGATAAGTGATGTGATCATGTATATAATTCATGATAAGATTAAACTATATTTGATGTAGGTTCGAAATAACGTGGTACAAGTACAAAATGGACAACAACAACCTGTTCTGCTCCGCGTTTCTGGGAGCACTTACCACCTCTCAATTGCCTGAAAATCCTTTGCGGTTTATGATTGGTTAGCGTTTTGATTGCACCAAGATATCCGGGTTATTTAAATGATGCCCATCTAGACCCACTAACAACTGCCATGATCAAATGGATTATGGTTTTATATACATACGTATTAAATATTGAAAAAACAGTTCTATCTCTTTGTCTCTTCACTTAAAGAAATGTAATTCTAAACATCAATTTTACCCCAAAGTGCTGTTCAAGTAACCATAGAGGGTTAATCCGAGAGTTGAAGTGACGCCCGCATCCCGGTGAAGCGAGAAAAGCCACATGCAGTGACGTGACTCTCCATTTGATTTACCCAGAAGAGTCACGTCACTGCAGGTGACATCCCTCATGACCTCACCAAGTGACAAACGTCACCCCGACTCTCGGAAAAAATCTCATAGAACTGACCATTTCATGTGACAAGATATATTGATGCCTTTATATAATTTAAACTGGACTTAACATTTAAGTCGATTTTGTGATTTTGAATGTTAGAATGGACACTGTTTGGCTCCATTGTTTTGGCTTTTTAATATGTCACTGGAATCCGGAGACTTTCCAAAATTATGGAAGAGCTCATTTCTAGTGCCTATTTTTAAGTCCGGTAAAAAATCTGATATTCGTAATTATCGGGGTATAGCCCTGATCTCTTGCATTCCAAAACTTTTTGAGGCAATTGTGAATGAAAAATTATTCAACCAAATCAAAAATAGAATAACTACTAATCAGCATGGATTTTTTAAAGGTCGTTCGACAACCAAAAATTTACTAGAATTCGTTAATTATTCTCTGGAAGTAATGGATAACAGAAACCATGTAGAGGTTTTGTACACAGATTTTAGTAAAGCATTTGACCGTGTCGATATACCTATGCTTATATTTAAATTGCAAAAAATGGGAATTCAGCCCAAACTCCTCAAATGGCTTAATTTATGCCTAACCAACCGTGATCAAGTTGTAAGATTTAAAGGGAATCAATCAACACCTATTCATACCACTTCGGGAGTCCCACAAGGCTCTCATCTAGGACCACTTTTATTCATTCTATTTGTAAATGACTTATCTTTTATTCTTAAGAAATTAAAATTTTTAATTTACGCTGACGACATGAAACTTTATGTAGAAATAAAAAATGCAGAGGACATCAACGCGTTTAAGAATGAGATATTGTTGTTCCATACTTGGTGTAACAAAAGTCTGCTACAACTGAATGTTAAAAAATGTAACTTAATTACCTTCAGTTGAAAACGAAACACACCTAATATACAAATAACTTTAGGCAATCAGAATGTAGAGAAGCGTGATAGAGTTAGGGATTTAGGTGTTGTCCTAGACTCTAAACTTACGTTCATTGATCATTATAACACAATTATTAACATAGCTAAAAACATGCTAGGATTTATTAAACGTTTTTGCTATGACTTTCATGACCCGTACACGATAAAAACACTATACATTGCCTATGTCAGGTCAATACTTGAATATTGAAGCATAGTTTGGTCTCCATTTACAATAACACTTGAAGAAAGAATAGAGTCAGTACAAAAGCAATTTTTGTTATACGCACTAAGAAAACTAGGATGGACTGTATTTCCTTTACCATCGTTTAAGCATACATATCAATATTCAAACATTAAAAGAGCGTCGTGAATTTGCTATGGCGTCATTTATAAATAATATAGTCTCACAAAGAATTGATTCAATGGAAATTCTATCAAAATTAAACTTTAACATACCAACAAGGCATTTAAGGGAACATTCATTAATTACGTCACGCAAAAATTGACTTTTTATAAACCCCCCTCCCCCCCCTTGTCACGTTTTTTGTATGGACCTTTAAATTTTTTGTATGGATCGTCACGTTTTCCCAAACCCCCCCTCCCCCCTTACTGCGTGACATAATTAATGGACCTTCCCTAAGACATCGACAGTTATTTGCAACAAATTATCATCGCACGAACTATGCAAAATATGGACCGATTAACCAAATGATGGCTAATTACAATATCCATTGCAATAGTATAGATTTTACAATGTCGAAAGAAAAATTAAAACAATATTTCCGCGAGTGCTAGGTTTAAGTTAAGTTAAGTACTTATTGTAATTAAAACGGTCTACAACTGATTGACGACGACAAATAAACAAATGATTAATTTTTCCTCTAGCAGCTTGCTGCGATCCGTCTTTATGTGGAAGAGCCAAACTACTGTAAAAAAAAACCCGATATCAAATTGTTTTGTGTTCACGTTCATTGTTTTGTGTTCACGTACGTAAAAAAAAATGTTTGCTGCAGCTGCCCACCGAAAGAATCGGCGAGTGGAAAAGAGTTCTTGGATATGGGAACAGTTTTACGCCACTTAAGGCCTGTACTCGATTACAATGCGCCATTTTGATCCGTGTGTATTTTTTTTTGTCCGTGGGTAAAAATTTATGAAACTATAACTAATATGACTAGTTTGGAGTGATGTCATCGAAACAAGAAGAAAATCGCAGGAAAATTTTGCGCTTCGTCATGGAAAAGCCGACTGCGACCATGAGATGGATCGGAAGACAACTGGGAATTACCCATACAACTGTGTCTCGGATGGTAAAATCGTTTTAGGAGTCCCAGACGACCGAGCGAAGTGGGAGAAAATCGAAGACAGTTGACCCTGTGAAGGCCCGGAAGGTGTTGAATTATTTCAAGAGTATTCGGAACCTTTCGGTTCCGCCTGGTTCGTTCAGCAAACCATGATACGAGCTGGGCTTCGTGTATTCAAGGTCCGCAAGGCTCCGGACTGGCGTGATCAACAAAACACGGCGGCCAAGTCCCGCGCAAGAAAGCTGTATCGAGAGTGGTTAACGAAACCGATGCGTGTGGTTATGGATGACGAAACCTACATCAAGGTAAACGCAAAGCGGATACCGGCGCTGGAGTTCTACGTTGCCAAATCACGGTTTGATGTTCCGGAAGACATAAGGAAAAAGAAAGTGGACAAATTCGCCAAAAAATACTTGCTCTGGCAGGCCATATGCCAATGCGGTAAACTGAGTAAACCGTACAGCACAACGGGTACCATCAACAACGAAATTTACCGCACCGAGTGCCTTCAGAAGCGTCTGTTGCCCGTCCTGCGGTCCCACGGAGGCGAGACATTATTTTGGCCGGACCTGACATCATGCCATTACGCTCGATCGACATTGGTTTGGTACAGTGACAATAACGTTGTTCTGTACCAAAAACCGCCAACCCTCCATATTCACCAGAGATTCGTCCGGTGGAAAGATTTTGGGCCATAATGAAGGACAAAGTTCGAAAATCGTCCAAGGTGTTTAAGAACAAGCTGGAGTTGATGAAAGAATGGATGAAAGCGACCAAAAAGGTCGGCTCCACCATTGCACAAAATGTAATGAGAGGTCTTAACGGAAAGGTGCGGGTTTTCAGCGATGGAAAGGAAATTGATTACTTTATACCGAAACATAATCCATACGTATTAGTTCATTCCAGTTTCGGAGTGAAATTATGTATGCAAGGATTTTTGGGGCTGGCAAAGGTTCCTATGATTGTTTGAGACCGCTTCCCTATTCTGGAAGGGGAACAGCAGTCTGCAAAGAGGTGGTGGTGTGCTAATTGCAGTTAAATCGGAGCTTGACTGCAAAGCTGTGATTCTGGTGGATAGTGATAGCCTGGACCAAACTGCCGATGAGATTGTTCTGCCGCAGTTTTCTCTTTATGTCTGCTGCATTTGCATTCGGCCAAACAGTAACCCGGAGAATTACACGAGGCACGTGGTATCAGTTAACCAAATTCAACGTCTTGCCGATTCCCGTGATGTTATCATCTGCTTTGGAGACTACAATCTGCCCAATTTAATCTGGAAGTTTGATGAACAGTTTCTGGGATACTAACGCGTCAACTGAGTGTTCGTGAGTGATCCATGTGTCATAGATCTCTTCGAGCCGCCATCTGCTCTATTAAAAATTGACGCGCATCATAAGCCGGTTATTGTAACTGTGGACGCCCGTTCCCGTGAGGAAGAATACCAAGCAGACATCACGACACGACATTATGATTTCACCCGCTATGATTATGAAGCCGTAAATGCGAGAATCACTTCCCAGGACTGGAATGAGCTGTTGAACCACGGTTCTCTTGATGCTTGAATCATCCGTGAAACTGTACCCGTTAGAACTTACCGGCCTACAGTTTAACCAACCTTGGTGGATACCACAACTCCGTAACCGTCGTTATCGCTTACGAAAGCTCAGGAAGTCTTAGCCGTCATCAGACAACAGCAAACAAAAAAAAAAACAAAAAAAAAGCTCAGGAAACGTTTCTTTCGCAACAAAAATATCACGAATACGAGAGCTCTACAGTTTGCTGAAGAAGAATATCGCCGACTACAAGATGATCGTTTCCGGGAGTATATTGATCGAATCCAAATGATTTTCCGACAAGACCCTTCATCTTTCTGGGCCTATATCAACAAACGAAAGAGCTCGACCAGGGTTCCCGTTGAGGTCACGTACCAATCTCGTAGTTCTTGCTCACCGGTCTCTATCGCAAATCTTTTTGCTGAGTTTTTCCGTTCCGTACACGATGACAACGCACCTCCGCTGGCGCAGCATTACTTGGAAGGGCTTCCGTTGTATAATCTTCATCTTCCTTTGGTGACTTTCAATAATGACGATATTCGTGATGCTTTCAGCGTAGTCGATGCATCGAAAGGCCCCGGCCCTGATCACATTCCACCTATCTTCATCAAACAGTGTGCTTAGTCGCTGTCTTGAACCATAGCTACGATCTTCAATCGATCCTTGACCGAAGGAGTGTTTCCTGACGCTTGGAAGCTGGCATTAATCATTCCTATCCACAAGGCTGGAAATACACACAGCGTTGAGAACTACCGCCCCATATCAATCCTTAACTGCCTTGCGAAAGTTTTCGAGGAGCTGTTACATGACGCCATGTACCCTTTTGTGCAGTCAGTGATCTCTGAGCATCAACATTGTTTTATCAAAAAGCGGTCAACGACATCGAACCTCATGGCTTATACCGGTACTGTGATCAATGAGCTCGAGAAGCGATGCCAGGTCGAGGCCATTTAAATTGACTTTTTAAAAGCGTTCGACAAGGTACCTCATCAACTGGCCATTGAAAAACTGAACCGCCTTGGATTGCCCATTTGGATTATTCAGTGGCTTCAGTCGTATTTGTCTTCACGTAAAGCTTTTGTCAAGGTGCACGACGCTAGATTGGACTTATTTGATATTCCCTCCGGTGTACCATAGGGTAGCCAACTTGGCCCGCTTAAATTCATCCTCTTCATCAACGATCTGTGCGATGGTCTCAACTCCGGTAAATTGCTCTATGCCGATGACTTGAAGCTGTTCCGTTGAATCGTCAACTGTTGTGGATTTTTGGCCACCGTACTCTTTATGGACGAAATAACCCGTTAGATTCATGTTGTAGGTTTTTCAATCAAGTGTGTGACTCTTTTGATTTTAACATTAGTAAATTAATATATATATAAGAATAGAATTAAAACATTTTTGTGACCAGTCTGTGCGATGTCCTTGTCGAAGATGTTGTGTTTAAATAAATAAATAAATAAATAAATAAATGAAAGTTTCAAGAAAATCCTATTTAAAATAAATTATTGGCAAACACTTTTGTCTGACGTATTTTTTTCGAGTACAGGCCTTAATAAAAGAATCTGTAACATTCATTTCCGAAGCGGTAATTGCGATAAATATTAATTCAGAAATAAATAATATGTCCAATTACTGCAGGTAAACTTCCACGGCCCACGGATATGCATAATCCAGATAAGCTGCCACCAGTACGTCATTTCAAACCAAGACCCAAACAACCAACTTCGGTTTTGGGTGTGAGGAAAGGAGCGCCATTTCAAATCCTGCACCGACTTGAATCGCTTGTCTCCAAACCGAAAAAAATCCCTTTCAGCTGTTCGATGAGGTAAAGTTTTACATATTTGAAACAATTTGTGTTGAATGATTCATAAAACATCTTACAGATGCCAGCGAAAGTGTTGATAACTCTGTTTCTATTAAATCGGGGAACTAAATGTCTCCTAAGTCGCCATCGACCACATCAAAGGTTTCCTTAGAAGGTTCCCGTGTTAGCCGAAACAGCACAAATTCAAACTATAATCAGATAGATCAAGCACCAAGCTTTCATCTGGTCGAAGAAATAAAGTAATTTTTGATTAAACATGGTGTATGTTTTAACGCAAACATTTAAGGTTCCAGGGAAAGTTGGTTGATTCATGGGACTCTATGCCTGTCAAGTCACAGAATTGTGATTCATCAATGCTGACGGAAATCACGCACGCGACCAACCGTGTCAACGGTTACTATAAAGTTTTCCCATATCACCCGAAAGAGCACCGATTCAATTCCGGGAGCATGAGGATCCACTTCTGATTCACGCGAATCTAGCAGCTTATCTCCAGATCAATCAGACATCAAGATTATATCTGATTACATGACATCAAGTGGTAAAGTAATCTTTGACTTTAATCTGTATTCACTTTTAACATTAAATAATAAGGTACTGCACTGACCACATAAATGGATTCCAAAGAGTCTTCCCTTGTGAGCCAATGGATCAATGTTATGTTATGAATATTTTCGCATGTTTGTTTTATTCAATTTCAATCGCATATCCAATGCACGAACCTTCTTCTTTACACTACTCATAAGTTCATGTACAACATTTGGACCAATTTTTTTTTGCGTGACAATCTCTTTTTCTTTTATATCTTACTCTGATTTCACTTCCTTAGGATGCTTCCGAAGTGCCTGCTTCATGATGACACAGTACTTTCCAATTGGTCTCGGTTCCATGGTGTTCGGGGGGCTGTGATGCTTCGGCACGAAATTGCCCTCCTTAGCCTTGTACCACTCCAACACCTCTTTCGAGTAATGGCACGAGGCTAAATCCGGCCAGAAAATCGTAGGACCATCGTGTGACCTCAGAAGAGGAAGTAGGCGCTTTTGAAGGCATTCCTGTAGGTACACCTGCCCATTGACTGTTCCAGTTGTCACGAATGGGGTTCTCCGCTTTCCACACGATCAAATTGCTTGCCAAATCATATATTTTTTGGCAAACTTTGACATCTTCTGCTTTCTAACGTCCTCAGGGACATCGAATTTATGATGAGTAATGAAAAACTGGAGCCCCGGAAGCTGCCGGAAGTCTGCTTTTACATACGTCTCATCATCCATACCCGAGCAGGACCGAATAACTCGATAACTGTAACTAGAAATTAGAAGAACTGGCGATTGGTATTTAACTGGCGATAACTGGCCTTGGTATTTATGAGCTCAGGATAATACCATAAAATTGTTCCCACAATGTTATTCGAATACCTAATTTAGGTAAGACAATACCAAAATAGTACCTCTCAGGTATACCCAGGTATCCAAAACAACAAGTTTTGCTATTCGAGAGATATTTTGCTTGCAATTCTTAGGTATTTTGCTTAGGTATTTTACCTCTTAATCTGAGCTCTTCAATACCAAGGCCAGTTATCAAGATCAAAATTAGGTATTGATATGTTATTGTCTCCTGCTCGGGTAACGAGGCAATGTAGTTTCGTCAACAACTAGGTGTTTAGCTTCCGTGTACGTGTTTTACCCACCGTATTCTGCCGTTCATCGCGATTAGGCGCCTTTTGGACTTTGTAAGTGTGGGATTCCTCTTGATAGCTAGTTGTTCTACCTGCTTGTGATCCTTAACACTATACGGAGATCCATTTTTGCCACTTTTATCTTTCCGATCGATGGTCAAGCGATCTTGGTTCCGATTTAAAACCCGAGACACCGTAGAATGTACCATTCCCAGCTTCCTGCTGATGGCACGATAAGAAAGATCTGTATTTTCAAGGTACTTCCGCAAAATTTCTTTGCGGCGCTGCTGTTCTTTCGACTCCATCTTCGCAACGATTGCACATCAGCTAGTGAAACTTAAACATCGTAAACAAATACGTATTGAACTAATTCCAACCAAAATTTCAATAGAAAATACCCAATGGGTAAAAAGTTACAGCCATTTAAAGTGGTGTTAAAACCTTTAACCGTTAAAAAAAAAATTATTCCTGCTCCGCGGTTGGTCATGGGAGATTTTAACTCTCACGGTACAGGCTGGGGAGAACTGTACGATGACAACCGTTCTTCTTTGATATATGACCTCTGTGACAACTTCAATATGACAGTTCTCAACAATGGAGAAGTAACACGTTTGGCTGGTACATCCTCAGTTGGCAGTAGATTAGACCTCACACTTTGTTCGAATTTATTATCGTTGGATTGCACATGGAATGTGATTCAAGATCCCCACGGTAGTGATCACTTGCCCATAAAAATTTCGGTTGCCACCGGGTTCAATCCGTCGAAATCTGTTAACGTCACGTATGATCTTACCCGTCACATCGATTGGACAAAGTTTAGGACAGCAGTAGATGAAGCCGTAACGACGGTAGAAAGGCTTTCACCGCTGGAAGAGTATAACTTCCTCTCCAACCTGATCTTAGACAGCGCGCTTCAAGCTCAAACTCGACCAGTTCCAGGGACGTCATCTCGCAGGAAACCTCCTTCTCCATGGTGGGATCAGCAATGCACCGAGGTTTACCGTAAAAAGTCCGACGCGTTTAAAGTTTTCCGTAGACGTTGAACACCTGAGCACTTCGAAGTATACACGGCTCTCGAACGCGAACTTAAGAGCCTAATCAAGGCCAAGAAACGCGGTTACTGGCGAACATTCGTGAACGGGCTATCGCGCGAAACGTCGATGAGTACTCTTTGGAACACGGCGCGAAGGTTGCGTAACCGAACTACGAACAACGAGAGCGAGGAGTACTCGGACCAATGGATCCTCAAGTTCGCGCGAAAAGTTTGTCCAGATTCTGTGCCCGCACGGATGATTCCTCGCGAAAACACGAGTTCGATAGATGAGATTAGCCAACCCTTTTCAATGGTAGAGTTCTCTCTCGCACTCCTTTCGTGTGGCAATACGGCTCCAGGGGCTGATAGGATCAAGTTCAACTTGCTTAAGAACCTCCCAGACGTCACGATGAGGCGCACGTTGAACTTGTTTAATCAGTGTCTGGAACTCAACATTGTACCGGATGATTGGAGACGGGTGAGAGTTATTGCCATTCAAAAACCTGGTAAGCCCGCGTCCGACCACAACTCCTATCGACCCATCGCGATGTTATCTTGTATTCGAAAGTTGTTGGAGAAAATGATCCTCTTCCGTCTGGACAAATGGGTTGAGACTAACAACCTGCTTTCAGATACTCAATATGGTTTCCGTAGGGGTAAGGGAACGAACGACTGTCTCGCGTTGCTTTCCACAGATATTCAGTTAGCTTTTGCTAAAAAAGAGCAAATGGCTTCTGTATTCTTGGATATCAAGGTGGCTTTTGATTCAGTATCTGTTGAAGTTCTTTCAGATAAACTCCACGCTTGTGGCTTTTCACCATTAATGAACAATTTTTTGTACAATTTGCTGTCAGAGAAACATATGAGCTTCTCTCATGGAACCTCTACAACTTCACGATTTAGCTACATGGGTCTCCCCCAGGGATCATGTTTAAGCCCCCTTTTGTATAATTTTTATGTCAAAGACATTGACGGTTGTCTAGGTGACAACTGTACGTTGAGACAACTTGCAGATGACGGCGTAGTGTCTGTCACGGGACCCAATGGGGTCGATCTGCAAGGACCCTTACAGGATACCTTAGACAATTTGTCTACTTGGGCTCTAGAGCTAGGTATCGAATTCTCTACGGAGAAAACTGAGTTGGTAGTTTTTTCTAGGAAGCATAACCCTGCACAACCGAAGCTTCAAATTTGGGGTAAGCCGATAACTCATTCTATGTCATTTAAATATCTTGGGGTCTGGTTCGATTCAAAGTGCACCTGGAGATCCCATATTGAGTATGTGAAGCGAAAGTGCCAGCCAAGGATCAATTTTCTCTGCACAATTACCGGAACCTGGTGGGGAGCGCATCCGCAAGATCTTCTAACGTTGTACCGGACAACGATTTTGTCGGTTATGGAATACGGTAGTTTTTGTTTTCAGTCAGCGGCTCGGTCGCACTTCATTAAACTGGAACGTATTCAGTATCGGTGTCTTCGTATCGCGTTAGGTTGCATGCACTCGACTCACACCATGAGTCTTGAAGTGCTGGCTGGCATGTTGCCACTCTCGGATCGGTTTACAGAATTATCTCTCCGGCTCCTCACCAGGTGTGAAGTTATGAACCCTCAGGTAATCGAACATTTTGAGAAGCTCCTTGAGTTGAATCCTCAAACCCGCTTCATGACCTTGTACCATTTGTACATAACACAGGATGTCAGCCCTTCGCCGAACATTTCCAATCGTGTTTGCTTCTCCGATTTCGACAATTCGATTCATTTTGATTTATCCATGAAGCAGGAGCTTCGTGGAATCCCAGAGCATCATCGTCCTATGATTGCTCCGGTGATATTTGCTGCTAAGTTTGGCCAAGTTGATTCCACTAAATCGTTCTTCACTGACGGATCTTTGATAGAGGAGTCAGCAGGCTTTGGTATATTTAATGAAATTTATAGCGCCAACCGTAAACTTCAAGCTCCTTGTTCCGTGTATGTCGCTGAATTAGCGGCAATACATTTTACGCTAGAAATTGTTGCCTCACTAACACCGGATCATTTTTTCATTTTCACGGATAGTCTCAGTTCTATAGAGGCTATTCGCTCATTGAGACCGGTAAAGCACTCCTCGTATTTTCTCATGAAAATACAGGAGCTTCTAAGTGCTTTATCTTCGCGTTATTTTATCATCACCTTTGTATGGGTCCCATCTCATTGTTCGATTCCGGGCAATGAGAAAGCGGACTCGCTTGCAAAGGTGGGCGCTATGGAAGGCGATATTTGTGATCGACAAATCGCCTTCAACGAATTTTTTCCTATTTTTCGTCAACAGTCACTCGTCAGCTGGCAGTATAAATGGAGTAAAGGAGATTTGGGGCGATGGCAACATTCTATCATCCCAAAGGTGTCGAAGAAATCTTGGTTTAGCGGGATGGATGTGGGTCGAGACTTCATTCGTGTCATGTCTCGCCTCATGTCCAATCATTATTCTTTGAACGCTCATTTATACCGGGTTGGGCTGAGCGACAGCAATCTCTGTGAGTGTGGACAAGGCTATCAAGACGCAGACCACGTTATTTGGTCTTGTTCTGAGCATCGTGAGGTCAGATCGGGGCTTTATGATTCCCTTCGGGCTCGAGGTAGACAACCCAATGTGCCAATTCGAGATAGTTTGGCTGTACGTGATTTGGAGTACATGAAACTCATTTATGTGTTTTTGACTAACATTAGCATTAGATTGTAGTTAGTTTAACCTGTATGTTTAGTATAAGTTTTTTTTTATATGTGTGTGTATGTGTGTTTTTTTTTCTTTTTCAAGAAATGTTCAAGTCAAAAGAAAACCATAAATTGTATAGTTATAAGTGTTTAGATAATTTAGAATTTAAATTTAATGTGTTATGTAAACCATACTTTAAATTCCCACCCTCTTTCCCATCCGTAATTTGTAATTCCTATTAACCTCGAGACGGCCGCGAGTAATCGGCTCTTTCTTCCTAACTTTAGTTTTAAGATAAATGATGTAAAAAATATGAAAATTTGGCTCTGTAAAGTTAATTCGATTGAGCCTGTGCAAATAAATGATTATAAAAAAAAAAAAAAAAAAAAAAAAATTACGAATATATATTTGTAATGACGCTTACCAAGCTTAGATTGAATCCACAGTTTCAAACCCTTGCATGCGATTATAATGTGTACCTTAATACCATATCGAAATATTTCCACCGTACGTACACCACAGATAATGGATACATGTCTGAGCTACGCCTAAGACGTGCCATCTGAAGATTACTTTCATACCACACTCCGAAGGCTATTAAGGAAAAATTTAGAGAAAAAAGTAGATTTGTTATTGATTGTTTTGAAATCTTCTCCGAAACTCCAGTAGAACTGAAACCAACAGCAACCCCCTCTGGAAAGGGACGCCCCATACAAATGAAATACTCATTTCTACATAACTCGAGAATTAATCAAGCAAAAGAAACGAAATTTAGCATGTGTGATTTTTTGAAGGCAAGAAAGGTTTGTATGATGGTTTCAGATCCCTCCCCGTCCTGAAAAGGGGGGCTCCCATACAAATGAAATACAATAACTCGAGAGCTAATCAAACAAATGGAACCAAATTTGGCATGTGGAGGTTTTTGAAGATAAATACTGATTCAATGCTGATTTGATATCTCTCCCCTTTCTGAAGGGGGGAAGGGGTCCCAATCAAATGAAACATAAATTTATACATAACTCGAGAACTAATCAAGAAAATGGAACCAAATTTGGCATATGGAGGTTTTTGAAGGAGAGAAATGTTTCTATGATGGGTTGAGACCCCTCCGCCTTCTAAAAGTTGAGGAGGGGGATCTCCCATACATATGAAACACAAATTTTTGTATAAGTCGAGAACTAATTCAGCAAATGGAACCAAATTTGACTTATGGAGGTTTTTAAAGGAGAAAAATGTTTCTATGGTGATTTGAGACTCTTCCGCCTTCTGAAAGTGAATCTCCAATACAAATGAAAAACAAGTTTCTGCATAAGTCGAGAACTAATCCAGCAAATGCAACCACATTTGGCATGTGGGGGTTATTAGACGCAGGATTTTTATATATATATTAAAATGAATTTCTGTCTGACTGTCTGTCGGACCGATCGGAGTGAAAATATGTATGCAGGGATTTTTGGGGCTGGCGAAGGTTCTTTTGATTGTTTGAGACTCCCAGTTAGGCTCCCATACAAATGAAACATAAATTTCTACATAACTTGAGAACTAATCAAGCAAATGGAACCAAAATTTGTATGCGGGGATTTTTTGAATGCAAGAAATGTTTCTGTGGTGATTTCAAACACAAATTTCAACCAAACCTGAGAATTATCCAGGAAACTAAGCCACAAACTATGTATTGTCTGGGTAAGAAAAATGTTCTGATAGAAGTTTGAACCCCTTCTTAGTAAAAAAAAACTCATTAAAAAACGTCAGTTCTTTGTAATGTTCATTCTTTTAGTTACAGGCGTAGCAACGCTCGCACCGGGATCAGCTAGTTTAATATATTTAATATTTAATATTTTTTCTTCCGTCAAATTTTCAATTGATGCTGGAAAAAATGTTTGACAAAAAGAGTACTAACGTGCATCATAATATTTTTTTTATCGTTCAAGACCCCCTTAAAGATGTAGTGTGAAAATTTAATTTCCTTTCTTTTTTCAACTGAGAAAGCTTTAGTCCGCTGGAGAAAACTCTTCCTTCGCTGAAAGTGTTCCCAAAATTGCTTCATATATTGCCGACCTTCCTGACAGCGACGTCACATGTTATCACAATTCGCAACATACACACACTCTCACGATATTGCCATCTTGATAAAGCCGATAAAAACGAGCCTAGGATATCGGTGTATATGAGGAAAAAAGGGGTGACCCAATATATATTTAATATCTTTTTTCTCTCCTAATACGGTTCCACCTCGCAGCTTCAGCATCTCTTTTCTGCTGTCTGCCTGTGTTTCCATTTGGCAGGCAGTGGCACATTGGCTTCGGCGGGGCCACAGCACATTGCCAACACGTCGTCACCGCATCGGTTGGGAAAATATTCTTCTAACCTCGTTTGAGCTTGTTTCTTCGAGGAGGAAAATGATGATCCGAGCTGTTGTTTTGCTCCTTTCCGTGTGCGTGTGGAGCGCGGAATAAGGTTTTCCTTCCACAAAGCCTAGGGCGGTCTCTCATAACAAAGACAGGTGGAGTAAGGTAGAGGAGCCAAGGGTCGAAAAGCCGTAGAAAATAGATTTGGAATGAATTCGTTCTTCATTTGTTACCGGATTAGTTGTTTAATATTCAATACGTGGGATGGAGGAGAGTCCGGAGCTTTTGCGGAAGATATAAGAGAAATGTAAAGTAAGGAAATTGAGAGCATGCCTGATCTTTAACTAAGTGCCAACATGTAAGCAGATTAGTCGGGTCAATATCATTGATATTGAGTCATTTTGTGAAGAAATTGAGTGACCTTTCAGTTGACATTTGATAGAAGGTTCTTCGAGATAACAACGAGTAGACTTTCTTTCGAACTTAAATCTAATTTAAGATTCTATTCAAAAATTGATGAGCGCACAAAATCATAACTTTTCGTTAACTTTCAACGATTATATTACCCCCTTATGTTTTAGTCAACCCATCAAGAAAACATCCTATCCAGAAACTCAAACACTTGAACCCAGACCGGCAAATTTTATTATTAAAAACGTTTCCAAGCAATTAAACGTCAGCCACATCTACTTGTCCTCACTCGCCTTGTCCGTCGTTGCCGTAGTCAGTCCTGCTATCATCATCGTCATCGTTACCGGAGATCCGTCCTTCAATTTCTCGTCTGAAATCGGTTTTCTTCTCCTTGCCTGATCCTGCCCTCCCTCGACCCGGTGCTGCTCATTATCATTTTTAATTTCCTTAGCGTCGCCTTGGTTTGAATCCCGACATCCGTTCCACTTTTCCAACATCGGCAGAGCATCGTTCGAGATCTGCACATCAAATACGTTGGCATGCTCTTTCGAATGCAGCTAGTTGTGATTCGAGTGTGTCCTCCTGTATATCCATGGTGTAAGAGAACTGTTAGATGAGCCATCAGTAGGGCACTCGGCTGAGGTGGTGTAATTATTATTAAATACATCCCGTGTCAGCTTTCCATCTTGCCGTGGCGCTCATTCTGACTGACACTTCATCGCTAGCTACACCGGAAGCAATCAGTCACCATCTACCTGGGTGTGGAGTTAAGATTTGCAGAAGGTGTGACTTTTCCAACGAGAATGATGCATTTCCTCGGTGGAAGCTAATTTCCACTTTGCAATATTAGGGACGGCGAAATGGTTGGAACGGATTGCAGCAGCCTCACAGGCAGATGGAGATTCTGAATCATGTTTGTATGTTAGTATAAATGGCAGAAAGTTATTGGGCTATGCTCTGTTTATACATGCTTTATTGGCTCATACCTCGCACGAAGGTAATGCGTTTTCCTTAACTAGCCCATAAAGAGTATACCAGACGTTGGTTAAATTAATCATATTTACTTTACAAACAGCGAATGACATTCAATTATGGAAATATATTGAAGTTTTGAACCACTGATATTCGTTACAAATGTCTCAAATACACAACTCAAACTCGAGTTAGTCAACTCAAAGTTTTGTGCTTTCAAAAATAATCTCCAACCCAATCGTACAAGTTTGCCAATGCAGGTGGTAAGATTTTCTGCTTCTAAAACCAGATTCTTAGATAATTTGGACGCATTTATGTGATCATAACTCAAGAATTTAACAACATACACGGTTGAACAAAACGTCCAACAAAAGAGTACATAACAAGTTATTACATTTAACCGTTTCGAACGAACTGTTGCACTTTACTTGTGATTGATTTCATCATGATCTGCACAGTACCGGCGAACTTATTCTACTTTCAACGCATTTGTTGTGCATTTGTCACTTCTTTACCGCATCCTCGAAGTTTTCGCTTGACAATTGCCCAATATTTTTCGATCCGTCTGAACTCAGGGCGATTCGGAGGATCGCATTGGCGACAAAATTAACATTGTTTGTAGCATACCATTCTAGTGCCTCTTTAGAGTAGCTTGCTAGATCCGACCAAAACATAACGTTGGTCTTGTGTTGCCGAATAAACAGTAAGATCCGATTTGTCAGACGCTGTAAACCTTCGACGACTTTGCGTGAGATGTGATGAAAACCTTGGTTTTAAGGCCATAACTGCAGATTCCTTGCCAAATCATTAGTTTCCGAGCAAACTTATCAGCAAAAACAAATTTATACCTGGAAGGCACATCCCCACGACCAGTTTCCAGGTAAAATTTTCATCCAGGGATTGGTTTATAATCCATTTTGACACATGTTAGTCATCCATTAAAATACAGCCATGAAACTACGTCAAAACTCGTTCGTATAGTAATCGTGCTCGCTGTTTGGCCACTAAATTTTGTTTCAGTGAGCGATTCGGATGTTTACTGGCACAAAAAGACTTATGTCTTTCTCTTGGAAGGATGTTACACACGGTGGAAAAATTGGAATCGTATTTCTTTGCCAAACCACATATGAAGACACCTGGGTTGCCTTTCACGTACCTCAACACCTTTCACCTCAGCTCTTTGTCCCTTGTGCCACTTTTATGATAGATGCGCTGTGCTCTATCCACACTCAGATTATCCTTGAAACGTTTGAATACAAGACACATCGTTGACTTGGGGAATTTTAACACTTTTGCTATTTTTGAGGCAGACCACGATGGATTCACCAATTTCTTTGTCAATGAAACATCAACATATGCCTATTAAACGTTTTTTGTTTCAACCACCAGGGACGCGGTGGTGTATTAAACCGTGCGTCCAGATTTACTCTGAATCGAGCTTTATCAGCTCGAAAATGTACAATACCAACAATTCCAGTTGTCTTACATCTTAACTTTTGTCGTGGAATATCAGAACTCTCAGTTTGTTAGTTGGTAAAGGTAACACATATCTCCCGGTGGTACCGACTGGGGTAGGAGTAACTGTAAAGTGCAGTCCAGAAAGTGCGATTAGAATCCGGAAAATTTGTTTATTTTATGCTACTGCCCCCAGTGGTCGTATTGGAAATTATTTGGCAGCAATTTGTTTTAAAAGTACACAAGATTCAATGGTGATTGTTTCGTTATGATACGTACAGCAGTAAAGAAGTTTGGCTAGATGGAAGACGAGATAAACAATTGACTCATGTCGAATGCCCGAAGTCAGTTCGAAAAATAATGAAGAAGTGTTTACCATGAGAGTTGTTCTCGAGCATTTTCGTAAACGCTTAGTGACAAGAACACGTGCCTGGAAGATGCATGACCGGGCTCTGACCAATTACAGAACACACATTGTCATGGACCTCCGAAGCTTGGTCAGGCAGACCCCCAAGCAAAAGTCTAAGAAATGGATTTCAGGCGACTCCTCGAACAAAAGTTTCATATTTTTACCGTTAAAGCTACTAGAAATTGATGATCTGGCAAGGAATTTGTACCTGCGGGCTAAAACATCATCGAAAAACGATGAATTTGATGCTGTATGAGCAAGAAGGCTGCAACTAGAGCCAGAGGTGCGAAAAGTACATACAAACAATAGAATCCGGATCAAATAGGTTTTCAGATTAATCCACTGCTATGAAAAGTTGGTAAAATAGATGGTAGTCATCACCATCATCATCATCTTCAACGTCTGCTAAGAGATTAGTGATTCTCGATAGTTTTTAACGTCACGTTTGTCTAATTTCTTATTTGCCGAAACCATTAATGGCTCCTTCCAGACTGCGGGAAATTTCGATTCGGCAAAATATTGGTTGAAAATCCTGCAAAACGGCTCGACAAAAACTCCCCTGGTGAAACAATAAGCTGAAGATATACACTCGTTAGATGCAACTACAACGAATAAACAATTAAAACATGGATTTTACCTACGTCTTTTGAATACACTGAAGTTTTTTTTTACGACGGTAATGGTACCGCGTAAAAAAAACCTCGTTAAAAAAACCGCGTTATTTCAAAAAACGACGTAAAAAAAGTCAAGGAAATAAAAATTATTTTTCATATTCATATTGAAAGGATATGGTCATAAAAATGTATTGGTAGTGGAAAAACATGGTTCCAGTAACATTGGCCACCGGGAATCTGCTACAAATGGATAGAGGTTGTTAATTCAATGTGTGAGCAGAGCAGTCCAGAGTAGTTATAGAGAGTTTTCGTTTCCGGCTAAATTTCTCAGTGTATCATTCGTCGTCTTTTGACATAATCATATTAGTTCCAAATCATGCCGCAGAGATGGCGCTGCAGTCAATCTTTTCTAAATTAGGCGCTAGAGATTTGCCGTCTCCGGCAAAGTTTCTCAGTATGTCATTCGTCGTCTTTTGACATTATCATATTAGTTCCACATTATGCCACAGAGATGGCGCTGCAGTCTATCTTTTCTAAATTAAACGCTAGAGAGTTGCCGTCTTCGGTCTTTCTTCAAATAAGGTTAAAAAAAACAATCTACAATATACTAAATTAAATTGTTGTCAAAATTTCAAATACTACACTTCTCTCCAGCTTTGGATTGTATAGCCATTTAAACGCCAACTAGCAGTTGTGTGCCCAACACCGGTAAATCAGGCCGACAGGGTACACGGGTACCCACCAAATTCAAATGGTTGTCACTCTGGCAAATATTGGCCGATTTTTGTTTTATTTTCACCGTTAGACTTAGAAACTCATCTGCTTTATGGAAATTGGCAGCAACGTTCGTTTGGATTCATCCGGTTCCCGTTAATCCGGGTTTCCGGGGTTCGGTACGGAGACACTATTTGGGAATATCAAGTAAATTTCTGGAAAAGACTGTTAAAACCTTTGGAATAATTCCTTAAAATACATTTCTATTCCATATACCTCAATATGCCAACTTGTCCCCGGACCGGTTATTCCGAAACAGGTTCCCAGATGGCCTAGAGTGGCGATGGACATATACAGAAGGAAACCTCAGCAAAATGGGTATCAACATTCAGGAAATTTCTTCAGTAAGATATCTGTCAACATTTTGTGGCCTTTTGATGACATGTTCTTAGACTGGTTATTCCGGAACAGGTTCCGGTGGGCCTTCAAGTGGCCATAAACATTTTCAAAATAAAACCTCGGCAATATGGGTATCAAAATTCATGAAATTTCTTCAGTAGGATATTTGTCCACAAACCAGTTTTCCGGAACAGGTATTCGTGGGGCCTCGAATGGCCATGAACAAATTTAGAAGGAAACCCTAGCAGTATGGGTATCAAAATTCATGAAATTTCGCCAGTAAGATATTTCTCAACGTTTTGGGGGCATTTGATGATTTGTCTTCGGACCGGCCATTCCGGATCGGATTTCCGTGAAGCCTCGAGTGGCCATGAACAAATTTTAAAGGAAACTTCGGCAATGTTTGGCATACGGGAAACTGTACTAGGATGACCGTTACGTTGATAAGTCGTCAGATGTCCATAAAACGTTGAGAATATCCTACTTAAGACATTTCATAAATTTTGATACCCATATTGCCAGACCTTTCTTCTCAAAATGTTTATGGCCAATCGAAGCCATACGGGAACCTGTTCCGGAATGACCGCTCCAAGGAAAAATCATAAGATGTTCACAAAACGTTGAGAAATATCCTACTGAAAAAAAAGTCATGAATTTTGATACTCATATTGCCAGTGCTTCCTTCTGAATATGTTTATGGCCACTCAAGGCCTCACATGAACCTGTTCCGAAATAAACATTCCAGGAACAAATAATCAAATGGCCTTAAAACGTTGACATATATCCTACTGACGAAATTTAATGAATTTTAATACCCATATTTCCAGAATTTCCTTCTGAAATATTTCTGACCACTCAAAGCCCCACGGGAACCTGTTCCGGAATAATCAGTCCGGGGACAAATCATCAAATGGTCACGAAACGTTGACAAATAACCTACTGAAGAAAATTCATGAATTTTGATACCCATATTGCAAGGGTTTACTTCAGAAAATGTTTATGGCCACTCGAGGCCTCACGAGAACCTGTCCCAGAATTACTGGTTCAGGGACAAATCATTAAATGATCACAAAAAATTGACAAATTGACATCCTACTTTTCACGAATTTGGTACCCATATCTTCAGGGTTTACTTCAGAAAATGTTTTTGACTACTCCAGGCCTCACGGGAACCTGTTTCGAAATCACCGGTTCAGGGACAAACGGTCACTCCAAGGCCTACTTGTCTGGTGAACTTAGGATTACAAGCAACAAACGCTTGAGAACATTTGAAGCAGTTCGATACACATATTGTTATGGTTCCATTGAAGAATGCCTATGACCAGCCACGGACCCTTGGGGAACCTCCTCCGGACTGGCCACTTGAAGTATCATACATCCGATGGACCCAAAACAAAAAAAATCAATCTGCTGAAGAAATTCTAAGAAGTTTGACCCATATTGCTGGATTTCTACCAAAATCCACGATCAGTATCATTACATCAGCACATATAATAAACTGTAAACCACATTTTTTCTTGTTCTAAAAAGTATTGTTCAGAGGCTTAATTGGGAAATTTACAATCAACACCAACAATTAAATTTTTTTCACGTATATTGTGACTTGACTATTTTTACGTTGTGTTTTTTTAAATAACGCGGTTTTCTTACGTCGTTTTTTGAAATAACGGACCGCGTAGTAAAATATCTTTTCCAAATGAAGCTTTAGAGAGTTGCCGTTCTCAGTAAAGTTGTTGAGAATGTAAAATATAGTCACTTGACATTATCAGATTAGTTCCAAATTGCGCCGCCATCTAAATTGCCAAATCGAGCTCTAGGAAGGTGCTGTCTTTAGCAAAGATGTTAATTGTATATAATAAAGGCATTCAATATAATCACGTTAGATCCAGATCGTACCCAGTGTCAAAAGACGACGAATGACATACTGAGAAATTTTGCCACGGACGGTAACTCTTGAGCACTTCATTTGAAAAAGATAATCTGCATCACCATCTCTACAGTATACATAATGTGGAACTAATATAACAAAGTCAAACGACGCCAAACAACATACATACATCTCTAGCGCTTGATTTAGAAAAGATAGACTGCAGCGCCATCTCTGTGGCATGATGTGGAACTAATATGATAATGTCAAAAGACGACGAATGACATACTGAGAAATTTTGCCGAAGACGGCAAATCTCTAGCGCTTAATTTAGAAAAGATAGACTGCAGCGCCATCTCTGTGGCATAATGTGGAACTAATATGATAATGTCAAAAGACGACGAATGACATACTGAGAAACTTTGCCGGAGACGGCAAATATCTAGTGCTTAATTTAGAAAAGATAGACTGCAGCGCCATCTCTGCGGCATGATTTGGAACTAATATGATAATGTCAAAAGACGACGAATGACATACTGAGAAACTTTGCCGGAGACGGCAAATCTCTAGCGCCTAATTTAGAAAAGATTGACTGCAGCGCCATCTCTGCGGCATGATTTGGAACTAATATGATTATGTCAAAAGACGACGAATGACACACTGAGAAATTTAGCCTCTCTATAACTACTCTGGACTGCTCTGCTCACACATTGAATTAACAACCTCTATCCATTTGTAGCAGATTCCCGGTGGCCAATGTTACTGGAACCATGTGTTTCCACCACCAATACATTTTTATGACCATATCCTTTCAATAAGAATATGAAAAATAATTTTTATTTCCTTGACTTTTTTTACGTCGTTTTTTGAAATAACGCGGTTTACGCGGAACGCGTAAAAAAACCGCGTAAAAAAAAACCGCGTAAAAAAAACCACGTAAAAAA
Source organism: Aedes japonicus (assembly GCA_034211315.2). NCBI lineage: Eukaryota > Metazoa > Arthropoda > Insecta > Diptera > Culicidae > Aedes > Aedes japonicus. The sequence goes on from JASCZW010000590.1 coordinate 202,406, forward strand.
AAACTTCAGTGTAGTTGATCAATGATTTAATGGCTGCTGGCATCCAAAAATGACTCACATTTGATCACAAAATTTTGAAAGTAGAAATAGAAAACAGAAATATTTAAACGCATATTGAGTTGAAAATATTTCAATTTATTTACACTTTTTAAAACACAACGGTTGCTTCGATCTACATGCTGAGTGTAGTTGAACATTAAACCCGCATCATTTGACAAGGGCACTGTTCCATATGGTAAAGGCGCTGTTCCAATAAAACATTTGAGAAAGATTAACAAGTTTGAGTTATCGACAGAGAAAGATGAACAAGTTTGAGTTTCAACAAACTCCACTCGTTTTCAATAAAACATGTAGTATGATTTTACAGTGATATGAACAACGTCAAAATGTCATTTTATCCTTATCTAGCTCTAGGCTATTTATGGAAATCATTGAAGAAATGATATTTTGAATGATAAAGAAACTCAAAAAGTACTACAATCATTCTTGGTTAGGTTAGCTAAGGGTGGGTTTCTTCATTCTTCTTCATTATTTTAATCTTTGTTGAGCCTCTCAACGGGATGCTCTATGAAGAACTTCTGAGTGAGTTGAGTTACTTCCTATTAATTCCGTTATATTTGGGCATATTACCTGAGTACGTATGCAAGTAGTAGACAAATTACACGTACCTGCCAAAGGATACCCAATTATAACGGAATGAAAAGGAGCAAAAGCTCTTCATTTACTACAGTAAGTAGAGACTAAAGACTATTATTTACCTTCTTCGTTTCCCTGTATTCCAATGTATAAGTCAAAGTTACCTGAAAATAAAATAAAGTATTTGTTATTAGCTTTGGGCGGTACAATAAAAGTGAATAGGGAGAGAAGATGTTTTAGTTCACTATGTGTCAAGATAAGTTTGATGAGATAATCTCACAATTGTTGGCCTATGCTGGCCAAAATAATAAGAGAATTTAAATTCAAGTTTACTTATATAACTTAAGTTCGTAAACACTTTTATCCTGTTCCATAACAATACACAAATTGACAGATTTTAAGCTATCAGCATATATTCGTGAGTGATCACTCAATAAGCAATAGGAACGGCACAACCAAACTATACATTTAGACACACAGACAGATATATGAACCAGTCATCAGTTGATGCCCACGAATGGAAACTAACATTTAAAAGAAATATCACTTGTGCAATTTCGCACTTTCCAGCATTTTTTCCACTCTTTCCAATGCAAGCCTACTCCATCTGAATTGAGACACATTGAGGTGTTCTAGTTTTGACACAGGAAGGAGTAAGTCTATACTTACTAAATATACTGAGATGCAATTACTAAACTGAAAATCGGAAGTGTATCGAAATTGTCTTTTAAATTAAACCGAAAATCGAAAATTTTCTTTTCAATTAAACCAATCGATAAGAAATCTTCCTACTTCCTTCTGAAATTGACAATTAATATTGTTCTTGGTATTAAGCTATTGAAAATGCTACAAAGGTGATGTCTACTAATTACGTTTTGCATAATGAATGCAGTTAGTGCACACCGAATGCTTGTAGTATTATTCATTTACATAAATATATACACAACACACTTAGATTTTTTTACAGAAATCTGTAAACTTTTACCGAATTCTCAACAGCTAAACGTTTGGTAATCCTATTTTACGGATTTCGGTAAAATTTTACCGAAATCCGGTAATTTTTTTACAGATATCTGTAAAACTTCACCGAAATCCGTTAAATTGGATTACCGAACGTTCAGCTGTTGAGAATTCGGTAAAACTTTACAAATTTCGGTGAAAAAATCTATGTGTGTATTATATTTCATGGGCATGGGCGGTACCATCAGGGCACCAGATTGAAGCGTTTTGGATGGGGAGAGTGAGAATGCCAACTCATTGCAATGCATTGCTAAGAGTTTGTGAATAGATGGCGGGCTCTTCTTCCCGCCCATTGGGGCATCAGGTTAGATAGCTCGCTCTTATGACCAACTGTTCACCAATTGTTGGAAGGAGATCCTTTATGTCCCTGTAGAAGCGTATAAGTGATGTTGCCTATCGATCCACCCAACCCGTTTTGGCCCTTCATACAATTGCTTGATTAGGAAAATCAGTGGTTATTAAAGCTTTATCAAGTCTTTTTTTATGTAAACACAGAGGGGAGCCCATTGCTGCCGGACTTAGTTTCCGTGCTAAAATGGGTGGTAGTACATATCATACATATCATACATTAAAGAGTGTGTTTGATTTGAATTTCTCTTGATCTCTTCTATTTGCGTTGACGGCATTAAAACGGCACCCACTACAATGTGAAACCCCATTTGTAGATTCGTACGTCGAGTCAAAAGTGATGCAACTATTATATTTTCATTTCTTCGAAGTTTTGGCGCAAAATCTCAACTTTTCCAGGTGACAGCATCGTACCGTTGTCATCGCGAATCACATATTGCCACACTATTGCATATTAAAACACCGTATTTTCCTAACACAGACGCCGAAATTCGCTTCCTAAGTAATAGACGCTGTCAGCCCATCAGCAGCCAGTAGCGAATCATCAGCCTAGCAATCCAAGATAGCCGAGAATGCGCAGTGAGCAAAAGGCTGCTGTCCGATAAGAACCAGTTGGCAGCCTAGCACTCGGAACCAGAGGTTAATTTGCAGCCAGCCAGTGGCCAGTGGTATTAGCAAAACTTGTTTTCCCTTCGTCGCATACCTTAAACCACATAAATTCCCTATCACGGACACAATTTTCGATGTTGAACATGATATTCCGAACCAAAATTCTCTGTAAATTCCAATTAGTAGTGTGTTATAAACAGTTGTTCTGTTGTGTTAACGTTTCGCGTTGGACAGAGTCCTACCTCTAGGAAGAAAAACGTTTTGAGAAACATAGTGAAAATGAGAATGCCTAACCGATTTGATCCAGAACGCTTGCGCAGATTCAGGAAGCGCTTAAAGACCGAACATACGGGAAATCCTCCGAAACGACCATGCACCGATGCCGAGCGAGCTCGTAGTTATCGGGCGAAATTGAAAGCAGCAAGAGGTAATGCGTTGCCAACAACTAGTTGGGACGCTTTAGAAGGTTCGACTTTACAAATAGCATGTCATCATTGGGCTCCCTGTCTTATTACATTTCAACATATTATTGATTGTATTCTGGTAATGACATGCGCAGCATGCTTTTACTGCATATGAACCTTCACATGATATCGATACAACTAATGCGCTGAATATGTTTTAATGTGTGATTATTTTATCAGGTGTTAATTTTATATTCATAAGAATTTATCATATATTAACCAACCTTTTTTCCCATACTCATTGCAAAGAATAATGATGTTTTATAAAACTCACTCTCTTTCTTCTGCGAGATCTAATATATTTATATATATTTCGATTTCCTGAAAGTTTTAGCCATAATGGATTCATTAATTTACCTGACATTCACATAGAAAAATGAATAATAATTTCACAAAAAAACCATAAACCATATTTTAGGTACGCATTTAACCTTATATTCCCAACTTTGGCCTAATGTATTCATCACATAGTAAAATGTAGAATATAAAAGTTTTCAATGGAAAAGTAAGAGTGAGCGGTTGTGTATTTTTCGAAGGGCTTATTCATACCAACACCTATATAACTAAATGAATATAGTGGGAATTTTAATGTTTTGAAATGGAATGGCCGATTGATCACATGAGAAAGTCATTTAGATGTTATCAAGAAGTTTTTTATTCCGTATAGTATACCGAATATAGCCGAATGCCCGGAGCGATGAAATAAACAAACTTTACTAAAATTCGTCCGAATAAGTATCCTTAATGATATCCATATCCATCGAAAGTTTTCGACTCAATAATGTTTGTTGGTGACTTTTCATGGTCCAGTACAGCAAACGCCTTGTTAAGCATGTATAACAAAGGTATAACTAGTTGAATATCGTTTCTAGCTAAATTATTGTGTGAGTTATAGTTAAAACTGTAATCGTGCGCTACATAATCGACTGAGTCAAAGGACATTTACTCTATATACTTGTATATAACATTATAACAACTGCAAGATAATTTTTGTTATTTTCTGTTTGATAAAACTTCCTGAACTTTGAACATTTTATGAGACGCTTACAAATCTGAAAATGTTGCAATTGATTACAGTGTTTTCATAACAATCACTTAACCTGTCGGATATTTTCTGATAACGAATTTTATCGTAATTTGAATTCTAGAGTATTTCAATGTTTATTATTACCCTTGAAATCCAGAATTGCTAAAATTGCATAAATTGCAAATCTTTGATTCTTTGAAGTTGAATTATGCAAAGGCATACTACAACTCAGATTGTATACAAATGATCCGAATGGAATGGTTTTTAAATGGTGAATGTTTAACAGGAGACAAGGCATCAGTCAATATATATGTTTGTATGTACGTAGTATAGAATTTCCTCCGCAGCCTGTCGTTACTGAAATCCCCCAAACGATGCAAAACATTGTTGATGGTTCCGGCGATGGTGAGAATTCCGAGATGCTGGCCATTCAGGCACAGTATGACATACGAATAAACATTAAGTAATGTCAAGCGGTTATGATTATAAGAATGACTAAAACTATCATTGATTTAATAATTTTCTTTTCCCTAAAAGATCCTCAACTATCTTCTAGTCCTTAAATATAGTCCATCGTAAAACGTGCAACCGTGACCGTGTCATCATTTAAACCAAAAGGCCCTTTTCAGAGCCACCAAATAATATCTCAAGAGCGTACAATAGAATTTTCTTACATACTGGCTTCAAAACGCTGGTCTAAGGTCCCAGAAGAGCCACACACGTCATATTATGACAAACTGCCTCTATCGGTAAGGGTAAGCGACCGGCGCGAATAATTGAAACCTTTTTAACGCTAATAATAGCCACACAGAATTTCCCTGACATTATAATGCATCACTTGGTTTAACGTAGTCTACGTCGACCGGTCGTGTCTTGTACACAACCCTACTGATTTTTTGATATGTTATGTAAAAGTGTCCAATATTTCAAGAAAAAATCTTTGGTTCTTTGGTTCCAAGACCATGAAAACCTGTAAAAACTAAAAAAATCCATGTTTTCATAATCAATGTTGCAATAAAAAATGTGTTTTTCTATTTTTCCAAAAAAAAAAATTGTATAATAAACATTCATTTGCGTTTTTAATTGATTAAACTGAACAACTGTTAACAAAAGTTATGATTCTTTTAAAAATAAGCATTTTTGAAAGAAATAGATTTTTTCGACCACCTTAGCGCAGGAACGGCAACCTTAATAACGAAATAAAAAAAATACGGGTCAAATATATTTCGATAAAGAGCAAAACTAACAATTATTATGAAATTCTAAGAGTTCGTATAGCCTTTTTTCTATGGAATTGCTGCATATGGATATGGATCGTTCAGTTCTGGAATTTACTTCTAAGTGTTGGCTCAGCAAAATCAGCATTATAGATAGATAAATGGTGAAGTTAATCATCACAGCCATCGATAATAACTACCAATCTTACTTTCATAACAAGATTGTTTGTAAATTTATGAGCTCAGCAACCAATCGAGATACAAAATTCGAACCAGAACATTAACTCACGATCAAATCTTGAACTGTCCTAACCCCGCACACCAGCATCGTTGCTTGCACTTAAAACATCACCACTGTTGCAGAAACTAGTCCAAGTATGATTTTTAAATTAAATTCCCCAAGGACACTCCAACGTAGATAGCAATTGCCCTTCTCGGGAATCTCTCATGAAACGACTTCGCTATTGGTTGTATGAAGTTATGTACTTCAGTGCACTAGTTTTCAATCAAAATGAAACACGCTGTTATGCTATGTAGTCGGATTTAATCTCTCATCACGGCTGTTTCACAGGAGCCAACGTTTCATAATCAGTTTACAGAGAGCAATGGATGTGTCAAGTATTCTATGTGTTCTGAATTCTGAATTCAATTTGAATAAAGTATCAGTAAACATTTAGAAGATCGTTGCAATTAATCACTCACTTAGCGCACTGATTTCGCATCGAATAACTTCTTATTTTCGCCATTCAAACCACCAAAGACACGAACGGAAAATTTCCATTGTAAAAAGTGGGAAACAACAACGTTCCATCGAAACAACAAAAACCATAAACTCCCTCAGTCCGGGTTCTTGTCGAGCAATGCCATTGCTGCCATAATAATTCTAAAAGCTTCCAAGCACGCGGTACTTTTACATAGTGAAACCCCCATCATCGCGCTGTCGAGATCCTTTTTAGCCTTTATTTTGCTATTTTTCGTTCTTTCTCTCTCTCCCTCTTAAAGCATTTGACGGGGATGACCAGCCGAGTGAGACCGTGCCCAAAGAGCTCCAAAGGATGCTCAAGAGCCGAGGAACAGCAGGGAACTTCTGGTGCCTGGAAAGGCGAGGAAAAAAATGATAATAAAAAAGTAAATCGGAGTGCGGCGAAAACGTCATTTAAAAATTATGATATTTCCATTAGGCAAAAAGGATGAAGGATTTTTTTCATTTGTATTTTTTTTCTTCTTATCCTACCTATATCAAGAGATACGTTTGTAGAGAGAAGGGGAGAACCGATGCTGTTTAGGTGTACACTTGAAAAAATAAAGCCGTAATGGTAGGTTGAGTATGCTTCAGCCTTAAAACACCGATGATTTGATGTAAACAGTGAATGAAAAACGAATATTATTGGTAATGGAAACGCGATGGATGGTTTTTCATACGCAAAACAATGAAATCGTTTTTATTATGTTACTTTGTTTGTTAAGAGTCAGTTTTCTACTCCATGAGACGCCTTCCTCTTCATCGATTCACCTTATTCGTTGTGCGTCTTTTCGTTTCGTGTCATGGGGAATGATTTTCGCAAAGTGGAAAATAAGTAGTTCGTCGAGCAGTTAATAAAATTTACAATTTGTTCGTTTGAATTTAGGTCCACTTAGAATACGGAAACATAATTAATTTGGTCGCATCGCTTCTAGTCCTTGATTCTGGAACGTAATTTTCGAGTTTGTAGGGAATGCCACCCGTGACAACTCAAAAACCTGAATCACGTTACTTGTAGTTGACCATTCAAAGCGACCTGTAGTTTAACAAACTCCAATCCGGAGTGATCATAGGATATTGTGGTGTCCTGCCACCCAAACAGGGCACACTAAAAATCTTTTCGCCTACCCTCATTTTGTGAACACAGTTTTCATACATTGAACACATGTTTTATAAACTGTCAGCAATATTCGTACTGCTTGTTAACAGCAGAATGCTTTCCACCCTTTTTTTGCACAATGCACGAAATGACCAGCCAATCGCTGCACCTCTTCTATCGTACCCGAACATGCTGGTGTTACTGCTGTGGCGGCAAAAATCATTGGTTCAACTCGAAATAATATTCGCTTCGAACCGATAGCTGTGACGTTATCTTAATTTATCTCTCGAATTCTCACGGGTCCTCAAAAAACCACGATGAAACCTCTCCGTCCCCACAGATGAAATTTTTCTCCAGATTCATTTCGAGTCGATTTAACAGAAGTATCAATCATACATACAGCGATTAGAACCAACGAGATGAGACTTTTGTTTTCTTTTTTCAGTAATACAGTAGTTTTTTCTACTATTTTCGCCTGCTTCTTTTTTTTAGCATTTCAAGCTTATTGCTTTCGTAATTCGCTTATTGCTTGCTCTCAACTTAGCATTCTAAATGCACTACCACAGCTATTAATTAAGAGGATTTGATGGCAGGTACCATTTTTGCATTAGTATGCTAGTGTATGCTATTCCCACGGAGTCGAGCAATTTTTCTTAACTAAAAATTCCTAGACCAGACCGGGAATCGAACCCAGTCACGTCCAGCATGGAATTGCTTTGTAGCTGCGCCTTAACCGACTGAGCTAAGAAAAGGACTATTCTATTTTCGAACATTGCACGAATAATCATTGTGTACATTAAAAAAATGCTTAGTTCTTTTGACAAAGCATATCGTTTTGCATATGAAGCCAGCTTCATCAATAGAACGAATTAATTTACTTACTGAAAACAACAAAAACATTGGTAAGTTAAACGAACGATTTCGTAGTATAAACTCAATTGTATTTTCAGTACAAAAAGAGATAATAATATCTCACGCGGACCATGCCTACCGTTCGTTTTAGGACGATCAATTTATTTTTCTAATTAAAGAGTTTGATGTATAGATATTTTTCATGATCAATACTTAATTACCATTAGGAATAAGGAAACAGCACAAAACTAGTTAAGATTTTTTGAAGCACTGTTTAGTCGATGAATAATCGCTTTGCCATAAAGTTGCGTATCAGTTGATCTCTGAACTTTCTGCTGGCAAAAAAAATAACTTTTTCAGACTTTAAACGACATCAAAAAATGTAATTATGATTACATAATCTAGTAAGAAAACAAAACATTGGCAAAGGTATCGAACATGTTGCTGTTCATTATCAGCAAAAAGGTTTATTTTACAGTTATTACTTTATTAGCAGATTGAAAACATTTGCTATGGAAGGGTGCTCAAATTTGAATCCATTTTTTTATAACAGAGTAGGCGTTATAATGTTTATATATTTATTTTCTTAGCATAACGTCACTTATAACATAACATTATACACAATATCCCTCCAACTTTACCGGGTAATGGCTACTCCAATCCCGTGGTCACCTTGTACTCGCTAGATCTTGCTCCACTTGTTCTAACCATCTATCTCGTTGTGTCTCTCTGCGTCTTGTGCTAACCGGAATGCCCGTCAAACACAGTTTTTGCAGATTAGTAGACCGGCATTCTCGCAACATGCGTATGCATCTAGATTCAACCACCATACGAATACTGGGTTCGTCAGAAGGCTGCGCCAGCTCATGGTTCACTCTCCACCTCCAGACCTAACACCTTGACACCGATCGCTCAAAAACTCCGAGTGCTCGCAAGTCCTTGTGTCCACGTCCGTAGAGAACAATTGGTCTTATTGGCGTTTTGCTTATGATACAATTCGTATGAAAGCAAATTCTGTTTGACTAGTGGAGGACCAACGCGCCCTTGGTGTCTTTGAACGAAAGGTGCGGCGTACGATCTACGGTGGAGTGCAGATGGAAGACGGAACGTGGAAGAGGCTAATGAACCACGAATTGTATCAGTTGCTCGGAGAACCTCCTAATAATACCATAAAATTGTTCCCACAATGTTATGCGAATACCTAATTTAGCTAAGACAATACCAAAATAGTACCTCTCAGGTATTCCCAGGTATCCAAAATAACAAGAGAGATATTTTGCTTGCAATTTTTAGGTATTTTACCTCTTAATCTGAGCTCTTCAATACCAAGGCCAGTTATCATGATCAAAATTAGGTATTGATATGTTATTGTCTCCTGCTCGGGTAGACGGGCCCTGTCGTGCTCGGTTCCGCATGCCAGCATGTACTCAGCTTTGGACGTACCAATTTATCTTCAGACTAATCTACGCTGTTTCACGCTATAGTCTGGTGTCTGCTACCGTCTCAAATGTTCTCCCAACAATGTCCACGTCATCGTAAAAGCAGATAAATTGACTGGATCTGTTGCGAAGCGCATCCCAAATGTTGAACACCGCTTGTCTCATAATACCTTCAAGACCAATGTTTAACAGCAAGCAAGAGATTGCATTACCTTGGCAAACCTCCTTGCGGGATTCGTATAGTAGCCCGATAATCCACCCGATATCCAGCACTGGGTGAGTCAGGTCAGCTTCCCTGGAAAGCAGTTCTCGCCCATGATCTTCTATAGAGCCTCTCGGTTAACTGTATCAATGCGGCTTTGAAGTAGATGAATAGATGACGCGTAGGGACGTGGCACTTTTGGAGGATCTGCTGCATATTTAATCCGTTGTAGACCGTCCTTCGGAGAAACTCGGCCTGCTAACCTCGCACGAATCTAACTGCTAGTGGAGACATCTGATGGAAGATGATTTGGGATAGCAGAGTTATGGATAGCATTAAGAACGGTGATCACACGCTAGTTATCACCATCGACACCAGTCTTCCGGCAGCTATTCGGTATCCCAAATCCTGGTTATCAGTCGATGCAGGAAATTGGCCAAACTGTTCGGGCCCATCATGGTATTTTCTGCTTCGATACCACCCCTTCCAACCGATGTGTAACGCTTCAGCTGCTTGATGGCATCCTTAACTTTACATCTCATTGGAGGTGCTGCATTGCCCGAAAGCAGTTCTTGGTCGTCTTCTTGTGCTCCATTCAGATGTTTATCGAAGTGCTGCCTCCACCTTTCGGTCACCTCACAATCGTCCGTGAGAATACTCCCATCCTTATCCTGACACAGTTCAACTCATGGCAAGACGCCTCTCCTGGATACTTTGAGTTTCTTGTAGAACTTTCACGCTTCATGTGCAGCTGTTCTAAACCCTCCTAGCGGCGCTTTTCTCTCAGAAGAGGTGGGTTTCCTGCCTTCGCTTCTGTACTGCTCCACACTCTGAATAGTAGCTTGACGCAACACAAGTGCCCACGCTGCATTCTTCTCTTGCAACACCTGCTGACATTCCTCATTGAACCACTTGCATTCTGTCAGTTTCGTTCCACGTAACCTAAGACGGCCTCCGCTACCCTGCTGATCGCTGTGATCCCCTCGACACCCCGACCGGGATAGAAAGCGTAGGCCAATATCCTATCCGTCATGTTGGGCATTTTGACTCGAATTTGGGTTTCACCTGCTTTCACACTACCCCTCGTTTAAGTACTTTTTTGGCCAAAAGTTGCCCCGTCGGTCCACCTGACCGGGTGGGAGAAATATGGAAAAGCTCGCTGACGTCCACCACGACTGACGATATTGGCTGGCTAACAAGGGTTTCGAACCTGAGCGTATGTTCATGGGGTCCGCCACGGCAGTGGTCTAGGGTCCTCCCTTAGCTGCAATTGTCTGTTTATCGATTCCCGATCTGGTCTTGGAATTTTTCGTTGAGGAACATTTCTCGACTCCCTGGGCTTAGGGTATGGTTGTACTTGCCACACCGTTATACTAATGAAAAAATGCTGCCAGGCATGGACAACTCTCAATTAATAACTGTGGAAGTGAATTTAGAGCACTTAGTTGAGAGCAAGGAACTAGTTTATTGCAAAAGCAATAACCCTAGTAACACACATAACATCTTTTTAGGATGATTTATAATTGATTATTTTATAAATGTATTATAAACGTAATGCAAAACATGTCAAGTTTGAAGCGGGTTGGAAATCTCACATTGCATATATCACTCTGGCTAACGATCGAGTTAAAAATACTTTTTTTACTGCTGCAAGTGATATACTTCATTATTGCTCAAAAAACATGTATAAAACATGAACAGGACAAGATTGTATGGGTTGTTTTAAAAATCAGTTGAAATTACATTACACCAACCATGTTTTGCAAAACGTGTTTATATTTTCAGAACGATGATTTTGTCGTACAAGATTGTGGTTTCACTGTCAACGGGAAGCAAATCATAGATACTAAGAGTTGACATTTTAACAATCAGAGTCGGCTTATCAATGAAGCTACAAACCTGGCACGTCAAAGACTAGTGTTCAAATCCCACGCTTGGCGATGTTATATTTTTATGTGAGGTTAATTTTTTTTTCATTTAATGTTTTATAGGGTTTCACTTTTTGCGCTTTTTACGTCATATTAAAGCTTGAAATAAAGTATTATACACGTATATTGATGACCTGTATTTGTCATTTAACAGTACTTTCAACGTATTAAATACAAGCTGTGTTGCTTGGGAAGCTTGAAACGCTAAGAATAAGAATACGAGGGTAGTAGCCCGAATCGATGCTGGCGCCTCAATAGGTTCTGCCGTCGGTGATGCCTGAGAAGTGACGACCATCTTACAAAACGTGGTCGATTTGTGTTTCCAAACAGTTTGGAGACCTTCAGGTGTACAGATGTGGGAGACTGCGAAAGAGAGTCTAAGTTCGGTCATACAATTCTTTTTTGTCGTTATCACTTCCGAGGTGAGAGCTGTACACGTGAATTATGCTGATGTCGAAGAACCAGTCCTTGATCCTCAATCTGCCCATACGGCACTTGATCGGTCACCATCCAATCACCCGCTTTTGCATATCACCTAAAGACTGTATTCGATGAAATTTGGACACACAAAATAGGTCACCAAACATTTTCCTTGAGCCCGATTCTTTTCAAACTTTCTGGAAATAAAGGACTAATAAATGGTTTAGTTTTGACATCATTGGTTTATTGAACCTCTTCTCCCAACCCAAATGTCCGCACCTTTGCCTTGATCCCTTTCATCAAATTTTGGGCAATGATCGTACCCTAGACCGACTTGCTTACTTACTTTCAACCACACTTTCTTTAGTTCAAGTTCATTTTCTATCAGTTTTGGAGTTTTAACGAGCTTTGCCTTCATGATTGCCCAAAATTTTTCAATTGGGCGAAGTTCCGGAGTGTTTGGAGGGTTGACGTTTTTTGGAACAAAAACTACATTATTATCTTTGTACCAGTCTAAGACGGGCCGGGCATAGTGGCAAGATGCCAAATCCGGCCAAAACAGTGTCGGGTCATCGTGAGATCTCAAGAAGGGCAGAAGTCGTTTTTGGAGACATTCGTCCTTGTAGATTTGTCCGTTGACGGGCCCAGAGGTGATGAAGGGCTAACTCATTTTGCCACATCCGCAGATCGCTTGCCAGACAAGGATTTTTTTGGCGAATTTCGACAGTTTCTTCTTCCGTACACCCTCCGCAACGGCCAACTTAGAGGTGGCGACGTAGTGTTCCTGTCCTGGCATTTGTTTGGTGTCGGCTTTAATGTAGATCTCATCGTCCATCACAATGCAGAACGGTTTTGTCCCACTCCCTGTACAGTTTTCTTGTACGAGTTTTGGCCACCGAGTTCTGTTTATCGCTCCGGTTTGGTGCCTTCTGGACCTTGTACACATGTAATCCAGAACGTTTCATTGCTTTCTGCACAAAACAAACTGAAACTTTCGCCTTTTTCGCAACATCCCTGATCGAAATGTTGGGATAACGCTTAAATTGGTTCAATACCATCCTGGCCTTCTCCGGATTTGATGTGCCACGTTTTTTTCCACTACCATTTTTCCGCTTGGTTGTCTTACGGTCCTTGAACGTTTTGATCACATGAGATACGGTTGAATGTGCGATTCCGAGCTGTTTTCCGATCCATCGATGAGAAGCGTTTGTGTTTTCGAAGTCAGTGCCCAAAATTTGTTGGCGCACTATTTCTTCATTCAAAGCCATCACTGAAATCACTCGACCGATTTTCACGAAACTCATTACACAATTGACACAACACAATGAAATACATTCAGTTGAAATTTCAATAATTTTTACCCACACGCTAAAAAGTTACGAACAATTGCGTGTGTCCAAATTTCATCGAATACAGTCTTTATCATGATGAAAGCTGTTCCCAGCTTGTGTGAATTGCCGAAGATCTGGCAGGTGGCAGAACCATCCCGAAGCGTACGTACCGTGGATCCTTTGCAGCACACCTCCTGCAGCGCTACGATGCCTTTCAATGAAATTGACAGATTGGCAGTTTCATGTCTGGAGTTGCCAATCGTTAGCCCTTATTCGTAGATTGTACAGGTTCGAATATCTTTCTTGTGTATAATTCGTTAGTTTTTTCTATCGCCGTCGGCTCGCAGAGCACACAACCAACCCCACTATCTCGCAGGAGGACCATCGTGGTGCTGCTGTTTAATAGTCTCGAGCACCACCAGGACTTACGGTTTTTTGTATTTAGAGTCCTGGATGCACAAGCAAGACGGTAGCTCAGCCGACTCTAACAACTGAATATTAAGATTAAAATATCAAGATGGTTCAGGAATAAAGACGAATAAAAATTCACCGGTTTCTAGTCTTAAGTTTTCCCTCTTCTAAAATAAGATGACAAGAGGCGAGTTTGACTGTATTTTTTCAGCATAGGATGCAAGGTAGCAGTACAAACGTCCAGAGAAGACAAAATGCAACTATTTTTAACCTTATTCTAAAGGTGATGAAAATAATGTCGTTTTTGAAGACCTTCCCTGTTTTCCGAAGCTTGCCCTTCATAATCGCCCAGAATTTTCTCATTGGGTGAAGTTCATGATTCATGGCCGTTGATGGTGTCGGTCTTTATGTAAAGCTTCCCGCATGAATTTGACGCAACCAACAACAAGTACTCCTTGACAAATTTGTCAAACTTCTTCTTCCAGAAATTCTCCGGAACATCCCGGCGGGACCTGCCGACGACAAACTCCCGCCAGCGATCTGCTGGGCGTCTGCTTTGATGTACGTCTCGTCGTCCATTCCTGACGGGGGATTTGGCCACCGTACTCTGTTTGTCGGTTCGGTTAGGCGCCTTTCTTACTTTGAAGACATGAAATCCGGTCCGTTTCATGGTCTGCTGGACGAACTAGACGGAAGAATTGACTTTTTTTGCCACGTTTTAAATCGAATGGTTCGGATTGCGGTTGAAGTAATCCCTTACTCTTTTTTTCGTTCACGGGGTCGTCTGGATCTCCTTGAATGATTTCATCACACGGGACACGGTCGAATCGTAGATTCTTAACTGCTTCGCGATCCACCTGTGGGATTTTCCATGACCGCTGATTTATTTATTTTTTGTCGAAGCACTTGGAAACTATCTCAATAATCACTTGACAGATTTTGACAGATTGTTACACATGTAAACATCACACTCTAAGCTAGTTTACCTTAAAATTTTATCAATTTTTAATAATGCAATGGAAAGTTTTACTTGGGATAAATATGTGGGAATATTAAAGCAGAAAATTGCTATTATGCATCCTAATTTGAAAACTGAATGAGTCGAACTGACTTCCGACTGATTCAAACATTATGATCACCCTAACGATTAACCGTCAATTAAAATTGCGTGCAGTATTCAACCAACTTTTTGCTGAATCCTGTTGTTTACATCCTAATCAGAGACGTTGATTATGATGAGACACGCAGCAAGAAATTCTTTCAAACTGGTACCCCGGCCACAAATGTGTTTTTGTAAATTTGTTTGGCAGCCTGGCTCTTTTCACAAAAGTGGTCTCCAACTTATTTTGCAATCCAAAGATACGCATGAGCAAGCAAATAAATTTATTATTTTAGTTTGAAAGTCACATCCAGATCCTTTTAGATGAATTGTTGGAAATATTAAGTGAAGTGCGTTGTGCTTAGTATGACGAAATAAAGTTCTTAACTCCAGTACAAAACAAATTCATTGGGGAAACATTTGATCCATTCGTGACTTAAATTTTCAGTGTATAACATGTCTGTCTAAGTGTATGAATATCGCAAGAAGTGATCTTCCAACCCTATTGAGGAATCTAACTTGAAAAAAGAAGAAGACACCGAGTGGTGATAAATCTGACAGCTCCCATGGTAAAGTATGGGGCGAAACTTTTAAAATGCTTCTAGAAAATTCAAAAGGAATTCTTATTAAAAGCGGTTTTTTGTATGATGTAAGAAAAATCCATAACTTCTCAATGAAGACATTTTCAGCAAAATAAAAATTAAATTAAAATAATACCCCTAATGTGCAATTTTGGATTTTTCTTACATCATACAACAAACCGCTTTTAATCAGAATTTCATTTGAATTTTTTAGAAGCATTTTAAAATGTTTGTCCTATACTTTAACATGGGAGCTGTCAGATTCATCACCACTCGGGGTCTTCTTCTTTATTCAACCTGGATTCGTCAATTCCGTCTACTCTTTTCAATCATTAAAGATGACAATAGTATCCTTTTCTCAGGAATCCCGTAGCAAAATGCACGCCAACACCGAAGTTAAATGTTCGGTGGTTCGGTGTTGGCGTGCATTTGCTTGAGGGATTCTTTCTTCCAATTCCAAATCTTAAAAAGCCGTTCGTGGTTTGAATGCAAAAAGCATTCGCATTTTACCATTCGAAAGCAAAGTAATTCCGTCAAAATCTACGCCCCCCTTTTGCCGCCAGAAGTCAAGCACAGCACCGAAGAAATCCCCGCACATTTCTCGCTTGAACGAAAATAAATCATCATTACAAGCGAACAATCTCGACCCGTCCATTTCCAGTAGGACGAACATAAGAACGAGCTAATTCCGGCCAACTTATCCTGCAGTCGTCCTCTTTTCCTCTTTTAATTCATCCCGTTGTCCTTCGTTTTCTTTCGGATCCGGCATTAGCTCAAGTCCCAGCGGAAAGTGGAGGGATCATGTACAAGATTTACATCATATCAAAAATACGATAAAATATTCGTGAATGGAGGAACCGTGTGTGAGTGTGCTGCTTTGAAAGAGAATGTCCTAGTTTCCAGTGCTATGTAGGTACAATGACACTCCAACTTCATGTTATGGGAAACAGTCAGGAGGACGGTCAGCAAATCTTTGCACAATGCTGCTACTGCGGCTGCTGAAACGACAAGTCCGCAGTGGTCCGTTAGTCTCCCAGTCCCCCTTCTCCACCGAGATAAAAAGGGGCTTTTGCGTGATTTTGGCACCATCCATGAGAACACAATTTTCCGCAGAAGCTTTCACTGTAGGTACCTCCGTGATGGATCCGGAAGAGAGGAGGTCTGTGGAAGAAGAAGGTTGATAAATAGGCTTATTCCAGCGGGATAAGAAGGGGTGGAAACATGAATCCACAGAGTTCAGCCGGAGCGTATGCGGCAGAGGTAATTATTTAACCCCAGCTATATGGCCAGAGAATGTCCGAATCGTGGACAACCCAAAAAATACTCACTCATCACAAAACACCATTTAACACACGGAGTGGCGAAGCTTTCTCTCTCTCTCTCTCTCTTTCTCTCTCGCTTGACCAGCATCGCAATCTGTGTAGCACCAAGCCCAGTCGGTTCCATCCCTTTTACGATGCCAATGCCATCCATATGAACTGTTTTACACCGAATGTGTGAAAGGGTTTTTTTTATTTCGGACATATTATGATGGAAAAGAGAGTGCCCCGAAATACCGGGAAGTGGTGTGAATTTATACCTTGCTTCTTATACAGCTAAGTTTTGTGGAACAATACCAACAGTAAGTATATTTCATTTATTAAAATATCTTCCGTTCAAGTCTATGCTCTTTAATTCTTGAAACCTATGATTTGGAAATTCATATTGCCTGTCTTTTAGCTCAATGCTCAAATCTATTTCGTACCATTTTCACTTTTCTTCCTAAACAGAAATGCACATATTTTCGAGATATTCTCAAGCCTATACAAATTTTTTGCGCTGAATTATTGAGCCCCACAAAAATATCGTCACATAATATTCCGTTAAAAATTTCGGGATGATGATCTGTATTATCTTAGGAAAAAAAAGTTATAACTAGTTATAAACATTTGAAACGTAATTGAGCTTAAGGATGGTATCGAAAATAAACTGACAACGCTTATGATGCGCTCACACATAAACGCGTGAGATTGAGTCTACCTACAGTGTGTCTCACAATAGGTGTCACCTTTATTCGGTCTTGGTTTATTTCAGCTGGGTAATTTCAACAGCGGAATTTATTATACCCGGAGATCGGTGAGACTATGCGTTTTGTTTTTCGTACCTTTAAATGGTTCAAGGAAACTAGACATGTCCATAAAGTTCTGTCCAGTTAGAATCCGGAATCACTTATAGTGTTGCAGCGGCACGGAAAGTGACCGCTGTAAGAATTCTTTTACAACTGTTTGTCTACCTAGGCGCCCACTTTCTGTGGTATAAATTTCACGGTGTTTCGTGCAGTGAGTCAAAAGTTATTCTAGATGAAAGCGGAGAGGAGAGAAAAAACTCTGCACATCCACGTTGATAATCCAACGTGGTCCCTAATAAAAATTGCAAAAACGTTGAAAATCGGCAAATCAACCGTGTATGATGTGCTCAAACGTTTCAGGGAGCAAAAGAACGTGGATCGAGTGCCTCAAGGTAAGCGTCGTAGTGGAACTTATGACCGCAAGCTGAACCAGAAGGTGTTGAGAACCCTGGACTATCAGATAATGAAATCGCACGAAAATACGCTGCTTCTCACAGTACCGTTCGAAAAATTCGTTTGCGAGCAGGATATCGTTCTTTTCGAGCCAGCAAGCAACCCAACAAAAAGTTGAAGCAAAGTTTCGTCACCAAAACTCGAGCTCGAAAATTGTACCAGCAGGTTTTGACGAAGTACCAAAGATGCCTGCTCATCGACGATGGAACCTACGTCAAAATGGTTTTCGGACAGAATCCTGGCCACAAATTCTACATGACAACGGCACGGGGAGATGTTTCTGCACGTAGATTTCATCGATAAAAACATAAATCCACCCAACTGCCCGCAGTGCCGGCCCATCGAGAGATTTTGGGCAATAATGTAGCGGAAGCTTAAGAAAAGTGGAAAAAACGGCTCGGAACGAGACTCAGATGACTAAAATGTGGAACAAATATGCCAAGGAAGTTGACTCCGAAGGTGTGCAGAGTTTAATGGGAGAAATAAAGAAGAAAGGGCAAAATTTCATAAGAAACGAAGAGAAATTATATGTATTGATATTTTTGCCTTAAAGAACAGTGAATAACCTTTGTTTTGATGCATTGAACTTATTTGTACGTCAATCCGTTACCGAGATACAGATGATTTTATTATTCCAGATTCAAAATGGACATAGCTTTATTCAACACAAATGAGGTGCCAGACGAACCGCCAGAACGAAGAAAAAGATCAAATGTATGAGGGAGCGAACAATTTTAAATGTCCTTGCTTTAATGAACAGGCTCCTCAAACATGATCTGGAATGCAAGCCGTACAAGAAACAACTGGTTCACGGGTTGAGGGATAGTCAAAAGCAAGCCAGAGTTCAAAGAAGCAGACATCTTTTGGTTCGGCACGGTGACTGCGACATTTTATTTTCGGATGAAAAGCTCTTTCTTCTTCAGGACAGTTATAATCAATAAAATGATCTTGTGTATGGCAAAAGTCTTGCCAATATTCCAAAAGATAAACTAGCTGTAGAACGCTATCAGAATAAAACGAAAATCGTGGTATGGGGCGCCATTTCACGAAAAGGAAAACTTTCTCTTCTTTTCATAGAACCTAACGTAAAAATCAACACTGAATATTACATCGAGCAGGTTTTGAACACCCATATGCTTTTTCGTGCTGCAACGCTGTATGGGAATACACCATATTGTCTCCAACAGGACTTAGCTCCAGCTCACAAGGCAAAGAAGACACAAGCGTGGTGCGCGGAAAATTTGCCCGGTTTCATCACAAGCGAAGAATGGCCTGTATCTTCACCGGATCTCAGCCCACTTGACTACTTTGTTTGAGGTTATATGCTCCAACATGTAGCCCCATGAAAGGGCTTACTAGATCGATTCAAGAAACATTTGGTTGATATTTGGGACTAAATTCTTCAGTAAATCGTGCGTGCCTGCTGCGATGGGGTTACAAAGCATTTGGGCAAAGTTATCAAGGAAAAAGGCGAGAGATTCTAATTGAATTAATTTGGTTTATTTCTATAACATTTGGTTTATTTCTATAACAGCGTTAAAATTCAATGGCGGACACGCAGCTTCGCGAGATCGATGTCCCGATGAACAAAATAGCGAAAGTTTTCGGAATTCATCAAAGCAGCGAAAACTATATCACCAAAGATGAAAAAGTGGTGGGATAAAATTGCCAAAACAGTTGGCGAAACTGTTGTGCGCCACTTGATGGGTTCTATGCTTTAGCAACCCTATGAAGCTTTCCGAATCCATCCTGATTGAAAAGATGCAAATAAGAGTCTTTCCGTTAGTTTCTCCTGCGGATGCTTGCTGTGAGGTTCTAAATTGAATTTCTTTTCATCAGAAAAATAAAATTTCATTACCATAGATGGTTAGCTCATCTATTAATTTTCCGGTCAATTTTCCTTTGCCATTCGGTCGTTTGGTCTGACTATATTTTAACTACGAAGCATTTCAATGATCAATTCCACTTCCATTTTCCTAGAAGCTCACAGCTTCTGGTTTACAGCTCGTGGTTTACAGCTGCTCTTGTTATCTTCGTACCATTGTTCAAATTTCGCGGTGCCTACCTTTTCTTTCCTCTGGAACATGCTTCACAGACTTCACACTTTACGTCCAGGTCAAGAAACACTCCGGTGCGCCAGACAATAAGTTTAGAAACATCCAGCAGAGACGAAAATCCCCTCTCCTTCCAAGAACCGTCACAGGAATCTCAGATAGTTCCTTCTCTCTCTGCGCTGCTTTCTTCGTGATGATTTCTCGTACGGTTTTGAAGCTGTACACTCCGGTTTCATTTTGCTCAATTTTCGAGTACAACTGTATACTATCTCCTATTCTCTCACGGAAATATTACTCAATTTTCGTAACAAGTGGATCTACTCAATTTTATGAGTAGATCTACGTTTTACGAAAACATTTCCGTGAGAGAAAAATAGATAGTATACAATTGAATTGAGCAAAATGAAATGGGAGAGTGTATGCATAGCGTTAATGACTTTGTAGTACGCTCTCTTCTGGAGGATGGTAAATGACTGGACAATGCGTAGCATTGGTACTTCGCGTACCTGCAGGTATAAAATAGATCCTACTGCGATCCTTAGCCTCTTGTCCAGTAACTCCTACCCCAACCTCCCCGTGGTGGGTGCCGATTTGGGTATGAGTAACCATTGAAAAGATCGGGTAACCAACCCAGGTGGGACCTTGGTCATATACTGACAGGGAAAGGAGCTGAACTCTTTAGAGGGTGCAGTCTATCTGAGCGTCTGACCTCCATGACAGGGGTGGCTCAAAACAATGTCTGTTCTCCATGTTAGGAGCGGCTGATCATCGTCCTCGCCAGCGTGGGACTCTAAACAGTAGAGTGCACGATGGTCCTCCGGTGAGACAGGGGGTTGGGGAAGGCCCAACAAGCCACCCTTTAAAAAATCAATGTTAAAAATAACACAGAAGTTAATATGGACCGGAACAATCGCAAAGACCTAGGTGACGAATTAAGAACTACGATTGGAAACTCAGAACATGGAACTGCAAATCGCTTCGAAGTCGTAGCACTGCAGGAAGTTTGCTGGACAAGACAGAAGGTATGGAAAAGCGGGTATCGAGCGGCTACTTTTTACCAGAGCTGTGGTACCACAAACGAACTGGACATCGGCTTTGTAGTGCTGGGCAAAATGCGTCAACACGTGATTGGATGGTTGCCGATCAATGCGAGAATGTGCAAACTGAGGATCAAGGGTCGATTCTTCAACTACAGCATCATCAACGTACCACACGAAGGGAGACTCGATGGCGAAAAAAAGCATTCTACGCGCAGCTCGAGCAAGTGTATGATGGCTGCCCGCAGCGGAGCGTAAAAGTCATCATTGGTGACATGGATGCTCAGGTAGGACGGGAGGCAATGTACAGACCAGTAATAGGGCCAACAGCCTGCATATCGTATCGAACGATAACGGTCAACGATGCGTGAACTCTGCGGCTTCCCGTGGTTAGTTCCCGGTTAGTTGCCCGAAGTACCTTCTTCCCCCGTAAAGACATCCACAATGCCACCTGAAGATCACCGGACGGGAAATTCTTCTCCGACATCATCAACGTTCGCACTTACCGCAGCACGAATATAGACTCCGACCACTACCTAGTTGCGCGTCGAATTCGGACGCCACGACCTAACATTGAGTTACTACGGGAAACCGGAGTTGCCCAGGAATACGCGCAACAGCTAGAAGAAGCCGTATCAACGCAAGAGCAACTTGGTTCAGATACTCTTTAGGATGGCAGGAGAGATATTCGAATAGTAGCACAATGAGTGCAATAGTGACACTAGGTACTTCTGAACAGAATCGAAAAAATGACTGGTTTGATCGCAAATGCAAGCAGTTAGTAGAGGAGAAGAATGCAGCGCTGGCGAGAATGCTGCAACACCGTACGAGAGCGAAAACGGAACAGGCAAAATTCTGTTCTTCGAAGGAAAAAGTGCCAGATGGAAGATCGAGACCGCGAAGCAATGGATGCACTGTACCGTGCTAACGACACACGCAAATTCTACGAAAAGTTGAACAGCGCGTCGAACAGCGCGCAAAGGCTACGTACCACAAGCCGATATGTGCAAAGACCTGGACGGCAACATTCTCACAGGAGAGTGTGAGGTGATTGAAAGGTGGAAGCAGTACTTCTACGAGCACCTCAAGCGAGCTACTGCAATACGGTGGTGCAGCACGTAATTACCTAGATTTGGGAGGAGTGTTTACCGGAGGATTGGATGGAGGGTATCGTGTGTTCGATCTATAAAAAGAGTGACAAGCTGGATTGCTGCAATTATCGTGCAATCACGCTACTGACCGCTGCCTACAAGTTGCTCTCCCAAATTGTATGCCGCCGCCTATCACCAATTGCAAAAGAAGTTTGTGGGGCGATACCAAGCGGGATTCATGGGTACCCGCGCTACTACAGACCTGACTTTCGCAATTCGGCAAGTGCTGCAGAAGTGTCGCGAATATAACGTGCCCATACATCATCTTTTCATCGATTTCAAATCAACTTATGCTACAATCGATCGAGACCAGCTATGGCAGATTATGCACAAATATGGATTTCCGGAAGAACTGACGCAGTTTGTCATAGCAACGATGGATCGAGTGATGTGTGTCGTCCGAGTATCAGGGACACTTTCAAGTCCCTTCAAATCTCGGAGAGGGTTGCGGTAAGGTAACGGATTGTCGTGTTTGTTGTTTAACATTGCATTGGAGAGTGTGATTCGAAGAGCATGGATAGACACGTGTGGCACGATCTTCAGGAAGTCTGTCCAATTATTTGGCTTCGACGACGACGTTGGTATCGTAGCACGTAACTTTGAGACGATGGCGAAATGGTAGGGGAGAACAGTACAAAACGCACTGGTGGGGTAGAATGACCCACTCAATAAATATGCTCAAATCTTTAAAGCTATAGCTTTAATGGAATGAAACTTTATCAATTCTTAAATAAAACAGCATAACTGATAATTTTGTAGTACAACAAGCCACTAAATACACCAAAATATGATCAAAATTGAAGAAATTTTCCCGACTGTACCTCACATGTAAATAATAGAGTTAATCAAATAAGCTTTTACCGCGCGTTAATATCCATGGTTTAAAATGAATTCACTTCACATCTATTGCACACCACAAAACTTCAAGATAGTATCAAAACTTCACTATAGTTCGACGTATTTTCAGAATATTTAGACAAAACCATGCCAAACTAAAACCGGGGCAGAACGAACCGTGGCGTAATGTATACGTCTACACGCTTAGAAAAAAATATCCAGTGGAGCGGTTAAGTGTATGAAGCCAACATTGGGTATAAATAACTTACTTCTGGTAAAATTCTAACCAAAAGTAAGTAATTTGAACCCAATGGTAGATAAACACAATTATAACCAACGTGGTTCACACACTGAACTGCTCCTTTTAGTACTTTTTTCTAAGCGTGTATATAATGAGGAGTTGGCAACATATCACAACGTTTTGCGCAACGGCTTTATTCTATACCCATAGGCTGCTTGAGTATCAAACAGAGCAAAGAGGACGTGGCGATATATACCAACATTACACCTCTAATGAGTAACTTTTTGTAGCAGTGTTTTTACTTTTTACAAGCAGTGCATGCTATCCCAATAATGTGGTGCATCATATCCCAGTGTTATGGTGTGTCTTACCCCTATTTTGGGGTGCATATTGAGCAATTGAACAGGCGTTTTACCCCGGTGTCGTTTTGGGATCAAATTGGAAAAGGTTTAAAAAATCATGAATAATCATCGTTTTGAATTCAAATCACGTTTGATCTACAACGAAAACATCGTAACGCACCATACTCAATAACTTATTCGTTAATTTCAGCTTCCATTCTCTAGTTATTCACGATGTTGCTTAAACGGTGCGTTTTGTACCATCCTCCCCTACATCAGACCTAAGGCTGAAGCTGCTGGGATTGAGCTTGTGATTAATGCGTTGAAAACAAAATACATGAAGGGAAGAGGCTTACGAGAAGTCAATGTTAGCATCCTACCACGAGTTCAGATCGACGGCGATGAAATCGAGGTAGTAGACGAATCTGAGCTCATTGGTGACCACCAATAACGACACCAGCAGATAGATACAAAGGCGCATTATGCCTGGCGATCGTGTCTACGTTGGGTTCAGAAGGACGCTGAGATCGAACAAAGTTCGCCGAACTACAAAGTTGACCATCTACTAGACATTAATTAGACCAGTATTTCTCTACGGCCACGAAACATGGACATTGCTAGTGGAGGACCAACGCGCCCTTGGTGTCTTTGAACGGAAGGTGCTGCGTACGATCCACGGTGGAGTGCAGATGGAAGACGGAACGTGGAGGAGGCGAATGAACCACGAATTGCATCAGTTGCTGGGAGAACCTCCCATCGTGCACATCGCTAAAATCGGCCGACTACGATGAGCTGGGCATGTCGTAAGAATGTCGGACGCCATGGATCGATTACAATGGAGACAACTTCTGTGTACAACAAAGGCCACACCGGCCTTGGTCTGATTGGTAAGATAAGGAAGTACGCACTCTTCACAATGGGGTTCGGCAGGCACATAAAAGCGCAAAGCTTTACTAGCCCGTTGCATCAAAATCCGAGTAGCCTCAGGACAAACATGATACGGCAATTGATGTCGAAAGCGTGACTATTAATTAACGGACTGAAACTTGTGTACTGCGGATCGCAAGTCACTCAGCACACTGCGATTTTAAACCTCAGGCTTCGGATACCATTTTTTCGAAATCTCACATCGGAGCCGCACACTACTAAATTGGCCAGGACAGAAACGCCACACAGTTTTTGGCCAATGACGAAACGCCACACAGTGGGACGAAATTTAAAAAAAAAAGTGGACATGGGCATTTGCGGCGAAACTATAAGGTGTGGCCCTTTAATGTCTTGTACAATGTTTCTATATTTCTTAAGCACTTTATTTTTGTGTTACCAAATTTGATTTAAGGGGAATTTTTTTTTTTTTATTTCTGTTTTAAATCGATAACCATGTATTAAAACATTGTAGATTAGGTCATTTCATGAAACATTGTACAATACAAAAAATTTCTATCTCTTAACTGGATGAAGTTGTAGGGTGAAAAATGAATGAAGAATGTAATACCCCCTGAAAACTCGTTTTTTATCATAACTTTTTTATTTGAATTTTCTAATTTTCTAATCGTTTACAAAGTTTTAGGTATTCTAAAAATACACTTTTTGTAGAAGACAACAAATCATTATCTCTTAATTTGAAGGATTTACGTCAGTTTTCATGAATTTTTGAGCTATCTTCGAGGATGTATAGATTACAGGTTAGCAGGTATTAGGAGCTAAACTTAACGTTCAGTTATTCAACAACTTTTTTTATTCAACAACCCTTTTTTTTATTTCGTCCCACTGTGCGCCGTCCACATTACC
Organism: Aedes japonicus; assembly: GCA_034211315.2. Classification (NCBI taxonomy): domain Eukaryota; kingdom Metazoa; phylum Arthropoda; class Insecta; order Diptera; family Culicidae; genus Aedes; species Aedes japonicus. The sequence goes on from JASCZW010000590.1 coordinate 227,843, forward strand.
CACCAAGGAATACCTAATAATACGAGTAGATATTCGGTTGATTACTTGGGACATACCTGTATGAATAAATAAATCAATACCGATTAAGTGGACGGTGATCTCCAAATTGCTTTGTGCCCGGAACTGATCATCCTTCGACCCTTTCTGTCTTAGTTTTAGCCGTTTATTTGTCATTTTTTCCAAAAAACTGCCTACATGCCCCAGAAACGTATTTATCAAATGACACGATACTACAGATTGTATAAAATGTGAAGAAAAACCATCAAAACTGAGTTAATACGATACCAGAGACATCTGGTACAACGCGGTAATAATTGGAATAAAAAAGATCGCCCGTTCCGTCAATAACGATCACGATTTTCGGGCGATCGCTCGAGCGCGTTCGGAATGCTGCGACGCTGCTTCGTTTTGCGGCCTGTAACTTTGAAACGGAGTATGTCATGAACTTCGAGTTAAATCTACCTATATAAATAAAAATGAGTTGGGGTTTCCTTTGTCACGATTTAACTCGCGAGCGGAAGGACCGTTTGGCATGAGTTATGCTTTATTGGATTCGTCTTGGACACCGAAAGGTTCTTATGATGGTTTGAAACCCCTCCCTTCTCTGGAAAGGGGGGCTCCCATACAAGTGAAGCACAAATTTCTGCATAACTCGAGAACTGATCAAGCAAAGGAACCCAAACTTAGCATGCGGAAGTTTTTGGAGGCAAGCAATGTTTCTATGGTAGTCAGAGACCCCTCCCCTCTCTAGAAAGGGAGGCTCTCGTACAAATGAAACAGAAGTTTCTGCATATCTCAAGAACTAATCAAGCAAATGGAACCAAATTTGGCATGTGGGGTTTTCTGGAGGAGAAAAATGTTTTTATGATGGTTTGAGACCCCTCCCCTCTCCTAAAAGGGGTGCTGTCATACAAATGAAACTGCAATTTTTTCATAACTCTAGATCTAATTAAGCAAATGGAACCAAATTTGGCATGCGGGGATTTTAAAGGCAATAAATGTTTCTACCATAGTTCGAGACCCCTCCTCTCTCTCTGTTGGGTTGGGGGACGGTGCTCCCATACAAATTAAACAAAAGCTTCCACATAACTCGAGAGCTAATCAAGTAAATGGAGCCAAATTTGGCAGGTAGAGGTTTTTGAAGGCAAGAAATGTTTCTAAGGTAAATCGAGACCCCTCTGCCCTCTGTAAGAGGGGGGCTCTCATACAAATGAAACACAAATTTGTGCATAACTCTAGAACTAATCAAGCATATGGAACCCAATTCGGCATGTGGAGGTGTTTGGAGGCGATAAATGTTTCTATGGAAGTTTGAGACTCCTCCGCCATCTCGAAGAGGCGGGAGGGGGGTTTCCATACAAATGAAACACAAATTTCTGAATAACTAGAGAACTTATCAGGTTAATGGAACCAAGTTTGGCTTGTGGAGGTTTTCGAAGGCAAGAAATATTTCTAAGTTGACTCGAGCCCCTCCCTTCTCTGAAAGGAGGGCACATATACAGATGAAACACAAATTTCTGTATAACTCGAGAATTTATAAAGTTAATGGAACCAAATTTGGCATGTTGAGGTTTTTGAAGGCAAGAAATGTTTCTATTGTGGTTTGAAACTCCTCCGCTCACTGAAAGAGGGGTCTCTTATACAAATAAAACACGAATTTCAGCATAACTCGAGAACAAATCAAGCAAATGGAACCAAATTTGGCATGTGGAGATTTTTGGAGTGTAGATTTTTATATACATAAAAATGAATTTCTGTCTGTCTGTCTGCCTGTCAGACCCTTATAGACTCTGAAATTTCTGAACCGACCAACGTGAAAATTTATATGAAGGCGTTTTTGGGGATGGGGAAGGTTCTTATGATTGTTTGAGACTCCTACTCTCTCAGGAAGGGGGGCTCTGATACATATGAGACACAAATTCCTTCATATCTAGAGAACTAATCAAGCAAATCGAATCAAATTTGGCATGTGGGGGGTTTTGAAGGCAAGAATGTTTCTATGATGGTTCAATACCCCTCCCCTTTGTGAAAGGGCGGGGGGTTCAAACAAATGAAACTCAAATTTTTATTATAATCGAAGAGCCCCGTGTGATGGTTCGAGAACTAATCAAACAAATGGAACCAAATTTGGCATGTGGGAGGTTTTGAAGGCAATCATTGTATGGTGGTTTGTGAAACCACACCCTCTGGAAGGGAGGGCTCCCATACAAATGAAACACAAATTTCTACCAAAAATGAGAATTATCCAGGATACTTAAACACAAAACGTGTATTTCTCGGGTAAGAAGCATGTTTTGATAAAAGTTAGAACCCCTGCTTATTCAAGAAAAAAAAACTCATTCCGAAAAAAAACCATAGAAGTGCCAGTTACATTAAATTTTCGTTCATTTAGTTGCAAGCGTAGCAGCGTACGCATCGGATTCAGCTAGTTTACAATAAAGAAGACAGTCCAAAGAATTTGTTCAGCCAAATAAAAACAAGTCTTTGATACTTGCAAAGTGTACTACCCCCTTAATGTGGATAGAGACCTTAGATGCTTCGACCAATTGTAGCCAAATTTTGAAAGTGTTGAACACTCGATGAACTGGAAACAAGCAACCCTAATAATGTGATGGAGGTGCAGTCCTAATAAACCGTTGGACCAGCTAAAAAAGTTTTTCCCATCTAACTCTCCTGTACGGTAAAGGCAAAAACCACTATACAGTTTTTGCAATTCCCGAAGCTTTTGACTGACCGAAAATTCCAGCTATCTAAAACAATCCAGTCAATCGAGAGGCACATCACCGTTGGCCGTGATAGCGAATGTGTAGCAGGTCCAGCACACAACTGGAGAAAGTAGAAAGCAGTCCATCCAACTACCACCACCCATTGAGTCCATCGCCATTAAGCGTCACAGGCAGCCGCCATGAGGCTATGCTCTATATATAGTATCAAAGTGGTGCAATTTTTACTCCAGTCCTCGAACGCCTTCTTCTTCCCCGCGAGGACATTTGCGCACACCCCGCATTGCAACTGGAACGGGTACGTATGAAGTATCCATTTTTTTTCGAGCTCGCGCTAGTTCTCACGCTCTATGAACTGAGTTAATTTTGGCTCTAGCCCACCACCATTCCAGTTGTCCGAGCACAGAAACCATGCGGTGGAAACTATTATGACCCATGATGATGTTAGCCATCGGACAGTTGATGATGGCCAGACCGTGCTTCGCTGAGGAAAGTGTCACTATCGGATGGCGCATATTTCTCTTGACTCACACACACACACACACTCACACGTGGGTAGAAGATTAGCTTTTTCGGGTGAATGGAGAAAGACTGGAGGGAGACTTGAACTGGCCTGGACTTAATTTGCTCCGCTTGATTATATGGGAAGTCATCAACAACAGGAACGATGTCGACTACCACCATCGGCACTGCCAACGCCGGGCTAATCCTGAGGACCGAATGTCATCACCATTGCAGTAGGCGACGGGGGCATGTTAGGTATATTTGTTATAATGTAGGGACCTCCTTCGATGCGTGGAGGTGGAGGTGGAGCGTTGAAGGAGGATTTTGCTGTGCAATTGATAGGACATTTATATTAGAAGGGCGGGTGGACGTGAATGCTTTGTGTAATATAAATTGTCAATTATCGCTCGTCAGCATGGTTCGGTGGGTTAATGCGATTAGTTCAACAAGACATTTCTAGTGGCATCAGGAAAGCGGAGCACCCAACACACATAGGCGAAATTTGAATAGTGAATCCTGCATGCAAGTCAAATTATACGGTATTAGTTCTGGAAATCGAAGAAACAAACTAAGATTCTAGGCTTGAAAGTCTAAAAATGACAGGTAGTTTCGAAGAAAATATCCTCTGGAAAACGATCTGATATTATTCAAATAATCGAACGTCATAACATCAATACAGCACAAAACATCACATTAACTTACTACCATATGGCAACGTAAAACGGGAATGGTCGCATCCCCCTCAAGCATCCTGCCATTGCCCGTGAAATGTCCTCAGGCAGAATCTTCAATAATTCAAACAACTTCACCCATTCGCACACTCCACGCAAGCAATAGCAATCGCATTCTGCCAACTGGCTCAGCCGGTTTTGCATTTGAATTATTCCCGGCTCGCTAGGAATGGATTAAGGTGAACCTTGGGAAAAAGGAAATTCCATTTCTTGACGCGGTACCTCCCCGGATGCCGCTCTATTATCATCACCAACATCGTTCGTAGATTGAAAGAGTGTGAAATTCTTTTGGGTTTATTGAGATCGAACGCAGCAGCTTTTGGTTTGCATATCCATCCGATAGCGTTTCGGAATCAAAAGGATTACCATCCCTGCCTATAGTGTGCTAGCAAACAAACAGCTATCTTTTCATTCGCTCGTGTGCAATTTACTCAGAGGCACTTGAAAATATGTATTTTTTTCCACCATGCGGCACATCTTGGCGACAAATCAAATGGAAAATCAGATCCTCTTCAGCATAGTGAAGTATCAGGACCCTCCTTAACGCTATATCTCGCTTTCTCTCTCTTACCCTAGCTGTCACACAAAACATCGATCACAGACAAACGAAAAGACATGCCACGCCACACGCTATAAATAGCCGTCTCTATGGCTGTCTTTTGCCTCACGCGTGTCTTTGTACCACTTGAAAGTAGGAATGAATGGCTAACGTCAATCGTCAGATCGTCGGATCCAGACATGTGTGACGTCGTCAAGGATTTTCCCACGCACTCAATGGGGGATGGGGCGAGACGACTACCAAACGGGGTGAGATGTGCTGTGCATATTATTAACTTAAGAAGAAGGTTGATTGAATCCATAAATAGCAAGCCATCACGGTTGTTTTGCCTTAATACCACTGCGAGTTGATATTGGTTTAGTTCAGAAACTTTACAATACAGTGTGGATTCAAAACGTCATTAACAAGTTGTGAGCCAAGTGGAGGAACAAACAAAACCCTGATGACTAACATGAGTGAAAGGTATCAACTTTCATTATGGTCTAAATTATATATATTTTGGAAAAATAGGTTGAAGTTGCTTCAAATTGGCTAGATATCAGCTTCGGTCAAATTACCAATTTCCGGCTTTGTCTTATGGAAAAGAGTGTAGTAACTCAATGTACAATAGTTCCATAGAAGAAAAGATATACAATCCCACAGAATTTCAGAATAACCTGTAGTTTTGTTACTTATTAAAAAGTATTAGATTTCGATACTAGGGTGACAATTTATACCCAAGGGTGGTTAGAAAAATTGAGTGTCGTATAAAAAAAAATTTAAAGCTTTTAAACTACTAAGCGAATTATATCAATCAAATACGGAAGGAGTCTTCGCGTTTTCATATTTTTTCTTGAAAGTTTACACCTTTTAACATAACACATAAAAAATTAACGATATTTGTATTGTAGTTTTCGATCTTATTTTTCTCAAAAATACCATGTTGCTGACTATCATACCACGCGTTTCCATTGTTCAAACGATTTTTCATGGTTGTACCTTAATCCACACTGATGAAACTACCCATGCTGCATCAATCATAGTAACCCAGGAGTCAGCAGACAAAATTTGACAGCTCTATCAGTCGAACTCTAACCGTTATGGCAACAAAAGTGAAGCAACTCCGTTTAGAAGTGTGCGCGTTCAAAAAACGGCACCCCGCTGCATCGAAAACGGACATCGTGCGGCACTTTGTGGACGCGGAATACGCCCGTTCCGGCATTTACAACATCTTGGCACTATTGGACAACAATGTGAGCGACAAGAAGCTCCAAAGGATGTTGAAGACCGAGGGAAAAGTGGTTACATCACTGCGTGCGCTTGGCCGGGAGGTCGATTCAACCGGCCAAACAGTGAAAAAGTACCTGGCAAACATGAACATACATGTCAGGAAGCGGAAGTCGCGTCCACTGGTTTCGGAGCTGCAGGCAGTGACGCAGCGGCAGAGGTTGAATAAGATGGTCAACTCGATTTTTTCCGGCGAATCGTGACGTGACGAGGTGAGCTCCGAGATGAAGTTCATTTGGTGCAAGATGGTGCTGCTGTGGCTGACAATCAGCAAGAAAGGGATGTCAAAGCTGCTCTTTTTTCGCTCCGGACTGGCCGTGAATGGGGAAATTTATAGTGCCTGCCGGAAGTTGCGTCGTTCATCAAGAAATACCATGAGGGCGAAGACCCGATTTTCTGGCGTCGGCCCACTACTCGAAGCGATCATTGGTGGAGATGGAGCGGCTGAATATCGATGTAGTACATAAGTAAGCGAACCCGCCCAACGGCCCCCAGCTGCGTCACATCGAGAATTTATACCGGCGTCGGCCACGTCCTCACGGTCTTTGGGGAGGGGGGAAGTTTGACAATCGTTGTTATTAGAGACCGTGAGCACCACTGCATCTCTACAATTGCCAAGGGAAGGATAGTTGTGTTAGTGAGGCCGGTTTATTTTTAAATCATGGATGCGCTGTGGTAAGTGAAGCGATCAATGAAAGAAGGCGCAGTAGACTGCTTTTTATTTTAAATCTAGTGGTGATAGAAAGAGGCAAGTGACAAATGGCAAGGAAGGGGACGGGCCTGGGATTGAACTCCAGACTATCTGCGCAGTAAGCAGAACGGGTAACCACTGAGCTACCCAGCCACGTCATTACCGATACAAGTTGAATTTTTGAAATGATTATCTCAGATTGGGATAAACCATTGCATAGGCTTTCAGTGTCGGAAACAGATTATTTTCCACTGATGGAAAAAATGGATTCTCGAGTAAGTTTTGAAAAGCTCATAAGTGTTTTTGCATAAGTTTTATTTAAACAATTTTAAAACGAAATCTGTTGATTGTATTAGAAAACCGTCTGACAACGAACTGTACGGAGCTAATAGGGATTAATGGAAAAACTATTGGACTGGTCGGCAAAAAATGTTCCATAGTCAAAACTTGATAATAAACCTTAAATAAATAAATAACTATAAAAGCATATCTTTATTTTTATACCAAATTTTTACCACAAAAAAAAGACAACTAAACGCGCATCTTCATGACTTCAGCTGGATGGAGAAGTTTTAAACAAGAAAGTTTCTGAAAAAGCTATTTTGGGTATATTTCCAAAACATTGATTATTTCCAAATGAACACATGTGATCGATGGCAAATTAAGATTCCTGGGCAAATTTCAACCAAAGAATCTGCATAAAATTAACCTTCAAAGTATTCCTGTTTTCGAAATTTTCAATCAAAAGTTTTTTAAACTCAAAAACATGTTTGTTTCGCTCTATTAAAAACTTACTCGTGATTTTCCATCTGCAATAAGTGGTGTTACCAATTGTTGATGCAGTGACCAACAATTTACTCTTCAACATCAGGACAATCGTATAAATTGGTAGAATGAATTTTTGGTACCCACACAGTACCAAAATGCAATGTAAATTTCTGTCCCCTGAGATCAACACATGCAAGCGTCCTTTTGCACATAGGATTGAGTTGAAAGAGATGAGAAAATAAATCCAATCAAACACATTTTTTGCCGAATTGTGTACGTGTCTGTCTCGAGAGGCATAATTTTGCACAAAATCTTTTTTAACGTTCCCCGACTTTTTACAGACATGAATTACATCTTGTGTATAGTTCATAATTTCTAAGTGTGTAGGTTAAAAAGCTACTGTTACGACTGTAGGTCCTAACTTCAAAGCTCAAGAGCAGTTTTGGTGACTTAGAACATCCCAAGATATCTAATTATATCTGTTGACCTTCCAGAAGGCTCCCTTAATTTGGTCAAATACATATTGTTACTACGGTTACCAGAAAGGTACAAGTACAGCTGTAGTCTTTAAGTTGTGTACTCCAGGGTAGTTTGGATAACCTAAAACTTGCCATATTACTTTATCATACCTTTAATAATATCAATTGAATATGTTCGAATATTTATTGTAACTTTGTATTTCCTAAAAATCTGTAAATCTTAATTCTGAACGCCAGGACAGTTTGGATGACCTAGATCATCGCAAGATTATCTTCTTATGTATTTTTACGTTCAAAAATATTCACTGAGCTGAATACACTGCTTGAATATATAGTGTAACTTAGTATAGTCCTTAAAGCATAAAAAGCTACTGTTTTAGATTTCAAGTTCTTACCTCCAGGTCAGTTACCATTACCTAGGGGATCACAAAGTTTTAAAATAGTGCCTGTTGACCTTCCAGAAGATTCATTGAATATGTTTGAATACATATCGGCACCTAATATATCAAAAAAAAACTACTGTTACAACTGTAGATCTTATGTGTTGAATTAAAGAACAGTTTGAACGACCTAAAGTATCCCAAGATTGTCACATTGTGTCTGTTGACCTTCCACACTCTTCAATGAATATTGTTAAATGCATATTGTCCCTCTAAGTACTCTAAAAACCTACTGTTAAAACTGTAAACCTTTTTTTTATAACTTATTGTCGAGATTTTCAGCTCTCGTCATAGTCACTCAAATATGCTTTTGGGTATTTTCGTAAATTTCCGGGGGTGAGATTCGAACTCGTGACTTTGGCATGGTATAGATGTGAACCACTACGCTGGGGTCGCCTCCAACTGTAGATCTTATATTCTAGACTCAAAGGCAGTTTGTATGACCTTGATTATCACAATTTATCTCATTATATTTGATAAGTTTGAAAATGTGTATGTATGTGTATGTAGCCACCATCCCTTCTACGACCTTGTCATGTATGCAGCTCCACTTAATAGCAAGATCAAATTGAGTTACCGGGTTGCATTCACAGTAACGCTGTATGGAGGGCCAAAAACGGTTGGGCGGACCCGTAAGCAGAGACACTTACGCGAAACCCGCGGGAACATAAGATTCTCCTTCCAACGATACGATCCAACAAATCGCATAACCCAATTCGCAATACTCATTAAGCTTTCTACGAGATGGCATGTTAAGAAGGGCGCGTCACTCACGCTGAAACTGTTGGAGTAGAATTCGCAACATCACAATCGAATCGGTAGGATAAGAAAATGATACTGTTTATTCCCTCCTAGACGCCGGTTGTCATACCACTCCATTGTCCAATTCCAGTTTGAATGATACCCTGATGCTCCCTCCCTGCCCAATATATATTCAATGTCATGTAGTAATATATGAAATATAGTAAATATTAAACTGATAAAAAATATAGTGAATGATTATTATAATAATATTTAATATAGTAAGTAAATGTAAGAATGATAGTAACAATTCCATTTGTAAACCTGAAAGTTAAGACAATATAGTAGCTATGAGAAAAAAATTGATTCAAACATATTTTACAATACTTGGAATATCCATGGATGATCTGAAATTATATAGCATATGAAGAATAGTAAACAAAAAATTTCGAAGTGCTGTTCCGTTTCCTTGAATCACAAAAACTTTTTGTAGTGAGTCTCACAGTAACTATAGCAATTTTTATCAAATGAATTTAAATACAATAATATCATATCATTTAATATCATAACATAAAATAAAAATTTGACGTTAAAATGTGAAATAAAAATACGAGCAAACCAGTAAACTATAGTAGAATATATATCCGTAACTTAGCTGGTCATCGAAAGACTTCCGCTGTTGCAGCTTCGATAAAATTAATATCTATTAAGAATTTGTTTTCACAGTTATAGTCAAATAACATAATAAGCGTAAGTATAATATATATCTGTTATCCACTGGTTTGTAACTGAAAAAAAATTAGATATGTTTTAATTTTCGAATAGTCTTGGAAAAGCTGAAAACAGCAAACAATTAGAAGAAATACATTTTATATAAGCATGAATAATGCCAAAAACGTAGATTAAGTAAAACCAGACAAAAAAAAGTCCGATAACTCTTATTGGTCTGGATCTATAAATGGTAATAGGAAACAGGAAAGCAATGATTATACGGCATAGAATATAGATAAATAGCGAAGGGATGTTATACTATAAAATGATAATACCAATTGTAATTGTATTCACATATCTACATATTGTGATCCTGCTGCAATTGTAGACGGGCCCGCTCATGCATTACTAACCTTAGATAAATTATCATAACCACCGAAAAAACAAAATATATTTTAAATTATTTAAAAATACTTAGGAGTTCCTTGGATGACCTGAAATTACAAAGAATAGTATATCTACCATATCGCTGTGCAGCTGCTATAGTGGAAAAAATAATTGATGTGATATAACCACAATGGAACTGACTCTTAGCTTCGGGTCCTGGAATCCCTACTGAGCCCTTGCGGCACGTCAAGCCGGCCAGTTCAGCGCAAGGGAAATGTTTGATAAGTTTGAAAATATTCACTAAATATGGTTGAATACGTACCGTAGCTTTGTATAGTTCTTAAAGCTAAAGTTACTACTGTAGCTCTTAAGTTCTGAACTCAAGGATAGTTTGGATGGCCTAGAACATCATAAAATTATCAAATAATGACTGTTGAACTTTCAAAATGTTCCTTCAATATGTTTGAATACATATCGTAACCTTAAAGCTCCTGTTACAACTGTAGTCTCCAAGTTCTGAACTCAAGTACACTTTGGACAACGTAGAACATCCCAGAAAGTAACAAAAATATATATGTATATGTACCATATTCTAAAACAACGCTTTACACTATTAAGAAGGAATTTATGTTTTTCTTTATGAACTTCCCCATATTCTTGATGTTCTAGGGTGTCAATTAGCCCTTAAACTAATTTGATTTTTTTTATTTTCCCAGATAGAAGAATTTGCCGAAGACATTAGATTCAGAGACATTCATTCAGAGATTTTATGCAGGCATTTTCCTGTTGCAGTTCATATATGGCCCTTAGGCCTGAAGTGATTAAGGAAAAATAGAAGGAAACTCATATTAAAAACCCAAACACACCATACTTTTCAGTCTGAAAATGATTCTTTTAATGGGTCTTAAAATCAGAATTCATTCATGTCATTAAATTTTGCACATTAATCCAAAAATTATTTGAAAATCCACGTTCCTAGCCATAACAGCTTCTTATTTCTACGGGTTCTCATTTTCTTCATCGTAATGCTCGCTTTACTTTACAAGATGAATGAGACGATGCCTGTGAAAGACACGACTGGGTACTAACCCAACTGACCAGTTGAAACGCTTGTTTGAGCACTTTGAACAACTTTTGAAAGTGCCAACCAGGCCACCAACACCTTGGCATGATCCGCTACGGGTTCGACGTATCTTGCGCGTCAATATTTACAAAAGCCCCATAATTGCATGAGATTAAAACAGCCATGATATCGAAAGCCTCAGGGGTCAATCGCATATCAACCGAGCTGATCAAAGCTAACTTCATGATATCCGCTCAACTTTATAATTTATTTCACAATATCTGGACCACCGCAACATTCTCAGTCGACTAGATGCATCTTAGTAAAGGTTCCTAAGCAGGGTGATCTAACTGATGCAATAACTGGCGTCACGTTATGTTGCTGTATATCGATCTCAAAGTTCTATGCAAAGTGATCCTCACAGGGATTCAAGGGAAAATGGATGCGACTCTCCGTCGGTAGCAGGCTGGATTCCATCCCGGAATATCCTGTGTGGACCAGGACCAAGTGTGGGTCAACGAATTTTAAGAGTTCCTTAAGTTGATGTTCATTGACTACGAAGGAGATTTCGGTCGACTCAATTACGAGAATATGTGGAGCACCCTAAGACGCAAGCGCAATCCCCAAGAAAATCGTCGGCCTCGAAGCTCAATACGACGCCTTTTTCGTGTAGAGTGTTGCACGACGTGTTGACCCATACGAGTCGTAGCTGGGGTGAGCCAAGGATGTAATCTATCATCGACAAGATACTGGTATAAGCGGTTGAACGTTAACCAAACCGTGCGTTTGCTGTGGCAGCCTATTACAATGGAGCACCTACATGACTTCGGGTTAGCTGATGATGTTGCACTACTAGGCGCTCTGATATGCAAAGTAAGCTCGATGACCTTGTCAAACTCTGGTAAGGCTGCTTTTGCAAGTTTAAGGAAATCCATGCTACTATACGCTAGTGAAACGTGGTGTATATCAGTAGAGAACACTCAACGGCTGCAAGTGTTCATCAACAGATTCTTTGCGGTATGTAATTTGAGCTTGGTGGTCTACAAAGCTGAGCTCCATGGTTTATGCTTTGCTGTAAAGATTGGCAAATTGATTCCTAACTGCGTTACTATTCCGATTCAGCTACTATTTTGCCACGATTTTTTGAGCCCTACTACTACTAGAAATACCAATAATGGCATTAATGAGCAGTAGATTGAGCTTAGGTATGAGACGCTAGCGACTTGTATGATTAACAGCATTTATCCCTTGCATTCTTTCGAAAATGGTTGTGCATAGTCAATTTCAAATTGAATCAGTTCAAATTTTGGAAGGCACCTAAGGAATTTATTTGAAATTAAAACATAGTAAAGCAAAAATATTGAAAAATCAAAGAGAAAAAATTATTGAAATTTACATCAGTCTGAGGCCCGTTTCCGGGTAGGTATCCGGGTAAAAGTTTGCTACCACAGATGGATCGCGTTGGGATAAAATGGTTTTACGGAGCCGTTTTGGGGATTGAATATCTAAGACGGCAAAAATCAGCCAATGTTTTCGATACCCGAAGTGTTAGCATGGCGTCTCCTAGCAAACGGATGATTCAAACTTTCGCCCGGCATAATGCAAACGGTGGATGATTTTTGTGATTATATCCGACGAGAGATTGCGATTTGGACGCAACCGGCATAATTTTATATAAAAAATCTAAAATAACAGTTTGACCTGTAGTTCTTCACGTGCACGAGAGCTCTTTGCCAAATTTCTGAGGTAATGTGTGTCGCAGTTGCGGTATAAAGCATGAGAGATCGCAAAAGTATGTAAGCTTTCTGAAAAAGGGTAAAATCTCCTCAGACCGAAGCGATTGTTCTTTTACAGTAATATCTTAGGAACTGACATGTCAATAAATCTGATTAGTAGCACAGTTAAGGATCGACTTCTCTATTGTCCATTGCCTAAATTCCTGCATAATTGATACCAACAATTTAAAGTGCACAAAGTTGGCTTGCTCTGAATAATTTCTAGCATTCTATGGTTCATTATTCAAACCTATTATGGATCATTGGCAATTTATTGATGGAACACTTTCAAAATATTATGGATCGTATGAATATATTTTAGTTCGTTTAGTTTAGGATCAATATTACAAATTTAAGGAACGCTATTAAACTTTTTATGAAACATTTACTATATGCTTATGGGTAATCCATACAATTCTATCGATCATTCACCAAATTTCTAACGGTACATTTTTAACATTTGATTGCTGAATTCTATATAAAGTATGGATCACATTAATGTATTGTATGGCTCATTTTCATTTTTTTATGGACTTGCATTAAAGCTTTATAAATAGGTTTTTTAACGCTTTTCAGTTTTTAAGGTGCGAAGAAAAGGCTACCGTTCCCAACCATGGCCTTATTTGGTCATTACATAGTAAAATGTGTGTATTGCTAAAAAAAGAAATCGAAATGTACCATTATGAGGTAATATGCTTTTCAAATTACTTATCCAATTCAACATTAAAATGGATTTCTGTTTCTGTTTTGAAGTAGTTTACAGTACTTGTTTGTGAAATTGTGTATTGACTATTGCAAATAGTCCGAATAGAATTCCTAAAGTAAGGAATAAATTTTATGAAGATTGTTACAAACAAGTAATCTAAATCATTAGACCAGACGTCCCGAATCATCTCGATCGAATCACCGTCAGGTCGGCGGAGTTAACTACTAAAGACCTATGTTTTTAGACAAAGTGGGCGCGTAATGCACAATAGCCCCCTTCCTGAAGTAATACAGAAAGGTTGTTTCGGTAAGGGCCGGGGCTCGAGGCACTGGTGGATTTTTAGTGGGTCGAGGAGTTAGCACCCGCATCCCCACAACCTGAATTTTTTAGGCGTCTGTTAGCAGATTTTCCACCCCGTCTCAAAAAATACTATAAGGTACAGCCCCATTGGGTTGTTCGAAATGATGACGAAGGACTACGCAACTAAACCTAAGCCATTCAGATTGTACCATGCAATATTTTTTTCAGTAACCTCTTCAGGCAGTTCATTTTACAAGCAATTTGGTGTGCTGATTAAATTGATGCGCAATAACATATAAATTATTGAAAAAAGTAGAATATACTTTTTTTAGATGTGCTATGTTATCCAAACTGCTGGAGTTCATAACTTAAGATCTTAAGTTGTAGCAGTAGCTTTATCCGCTTCACAATGTTATGATATAGGGTATGTGCCCCTTAACTCAGCCTATTATGCAATGATCGATTACATTTTTCATTGTAACTCATAGAGTTTTAAAGCTGTAAGCGAGATTCAACTAGTTAGACACTTGCTAAGATAAGTTTAATAAGACATTTGGTAGTTGTTTGTTTGTTTATCTTTATTTGAGAGACTTTCAGCCGGTGACACATTTGGTAGTATGTATCATGAAAAGTTACACAACTCTTTTTATAAGGTCTGAAACATTCGAGGGATATGGATTTAATGTCTATAGGCACCAAATTGGGTCTATTCATGGATGCAACTTCGTCCCATTCGATGGATTTACTACAAAAGGCAGTCTTTGTACGGATTGTTTTTCTAATTTTATGAATAGCGCAACTAGCGATTTGAAATTGGTTCACTGTTATAGAACCCCTTGGTCCGAAATGCACCTTGAAGCCAGCACCTTGCTGTACATATTTGCGCCTTTGTTTTGATTTGCTGTGTTATTTTAACAGAATATTTGAGAGTGTGTTCATATGAGTTCATTATTAGGGGCGCATCATTCAGCTTGGGACCGATGTGCTAGTACTGACTGAGCCAAGAAAAAAATCGTTTTTGTATTGGACCTACTGGTCTCAGAGTTAGTCCATGATTATACTATCATGTCTATAGACGATTCAGAATATTCATTGAATATGTTTGAATATATTATCGTAGTTTTGTATAGCCCAAGAGGATACGGTTACTACTGTTTATCTTAAGTTCTGAACTTAACTCAGTATTTGTGAACTTGAACAACTCAAGATAATCTGATAATGACTGGTGACCTTGAGATTAACTGAATGTGTTTGAATGCATATCGCTTCCTTTCATATGTTATAAAGCTAATGTTACGACTGTAGCTCGTAACTTCTGAGCTCAAGGGCAGTTTTGGTGACCTTGAACATCCCAAGATATCTCATTCTATCTATATAGACTCACTTAAATTGGTGAATTACATATATTGAAAGACACAGTTAGATTTTCAGTTTTGAATTTCAGCCCAGTTTGGATAACCTAGACGATTATCTCATAATGTTTGTTGGTCTATCGAGATATTCAATGAATATTTTTCAATACACAGCGTAGCTTTACATAAACTAGAAAGCTTTTGTTGCAACTATAGGTCCTATGTTCTGATCTCAATGATAGCTTGGATGACCCAGAACATGTCATATTGCTATATAATGTTTGTTGACCTTTAAGAATATTAACTGAATGAAGAGGTTAATATACTTTTTAAGACAAGGCTTAACATGTATGAACTTTTCAATAGTATGTGGGAAGGTCCATTAATTATGTCACGCAGTAAGGGGGCAGGAGGGGGATTGGGAAAACGTGACATCCATACAAAAAAAATGTGAAGGTCCATACAAAAAACGTGACATAATTAATGGACGTTTCATATGTGGCCCAAAATTAATATTGTTCTCTATTGCAACTGCCCAGGAAACCAATAGGCAGTTCCGAATCGTCTTTACGGCAGCCTATCAAGCATTTAAGTCACCCTAAATGCAACAAAAATGCCACTTTTGGCCTAATATACGGCTGCTATACTGCAATGCTATGATAATGCTCCATTAATGCAATGTTGCATTCGAAATGCTTATTACAGGCTACAAGCAAAAAAATAGCATTTGAAATGCAGATTTAAAACAGATAGCATTTAAGATGCTGTTATAATGCTAATATAATGCTTGTAGCATCTGAATGGCAGATTTAGGGATTGATTTTACTGCATATGCTAATGCTTATTGGTTACCTGGGTGATGTGCAGCAAATTTTCCGGTCGATTGAAGCAATTTTTTTGAAAATCTTTTGAGAAATGACTGAGATATCAATGCCTGACAACTTTTCGTGACGGTCGCAATGCGATTTCTTTTAAATTGTACCCCAGTATAGAAAACAAAAACGTTGTCCTGCGTCGAAAGCAGAAAAAAAGGTCCTTAAACAGCAAAGTTCATACTAATTTTCCTTCCCTATCGCCACATGATTGCTAGTGTCAGATGTAAAAAAAAGTGTTGAGTAAAGGTAAAGCTGTCGAAAACAGAAAACAATCAGCAATTAGTTTACTATATAAAAATAGGTTTGGGAAACCCTCTCCATGGCTGGATTTTGTACCTGGACGCTGGGAGGAGGGCCTAATCTCATGTTAACGATTCATTGGAGATTGCTGATTTATGATAGATGTCGCTAGGTCATGTCATGACCTTCTACTCTAATGAACCATTCATGGGAGAACCAAAGGTCCACACACAAAGTAGTGATAATATCACACTCGCTCCTCTTTCTATTTAATAACCGCGTCGTAGCATGCATCTATACAGGCACTAAAGTTGAGTGTGATATTGGCGGGTTGGGCCGCAAATCACTTAAAATTAAATCATAGATAGATTTATTCAATTTTGAACACATTTAAAATTCAATTTGAGGTGGAAGTTTGAACTGTGTCATAGAATTTCCTATGCAGTGGACTTCTAGACCGTGGCCATACGTATTGTGGTTTTGTGGGATGCGCCCGTTTAGAAACTCAGAATGAAAGAGGTGTGCTACTGGTGGGCTTTGCCGCAATTTACGCTTAGACGAGGCTAGAAACAGTTTGTAGACGCCTGACATCAAGTAGTTAGGGGCACGACGGGAGGTCCAGTTGTCATTGACGTGACAATTCATTCGTTGTTGTTTATTCATTGATTGTCATTAACTAAACACCAAACATACCTGAATTGCAATTCTAATTCAAATTCTAATATAAATTATAATTTAAATATTTGCGGTATACGACAGCCGACTTTCAAATTATAGCAAATCATAGAGAGATGTTACTTTTATATAGCAACTTGCAGCGTAAAAACAACATAAAATTCACAGTGGCATCTTAAATAGCCTGGTCACATTGATACGAACTACAAGGAATGGCTCTCTCTATCATTTTTGGATTTTCAGTATATCATTGTAATGCAGAATTGTAAATTAACAATTTTATGATCACTTTCACCTTTTTATGAAAAAAAAAAATCACTATTTAAAAAAATATTTTGAGCGTGTTAGTAGAACGATTGTGATTGGGAAACAGGGATAATTTCAAATTTATACTTCATTTGATCACTTTATAAAACTAAAAATAAAACATTGAAACACTGTTTCCAAATAATCACTAGTAAACGCGAACAAATTCCTTTAAATTCCACTGGAGAAGGCTTATCTTCTGACAGATAAGCCTATTTCGTCTGCGACTTACAGACTTCTTCAGTGTCAAGTGCTCGATTTGTGATTTTCTTTTTGTAGCATTTTTAACCGGTCCAAAACGCCCTACCTTAAGCACCTACCCTAACCTGTCCTTGTTCCTTCCCATGGAGTTCATGTGGTCTGAATAGACTAGTTCGCCATTACCCCTCCTTCACCATCGGCTTTGGACTGACTTGCGTTCTTATTGCCCAACCAAATGCTGCAAAATGAAAATGAAAAATGAAAAAAATTGTTTGGGAAAGCCATCAACCAGCTTTCTTCTTCTTTTCTTCTTTTTATTTTAAGCTTATTACTTTCGCAATTAGCATATTACTTGCTCTCAACTTAGTGTTCATAATGCACTTCCACAGTTATTATTTAAGAGCTTTCGATGCCAGGTACCATTTTTGCATTAGTATGGTTGTGTGGCAAGTGCAATCATACCCTATATGCCCAGGGAGTCGAGAAATTTTCCTTAACGAAAAATTCCTAGACCTGACCGGGACTCGAACCCAGTCAGCTCTAGCATGGTGTTGCTTTGAAGCCGCGCCTTTACCGACTGAGCTGAGGGAGGACCCAATAGACTCACTTGCACACCTACCAGAAAGAGCAACTTGCGCTGTTTCACTACGACTGAACAAAACATGGTCAAAAAATGGGAAAATAAAATGTTTTTAAAAAATCCAGCAAGGCCAATGTGGCCCATTGTACGAAAAATCTAGAATTCGGATTTCTTAATCCGGTAATGGTTTATAATCTATGTTATAAGTCGTAGGGGCTGATTCATGGACGCTAAGACCAAATCATGGTGATTGAAGAAAGCTTGAAAACTAGTCGGTTAAAGCATCCTAAATTTACATGAAATATACCATTTCTTTCTGACAAATCTAGCATTCCCTTTATGTGCATTAGATAACGCAGAAAATGGCTTGTGGAAAATCTTCCGGAGATTTTGGAGAAAGAAACTTGGCTCTCTAGCATTCCCGATATCAATCCTTATTTTGTGTGAGGAGTCGTCAAGCGGGATACCAATAAAAGCGGTGATGACATCTTTGGACCGAAACATGGTAAAACGTGCATGTGGCAGTTTCCGGAAGCGTCTAATTCGTCGAAAGGAAGGTGATTTTTTTGATTGAAGTAATTTACAATTCCCATATGAAACGAAAGAAAATAAGCCACAAAACGTTCGTTGCAAATATAACTAATTGGTGTAATTTTCCTAAAAAATGTAATTTTTTGCGAAAATTCGTCACGCAACCTATAATAATGGTAGAATACATCAAGCAAAAACATGCTGTAAGACAAAAGCTATCATATCCATAAAAAAAAGCAATAATCCAAGTGATAAATGTTATGTACCTTTTTGATAACGGACCCCCCTTTGCCAGGCTACTTGAGATTTACCGCCAAAAGTAACGAACTGTCAACATTTTGGTAATAATGATATAACTATTATCATTAAGTTCCAGCATGAAGCTTAGCATTATGATTAGAACATCCCTAATCATGCTAGTTCAGGTACTTGAAACCACTCAAACTTATTAATTTCCGGAACTCTTCTGAAAACACCACATGGACAGTGATTAGTGCCTCTAAAAACCAACAGTCAATCATCAAGACCCACCTTATTTTGACTGGTTCACCTTGTATGACGTTGAAACCGCGCGCTCTTCACCATCAGCATCAGCTCGAAAAAAATAACAATGTTAGCCTCCGAAAATGTGTAACACGGATAATTTCACGCCCCACCACTCTTTAATATTTTTTTTTCTCTACTTTCTCCTTGTTATCCCCAACGTAATATGCACATACTGTATCGCACGCTAGCTCAGCTATGGGTTTGTGTTTAGGATTTTTACCCCCATATAGGTACGTACGCCAACGGGAAAATCTTTGAAGTTTCACCGAGAAACAAATGGAAATTTCTCCACTCGACAACGACAAGCACTTGGTTCCAATTTTTGTTTTCACTTTAACCTATTTCTGGCATTCCCACTGCTTGTGTCTGTGTGTGTGTTATTTTTTTTTGCTTTGCTGTTTGTTTTTCAACGATTTTACACGAGAGCAATTTTTTCTTGGAAAATCTAGTCGAATAGAGCTACCACTATCTATTGTTTCGTTAATGACGTAAGGGCGGGATCGGGGCTGCGAGGAGAAAATTTTCACTCTTTCACTTTTGATTCAAGGGATTCCAGCTGCGAGCGTCCGCTGCTTTTCTGTGAACAGTTCTATTTCACTGTAAGCGTTTGTAGGAAACAGCAGGAGCTGTCGTCTGTCGTCAGTTTTTCCTGTTTTCCAGAAATTATTGGATGAAAGCAATTTCTTTCCCCTTCTTTTCGTTGTTGTCTTGCCTCGCGAGCAGCTCGGTTTTTACTTGTGTAATTTTGTTCACACTAGTTTTTCACACGTTTGGCTCATTGTTTGCCTTCGAGTCCTGTTTTTCGCATAAACACACTTCGCACGTAGTCCCCCACACTTTTCGGTACGGTTTGGCGAGCGAGAGCAAGGTGCACACTATGGGACAGTGAGAGTACGAGTGGGTGATGGGTGGCGTTCCCTTGCGAGTCTTCTGCCACACACACGCGATACTGTGGACCCTAACGTCGGCACACTCAGAGCGAGGAAAACAAACCTTTAAGGGAATTCTGGGAGGCACGAGCCAGGCAGGAGGTTTGCAAAAGAGAGTGAGACAAAAAATTGAATTTGCACGTTTCCCTTCGCCTGACCCTTCTGACACTGGCCTACCACGATGATACGGGTTTTTGGTGGTGTGAATCTCCGCAGCCTGGGCTCAAGGAATCGGCTTTTCTATTAACAGTGTGCTGGCTTTCACTCACACTCGTGGGTTCCCTGTCAGTTGAATGTGTTTCTTTTCACTCCCACCGACGACTTGGGGCAGGCTGTGTACGTTGGTATCTCACTCTTGCTCCGCTGGAACTCTCTCGCTCCTTCTTTGGTCCACACACAATCTTTTATCGATATTTTCGGGGCTGCGTCAAGGGCCAGCAATTTTGGCCTGGCAAAGGTTCAGGTTTTTTGCACGGAATCATGACAGATTTATGCTAGCGACTCGAATATGCTAACCAGTCCATTTGTCCTAACCTAGCCAAACCCTTCGGGCACGTACAGTCTACAATCTTGAGCAATAACATAGACGGAAAATTTCGTCTCCCAGGCAAAAAACCCTCACATTCACGATATACACACAGATTTTCTCTATGCTGCTGCGACCCACTTCACAGACTGAAGACTATTGTCCGTTTTGTACACTAGCCTCACTAAAAACTACACTTGTTCGACATAACTTATCACTTCGGTCACCGATTAGGCACCATCTAACGCAGGATTTACACCGATTTAGTCCGGAAAAGTAGGAAAATTGCTGCTGCAACGGAGCAGAGCAAAGTCACCAGTCTGCGGAACCGCCCTAAACAGTTACACACCAGTAGCAATAGGCGAAGAGTCAGCCAAAAACAGGCGAATCGTCCTCGTGAACGGCGAGAGGCTGCTCGCTTCGATCTCCCCGTAACCGGTTCGTGAGGAAAATCACTGAATTACACACAAACACACCGATACACGTGTGTGGTCTCTCAATCAAAATTTGCACGGTTCTCTCCGGTCTGCCTCGTGGACACGTCCTTTCAATTCGGGATCTCACTCTCGCCCCTGAGCTGAGCGGAATTTCTTCCGGATAGAGCACGGATTCACACGCGGAATGTTCGTCTAGGGTTATCAGCATACAGTTCTCTTCCTCTCTCAAACTGCCAGCTGCTGCTGCCGCACGGGGAATGTCAGCACTTTTAGAGGGGGGCAGATAAACCAAAAGGAAGGATGGAAAACCCAACAAGGGAAAAAGGCAACCGGAAATCGTCCGTTTTTCACACAATCAATATCTTCGGCATGGGAACTGTTTTCGATTTATCACCTTCGCGTTGTACCTGAACCTGGTTGTTCGAGATCCAATCAAATCCATCTCAGCATGGTGCTTTTGAGAAACATGTCGGGTCCCCCAGCTCAGCTTTGCGGATGTCTTTATTTCCCATTGCTCCAACCATGTCACGTCAACCGATTGCAAACATTCTACGAATCGTGTTCACCAAGGACAATTTATCGGGGACTTATTCCCGAAAACAAAACCGATCAACTCTTATAAAGTTGAAATACTTGAGATTGCCTGGTTGGCTGAATAACTGGCTGTCCTACCGACCGACCGACCGACCGACTGACTGACTGACTGACTGACTGACTGAACGAAACGAAACTGGAACTGGAACTGCTGAAGGCAAGGATTCAACTTGCCGTCGAAGCCTTCGCTGCTACTGCTGTGCTTGTGGTAGGTAAAATCACCATCGGGAAAAGGAAAAATATCTCTCGCTCTCACCGTGTGCGCACCCACCTACGGACAAGACGAGAGTGTCTTTGCCTGTGTGTTAATGAAGAGATTTTTCTGCTCCACGGAGGTGGCGAAAATGTTGCGGGAAGGGACACGGATGGGGATGGTTGGGTGGTCTCGGCGAAGGATGTGGGCCAGTCGCAAATCCGTATGCGGAGTGAGAAGTGAGCTGAGATGAAGCTGGGCTCTGATGTCTGTGAGCTTTGTGTCAAACGGAGGGAAATTTGGATCCTTTTTCATGGGGTGAATGGAGCGGATTGCGGTTAACTTTTTGATGTTGGATAACATCCTTCGGCAGCCTATAAGGATGCGACTGGGAAATTCTTGAAATTAGGAGTGTCACGAAAATGGGCAGCTTTAAACATTAATAACTCATTCGTACAACGGTTATTTATGTGAATTTTTAAATCACACAGAAAAATATATTTAATTTTAACAAGCGCGTAAAATTTCCTCTCGTGTAATTCTAAGCCAAAGGAGCGTAAACAACGATATTGCTTGCAATCTTTCATACAACAGGCTAGATTTAGGCGTTATCTGGCTTAAGTTAACATGAAATATCCCATTATTTTCTGCCAAATCTAGCATTCCCTTTATGTGCAGAAAATTCAGTGTTTCTTATTATCTGTGTAGATAAAAATAAACATGCAATTTAAAATTACCACTGCGTTTGATCACTATTTTAAAAATAAAAAATAAAACATTGAAACTTTTTTATATTATCACTAGATGAATTTAAAAAAAAATTGCTCACGTTTACTAGTGATATTTTGAAAAAAGTGTTTCAATGTTTTATTTTTTATTTTCAATAAAGTTGACAGATGAAGTGTTAATTTTAAATTTTCCAAGTTTTCCAATTACAATCGTTATACTAATACGCTCATCAATGTTTTTTAAATAGTGTTTTTAAAAAAGAGTAAAAGTGATGTTAAACTTTGCCAACAGTAATGCACATAGAGGGAACGCGGTATATGATGTAAAATTATGTGAGAAACATTACTGGTCGTAGCTGAATTTTATACCGTCATGTAATGTTATGCATACTCTTGCGGAACAGTTGAACGTTTAAAGTTCATTCAAACCAACGCATAAACTGAAATACAGTACTGAACCAAATAAATCATACACCAAAAATGGGTTTTGGGTGATGTTTTATTCACTTTTATTCGGAATAGTTCTAGTATTTTTCATAATGCTTCTAGTTATTATGAAGAATATTATGAAAATGTTGTAGTATGTGCACTAGAGAAGTAAACATCGGTACTTCGGTCAACAAATTACTTTACATTTTTTTACCATGTCGTTGAGACTATCTCTGTAAGACTGGGATCACTTCAGCATATTTGACAGCACTTACATTTGACACTGCATCACATTTGCAGTACATTTGACAGCCTTCGCATTTTACCATTGTTATGTGTCATTTAAAGTATTGAAAATGCCGAGAAAGCTAATTTCCATCGATGTGAGAAATTTCGGAAGCCGCGATCGCAAAGAAGTGAATTTTGCCGAGAAATCAATTTATTTGATTATTTATTTATTTAACATACAAAAGTCAACTGACAATTGATGACACAATGAATGAAACCTAATCTAATTGGTAACGATTCGTGATGCGGAAAAGATTTAGAAGTCTTTGATGAAACACGTCAATGGAAATATTGAAGTCAAAGAAGCCAAAGTAGTCGTTAAACCGCTAAGAAAAAAAAACGAATGGACCCATGCAAAGCGTAATTTCTGCTCCGTGGTTCCAAGAGCAGAAAATCACGTTGTCGAAGTGGTCGCTCGGGTGCGTACAAATTCAGCTGTGTCAGCAAAGCCGGGCAGTCGATGACTCCTGAAAGTAGTTTCGCTGCGAACATTGCTTGTGCAATTGATAGTCTCAACTCCAGTGGTTGGGTCAGTAGAAGATGACACCGCTCCTCGTACAGTTGCAGGTTTCTTGGATCACGCCAACAAAAAAATCGAAGAGCATATCTCACATTTTTTTTTTAACTGCTTCAATTGGGGCAATCCAAATGGCATGGAAAGCACTCCAGACGACCGCATTTGTTTCAAATATTGACCGTACAAGTGAGTAATAGAGGGACTTGAGGCACAGTGGGTCACGGAATTCGTCAGCAATTTTGAACTTAAAGCCCAGTTCAGGATTGGCTCTGGCAACAATATCGTTATACTGCATTCGGAAGGTGAGTCCGGTATCAAGGATAACACCGAAATGCTGTACTCGAGTAAGGCAACGTCCCGATAACACATAGTCGAATATGATCGGCTGCTGTTTGCGAAATAACGTTGCATTTTTCAACGCTGAGGCTTAGCTAGTTTCTTGTGCACCAATCCGTGAAGATATCCACCATGTCCTGCAGTGCCAAGCAGTCTGAGAGGCATGTAATTATTTTGTAAATTTTTGCGTCGTCAGCAAAAAAGAAGCGGCATCCCGAAGGTAACGGCAATGAAACATCATTCAAAAGAATTGAGAAGAGCAGCGGGCCGAGGTTACTACCCGACTTGTTCGACAATGATTCCGATTCAGAAGAGCTGATCTTGATCCGCACTGAGTAGGATCTGAACCATACCGCACTCCTAGGTGAGACGCCAAGTTTCCCAAGTTTAGCCAGAAGGATTTCGTGACCCACTGAGTGCAAAGCAGCGTTCAAGTCCATCAACTTCGTTTCGGGTAAAAGCCGTGTTGCTCTGTATCGATATACTGTTTACAACATGCAAACAGGACATCGTTGACAATAATCTTGAATAACTTGGGGCATGCGCACAAGAAGGTAATTCCACGGTAATTGGCTACATCCCGTTTGTCTCCCTTCTTGTGAATTGGAAACAAGTAAGAAAATTTCAATCGTGTGGGGAACTAAGCCGAAAGATTGAACAATGTTGGAATGACTTCAGGACCGGTGGCGTACGATAGTTTTAATTTACGCGTTGCGGCTTACAGCATGTGCGGTGTGAAATGTGCAAGATCGAAATTGAACCCATCACAACACATCGCAGGAGTCGCTTCGATCACTTGCGTCGCCAAAGCGGAGAAGTTGTGAAAAACTTGTTCAAAGTGTCGTGCAAACAGGTTACACTTCTTGCGTTCGTTGCTGACCGTATTGTTGGCTATAAACATTGAACTGGGTTATTCGGATTCCTTCCGTTTGGTATTCACAAACGAACAAACACGCTTGGGGTTGCAGCGAAGATTTGCTTCCGGCGATTGTAGAGAAAATGGCCGTATTGGCGATAGCGGCGGCTAGCTTGGTTAAACAGTCGTTTGTAGTGCAATGTTCTAGAGTTACTGTACCTTCGGAAAGCAATAGATCGAATACCTAGTGAAACCTCAGTTTGAAAAAGTACAGGGTATAAGCCAATTTATGTAGCGCATGTGACGTAATGTTCAACAAACTAAAAAAAACATGTATGCGTTTCTTGACGGCGTCACAAATTGATTTTATTTGTATGATTATCTTATGAACTAGTAATTGTGAAATTTTCAGCGTTGGATACTAAAGGGAACCTAGTAAATACTTAGTTTGAAATGGAACGAAATAGTAATAGTATGTGCAGTTATGCTCAAAAAAACTGGAAGAAAACTGGGCGGGTCCTGGCACGGTCTCAAACCGATTGTATTTGAAAGATTATCTAATGAACTAGTACTTCTGAAATTTTCAGCGTTGGGTACTGAAGGGTACCCAGAAAAATCTTTGTTGGAAATAATACTAGTTATTTGTCAATTAGTATTGCGGATGTGTCTTAATTTCTTAACTAATAAGAAGGAGAGTGGGCCGTTGTGCTCTGTGAAGTACCGAGTCTGATTAAACTGCAGTGGTTCGAAATATATAACTCTTTGCAAAGTATAAATATTATAAATATTCGTGTTTTGGTCACCCTATCTAAAATAAATATGGATCCCTAATATGATCCATATTTATTTTTGGGTGTAATGACAAGTTGAAAACTTCGAGTCATATTTTTTTCCGAAAAGTAACAATCCTAGCAAATATTGCGAAATTCTAACATCTACTCCATCTTTTTGGTATGGAATTGCTAGATCATCAAATTTTACGGATAATCCGGGACTTTCAGAATACTATGCAATGGCCTGTCAGAGTCATGAATTATTCTGCACATTGCTTTATTTCTTACATTTTTTGAACAAATGGTTTGAAAAAATTACCCATTTTTGGACTCTTTTCCGGCTTTTGTATGGAATAAAAGTGCCGTGTCAGCCCTCGCATAGCCTCACTGCTTGCGTAGACAACCATAGGATCACAATAGCGACTACTCCACGTGGGTTTGGATAGCGGCTGGATGGGGACCCAACAACATGGAGGAAACGTAGAAAACCCAGGAGAAAGCGAATCCGTTTGCTGACGGCGGCCTAGTGAGGTCCCCACCGCGTAAAACGGTGGGATCGGGCGTGAGCGACACGTGCGGTAGTGCTACGGCATCGAAAGCAGGTGTCACCAAGCTAGGGGTGTCACCATGGATGGGACGAGACTCATCCGGGCCATGGATAGGATGCGGGAAACCCATCCTAAAGTGTTGGAGGTGTCTGAGCAATTGGACGCGATTATCGACTTAAAGTCGTCACGCAACAACACTGGGAAGGACCTCAAACTGAGCCTTCTTAGGCTACACATGACAGTGCAGGCTGCATGCAAGGAGGGAAGAGCTGGGAGAGGGAAGAGCTGGGAGAGGGAAGAGTTGGGAGAGGGAAGAGCAGGAGGCCAAGTTCCTAGCCGAGCTGTCAAAGAGTTGGCACGGATAAAGCCTCGAAGCAGACCCAGGCGGAAGCATCCGTCTCGGTCGGAGAGTCCACCCTACCCGTGGGGGCAGGGACCTCCAAGAGGGCTAGGCAGTCCCCGGTTGAAACGGCACCTGGCGCTTCCAAGAAGCGCATCGTGTCGGAAGCCCCACAAAGGAAACAAACCTGCGCGAACGTGGCGGCGGGGTCTGAGGGTCCATCCTCGCAACCAGCTCCGACTGCCCGCAAAGAGAGAGGCCCCGGCGCTAAGCCCAGCGCGAAAGGCGCGACACCCAGCTCGCGAGTTGTCTCAAGCGCCGAAGGGTGCTCGAGCGGCAGGGCCCCAACAACAACAGCCATAACTAGCACGGAAGCAGACACTAGTGCTAGGAAGGGGACGAGTGATGACCCCAGGCTTGGCAGGGAAAGCCACTGGAACAAGGTCCGAAAAAGGGGAATAAAACCAAAAAAGAAAAGGACAAGCGACAGGTTGCCCGCAAGCGTAACCGCGGAGAGGCCCTCATTGTCAAGACCGAGGCGTCAAAGTACTCTGAGGTCTTGGAAGCGATGCGCGGGGACGCTAAATTGGCCGCCTTAGGCCTTAGGTGAGGGTGTGGAGGTGCGCGCCCTCGTCTCGCAGGTGACGATCCAGTGTAAAAACCTGGATGAGATCACCGTGGCAGATGAGATCTCCGCTGCACTAAATGAACAGTGCAAGGTCGAGGTTAGGGACCAAGTGGCAACCATGAGGGTAGCGGCAGTCGACGAGGACGCGGCGTTGAAAGTAGCGAAGGTAAAGGTGGGATGGTCCATATGCCCACTAAGCTTACACCAGCCGCCGAAGGCATGCTTTAGATGCCTATAGAGTGGGCACATGTCCTGGGAGTGAAAAGGCCCAGGTCAGAGTAAGATGTGTAGAAGGTGTGGCAGCACTAGCCACAAGGCGCGAGATTGCAAAGGTCCCCCCAAATGCTTGATGTGCGCCGGGAAACCGGATGATAAGCACGTCATGGGGGGGGGCAAGTCCCGGCCGCTAAGGGTATACCAACGAGCCAACCGTAATGCAGGTAACCCAACTAAACCTAAACCATTGTGAGGCCGCCCAGCGACTGCTGTTTCAGACAGTTAGCGAGTTGGCATCGGATATCGCCATAATTTTCGACCCATACCGCATCCTAGCCGGCAACGGAAACTGGTTTGCGGACATTATGGACGACGGGCAAGTACCCGGTTCAGGAGGTTGTGTCTACCACATACGAAGGCTTTGCGGTTGTAAAAGTGAATGGAGTGTTCTTCTGCAGCTGCTACGCACCGCCAAGATGGTCGATCGAACAGTTTCCCAATATGCTGGATCGGATGACAACGCTAACTGGCCTGAACCCGTTGGTAATAGCAGGGGACTTCAACGCTTGAGTGGGGGACGTCAAACATTTTCCGACATATCGACACATTCATCAACATTAAATTGAATTAGTCACTCTCATGCTGCAGTGCAGTTCGTAAGCCTCAATAATGCCGACGGAGCAACATTGTTAGAGATTACTACTAGTACCTCACACGACTCAAATATCATAACTTACGATCCAGTGGTCCAGAGAATTATATGCCAAATACCATGCACCAATACCATGCACCAATACCATGCACCAATACCATGCACCAATACCATGCACCAATACCATGCAAGAAGAAAGGATTGAAGAAGGTTATGATGGAATGTATGAAATACAGATTACAAAAATTGGTTACAATTAACAACGTAATAATTACAAATGAATCGAATAATTGTTAATTATTACAAGGGAATCTCGCATGTAAGATACGATTTGAAACATTGTGTTAGAACACCGGAATAATCTGCTATCAAAAGGTGGAATTGCATCTCATTAATTGTTTTCACAGGTGTACGTGACCTGTTGAAAAAAAGGATAAAACAATAAAAAATATATGAAAGTTTAAAGGAATTCTCGCACATACTTCCAACGCTTAGCCTCTTGAGCTTTCATTCTTTATCACTAAAATTCGCTGTCTCAACGCAGGAGTATCAAAAACGCAGTTTCCACAACAAAAACCTAAACCGAGACTCAAATCACAAAAAAAATACATTGCTAAACAAAACAAACGTCTGGTTGTCAGGCGTAGCCAAAACATAACGATTGAACTGTCAAATTACAGCGGCACACCTGGGCACCAATTGGCACTCATCGTAACGCTTAGAGGCACACTAAAAAATGGGTACAAGGGATATTGTGCTAAGCGACTCACCCATGGCTCAACCCGAATAATTCCTATTATCTCATATACATAATAAATAACTAATAAATCTACTTCAAACCCAATTCCAACACAGCTGCCATTTTGAGGCACAGTATCTCTATACGCCGTACCCGATGAGTCAAACATCCCACCGAGCATGTTTTCTCATCCTGAAATCTCACCACCCACCAAGCACCAAACCGATTCGAAACCGTTTAAAAATTGGCAAGCATGTATCGCTACCAATACACTCTCATCTCATCCATGCCTGCTTACCACAACGAAACCAACCCCCCTCCCATCCTTCGAAATTCATCCGTCAAAAACAAACCCAAAACTGAGCTGTCGAACACATGGCAGAGGACACACTACTAACGGACTAGCTCCCATCATCGGTCGGCAGTTGATACGTGTTGGGCCATTTGAAAATTCAATCCCGCTTTTCCATCTCCCGATATTGGTCCCTGGATGGCGCTTTCTCCGAACGCTTGCTTGGTCCGCGTGCCTGAACGCAATTGCTTTGCCGCTCCGTCAACCAGTCCGCGACCCATCATCGACTGCGCTATGCCAGAGACCAGGCACAGGCACATTCAATCACAGTTGAAGCGGTGAGCCGTGCCAGGAAAAGATTTCCCACAAGTAGGCGTACGTACATTTTCGGTACCGTCAGTTGGTTGCTTGGAGTTAGCTTTTCTCGGCCTTCTTTGTGCCTACATAGTGCGGTGCGGAGATGCGACAAACAGAAATCTTGTGATTGTGCCCTGTTTTTTTTTTTGCTTTATCTAATTTCTGTGTCGATTGCCTTGTGCAGAATGTAGAGCAAGCACGTTGCTTTTGAGCCGTCCTGTAGAGCCCTTTGGGATTGGGAGTTTCCTTTTCACTTTTATGCAAGATATAAGATGGATTGAAATTGAAATGAAATTAACAAGCATGTGGTGTAAATTGGGGAGAGGTTGGCATAGAACTTTAGAATTTGTTCTAGCTTTAGACGCTGAACGTTGAGAACATTAAGTTTTAGCCGAAACTTATATCATCGGCAGACGGATCGATTATTTGTAACAATTTCAAAGAGTCCTGCTAATTGGAATTATAACCAATTTAGTTCAAGTATGGCACAGTTTTTCGCGTGAGCTATACAAAGGAGCGATGTGAAATTATTCTGTGTTGTTATTTTCTAGCATCATTATAAGTTCTTAAACGATTGCGATGAGGATGATGATTATACAAGAATAAAATAGCGACAATTTTTAATCATGGTACAAATTAGACGGACTCCAGAGTCAACGCAATTCTAGCTATTTCAGTCGAGGAAAATTCTTTCACACGATTGGGCAACTTCTGGTTCGAATGTCTTGTAACCATGTGAATCAACCTTACATCGTTCAATCGATGATAAGGCTTGAGTCATTTAATATCTGGGGGCACTGTTTATTTTGCTGCAGCGCTCCTACGAATCGGATCTGGCATGTTTTGACAGCAGTTTGTTTTTGAATGTTTTGATTTTCACTGTTGATTTATTTTGTTTCGAAGAAGCTATACTTGATGGAAGAGGCGAACCGAAAATTAATTTTTGAAACCCATCAGGTTCAAAAATCGAAAAGTTGTTGAATTTGGCTAAATCGACCGTATACAGCGTTGCATACTATCGATCGGCAGAATCATAACAAGCGTCGTAGTAGAATTAACGACCGAAGGTTGCATTTTAAGTAGAACGATTAGGGGAAACCCAGGGAAGTCGGATTATGATATCGCCAAGAAATTCAATGCCAGCCAAAGCAACGCCAGAAGGATTAATCTGAGAGAAGTACCAAACCGAACCAAACAGGACACTGAAGCAGAATCCGGTGGCCAAAAGACGTGCCCGGAAGTTGTACAATGAGGTTCTTGCTAATTACGAAGGATGTATCCTCATGGGCGACAAAACTTACGTGAAGATGGATTATGAGCACCTTCCCGGACTAAAGTTCTATAAAGCCACTGGTCAAGGTTATGTCCCTAGCCAGTTAAATTCGTTTTTGCCGGAAAAATCGCTAGAAAGCATATAACCTACAAGGTGTGGAACCTAAAGATCTGGACAAAAAAAACGGGTTTCATAAGAAACAAGACTATGGATTTCGAAATATACTAGGAAAGCCTGAAACCCCGCATTATTCCATACAATAAAGCTTTTAATGGACCTTTGGCCTGATTCGGCAAGCTCCCACAGCAGCGGAGAGGTAAAACAGTGGTATCGAGACAACGGAGTGAATTTCGTCGAAAAGGACGTCAATCGACCCAACTGCCCTCAATTCCGCCCAATTGAGAAATATTGGGCAGTTGTCAAACAGAAGTTGAAGAATAGTGGAAAGGTGCCTCGATATAAGGTGTGGCCCATTTAGGATTGGAACAAACATTTTTTAATTCTTACAGCGACCATGTAGTGGTCGGATTTGTAAACTATGACATATTATGTGTTCTCTTTAACAATAACAACATCCGAAGTTTTTCTTCGCAGTGCAGTTCGAACGTGTTTCAGAGAAATACAAGATGGAAGAAGAAAGAAGAAAAACAATTGTGCGCAATAACTCGGAAAACCCTTCGTGATCTGGGCCAAAACATGCTAAAGTGTTGGGTTTTCCCCGAATTACCCTGTCGTGTTATGAAAAAGTACAGAGGCCTGTCGACGGATCGCAAGCCTCAAAGCAAGCGTCGGGTGGGTACTGTCAACCGTCAACTGCGGAACAAAGTTATCAAGAACATTAAGGCAAACCCCAACATCTCAGACCGCGATTTGGCCAAAAAGATTCGCGCCGCAAGCAGTACCGTGCAACGAATTCGTCTCCGGGAAGGCTTCAAGTCATGCCGTGCCTTTAGATAACCAAATAGGGACCAAAAGCAGAACAATATGGCCAGAATCAGTGCCAGAAGACTGTATGATCAGGTGTTGACCGAATTCAATGGATGTCTCCTCATGGATGATGAAACCTATGTATGTGTTTGTGTTTGCAGATAAATTTGCACGTAAATACATGATTTGGCAAGGCATATGTAGCTGCGGTAGGAAGACCAAGGTTTTCATCACTGATAAGACATTTAATTCAGAACTGAACAGAACGGTATGTCTCCAAAAGCGAATATTGCCAACCATCAGATCCCACAATGAACCTGTCATGTTTTGGCCAAATCTGGCAAGCAGTCCTTACAGTAACACAGTGCTACAGTGGTATGAAACCAACGAGATTCAGTTTATACCGAAAGAACTCAACCCACCAAACTGTCCCAGCTCAGACAAATGAATTGAGAACCAATGAATTGAGAACCAAGTGGAATAAGATTGCCAAAACGAATGATGAGAATAATGTGCGCCGGTTGATGAAACGTATTCCGGGAAAAGTCCGTAAATTTCGTAGAAATCGAGATGATTTTTTTTTTGTATTTTCCCTCTAAAGTTCACATCGAACATTTTAGTTAAGGGGACCCTCCCCTGGATTTGGGCAAAAATAAGGCAAAGTTTGTATTTTTTTGTAGGATAATGAAAAGGCGTACGAACTTCCGGTTTTGACGATCATATCAGTATTTTTCGATAGGCCTTAGTTCCGGTTCGTTGGGAGGTTCATGTCCTTGGGGACGAAAGTAACTCCGTTGGCTTCGTACCACTCCAGAACAACATTTAAATAGTGGCACGAAGCTAGATCCGATCAGAAGATCGTAGGGTTTTCGTGTTGCTATAATAGACGAAGCAGACGCTTCTGTAGACACTCCTTGATGTAGATCTCCCCGTTTACAGTACCGATAGTCACGAACGGCGCACTCCGTTTGCCACATGAGCAGATCGCTTGCCAAATCGTGTACTTCTGGGCAAACTTTGAAAGTTTCTGCTTCCTTACTTCCTCCGGAACATAAAACTTGTGCTGGGCGGTGAAGAACAGGTGTTCCGAGAGCTGTAGAGAAAAAAGGTGTAGGTAAAAATACAACAAAGCAAACACACTCTCAATATTTCTACCCAAATTATTAAAAGAAAATACCCAATGAGTAATTTTCTACAGCGTTTTTTTCGTGATGCAATTAGATGTGGGACATCCTTTAGAACATGTATATCTAATGTGATGAGTCAGTTTACTGAATTAAGTTCTATGGGAAAAGTCTCAAATACCTACCTACCCAACAAATAATTCAAACCGATTAATAAGCACCCATGTTATTTAAATGTGGAGTTAGAGCTTCCAGAGCTGAAAAAAAGTGTAGTTTTGTTATTATGAATAACAGTTTTTGAAACAGAACAAAACACTTTTAAATGATTATTCGCATTTGGTTTTATTTTACCATATTTTTATGTTTTATAAGCTATATTTTTGTTTACTCTACATTTCAATCATAAGGGGAAAGGTAAAAAAACATGGAATAAAAGCATGTTACTGCTAAATCGTAATCATTATATAAAAGCTAGGTAAAATTATTTAAAAAAGAAAAATCTTTTAAAAAAATCATCACTAAACGCATTGTTCAGGGATGTTTATTGCGCCCCCAACAAAGTCAAACTAGAACTAGAAAAAGTATTTATTCAACATTGAATGGATCATTTGTAATAAATGTAGTTAACGTTGATAAACCGTGGTATAAGCGCCAGTTACATATTTATTCGGAAATTGTTCAAAGCTTAATCAGTTATGTAAAGCTATCGTTTTATAATATGTTATGGAACGTTTATGGAGCGTCTTATGATTGTTTCAAATCCATTACTAAGGATGGAGAAGATGGAGAATAAGGCAGTCATCAATCCAAGATGAATTCAAGTCTGGGATCGAGCAAAGTAGGTATTGTATTTAAAAAAAATCTTTACAAAATATGAAGAAATATAAGTTCCACAAATAATAAATTACCTATACTAACGATTGCTGAGAATAAATAATAAAAGCAACAAAACGTCCTTCCAAAGTTTACTCAATACATGTTGGTTATATTAATCATTAATTAGATAAAGTTCTTGAATAAACTCTTTTGTAAACCATTGTTAAACCATTGCTAAGCAAAACAAAATGTCTTATGAACAGCAATGGTTATGGTACATTTTATAGTAATAAATCTATGCTTTCTAAAACTAATGTTCATTATAGGTAGAGATTGTTTTTGTTTAAGAGCTAAGTTATAGCTCTACAATGGTTGCTACATAATTTGTACGCCTGTTTCATTTATGTAGTGCTTGAGTTGAAGCTTTACAATGATTATACCAATTGTTAAATAATGTTGATGCGTAATACTCAAATACAAATGAGAATTGTTGAGTAAAATTTTTTATTCAAATGTTGTTAAGCAGCGGATGTTGAATAGATTCTCCAATTTTGAGTAAACAAAGGTTGTACAGCAGTTTTGATTCAAAATAAGATGACGGTTGATAAGCATAAAGCTCAACAGTGAATTTAATGAAATGCTTTTACAAATTAAAATTGTTACTAGGGAGTATGTAAGTCAATGTAAGTACTTTATTTTTTTCAGTTAATTCTACTCATGCAATTTGTTCATAAGCTATTGAATTCACTTAGAAGAAAACGCTAAAGTTATTATCATAATCTATACTATTTCAAACATTCACATTTTTATAAACTAAATGATTTATTAAGTATGTACACTATGTCTTTGTTTTTTATATGGGGTACACTTTACGGGTACAAAAAATGAGAGCCTCATCAAAAGATCTGCTTTTGAACATAAATAATACAGTCATTTATTTTTAGAATTCCAAAAAAATTGCAACAACCGATGAAAAATATGTATAACAATGTGTTACATTGCTCAAAAATTTAATATTTTCAGAAAAACTTCTAAACATATTCTAAGGGAAGAGTCCTATTATACCGCGCCTTTCGTGACTGCATCTAACTAAATATTCAACAACTACTATTCAGTACGGCCTCAAATAGCACCAGCACATTCGGTTTTGCAGAATTTACCTAACTAGGTATGGATTTTATATCGATGAGATTTACGAACTACCTATATAAAATAAATATATGAAATTATTACGAAACTCGTAGTAATTTCGCGATCGCAGATTTGTTTGCTGTGGAATTGCAGTGTGTGCAGGATGTTGATCTGAATTTTTCACTGCTTCATCGATCTATGTATGGTTTTGTTTCGTTTAAGCATCGTTTTATTAACGTACTCTCGTTTCAGAGCCTGAGGTAATTCTAGTCGTAGGATTCGTTCACCGCAATTAAGCTGTGATTAATATAATGATTGTATCTTGTCAGTTAATACGAAACCGACTAAAGACAGGAAGAAACCATAATGCAAACCGTAACAATTCCCTGTGAATAGATAGAAACAGCAGTGGGGGTGCATACGGGATATGTTAACTACTGTCAAAGTAGCGAAGCTCTTCTCTGCAAAGATCCTGTAAATTTTACGACCTCTGGGAACATGACATACATTTCAAACACTTCCTCACATTCGTTGACGATAGCCACCCACGCCATAGGATCATCGCTAATCGGACGAGGAAGAAAATGTGAGATGCCATACGAAGGACTCGTTGTCGTCTCCGTCATCGGGAAGACTAACCGACCGAAGGCAATAATCGTAAAGTAATAAAATTTAATAGCGGAATGCGTTTATACGTCTCTCTTCCTGCCTGTACGGATTCTTCGTTTTATTTCACATATATCCTATATAGTAGAGCACAAGTTACATCGGGTTGATGTAGCGCATTGTAAACGGCTCGATGTAACCATTCATCGGTAGGATGTCAGCCGCGAAGACGTTTGGCAATAAATCTATATTTTCAGCAATCGTTTTGCTGAGATTTATGGTAACTCACTGGGAGGTTTCATTTCGAGCAGATACGGCCCGGGAGGTTGGCGGTAAGTGAAGCTTTCAATTTTTAAATTGAAACGTGGATGGCCAAATTGGGAATTGATGATTTCAATAGCATGGAGTTGCAGTGAGTTGAATTGCACTATATATTGTTGACGAATCATAGGGGCTAGTGGTGGCATAAGACTTTGTTCATAAAACAAGAATTGTATATTGCATTGCGACATATCTTAAATCTGATAAAACTGATTAATCATGTGATTATACAATTAGTATGCGTACTCAAATTGAAAATATAAAAATTAAGATTCCTCGGAAATTGTGGCTCGAGTGAATATCATGAATTAACTCGGTACATTATAATTCGTCAGATACAAGGCCACCTTCAACAACGAAAATACCATTCAATATATCTTGTCTTCTGACACCACCTGTACCATTCCAATGTCTCTTTTCATATTGCCGAAAACAGTCTAAGCAGCACGGAACAATCGTGTTGCTTTAAAAATTTCACTTTTTCCGTATTTTTAATGCCGTATTTTCCGACAATTCTTGTCAAAACTTGAGAGTTTCATATGTACGAAAATGTCTGCCACCTTCCTTCTGCCATTTGTCGTTTTTTTGTGGAAGGCACGTCAATCCATCCAACTGTGCTCAATTCAACCCAGTTGAAATTGTTCGGCAATTGTCAAACAGAAGTTGGAGAAGATTAGAAAGGTGACTCAGGATGTTACAGAGATGAAGAGAAGGTGAAACAAAATGGCCACTCAGGTTACCCAAGCAACACCAAACCGTCATTATTAGACTTAAGGGAGATACATTGAAGTAATTTTTACTGATTTGCAACAAGTGTGCTACTAGGGTAGCCAACAGAGTGTCCAAAATATGATGAGTGGTATTCGAATAAAAGTTTGAGATTTCATCAAATAGGAAAACGGAATAGTGTTTTGACTATTTGTCTTATAAAGTGGTTCATTTTTGAGTACTGAAAATTGTTAATTCATTAACATTATTCCGAGATTGATCCGTTTGTGTGAGTCTAACAATCAAATGAATCAAGCTTTAGGTGAGTCAAGTTAGTGTGAGTACTTTTTAAGTAATTTTGCAGGTGTCGCCATCTGTGTGTCAGGGTTCGAACTATCGACGATGTTTCTCTAGAGCAACTTTACAAAAATAGCACCACGTGGATACGGTTGAAGTTTGTCAAAGTGTGAACACAATACGCATGCCAAGGAAGTTGCTTGCTTTGTTTTTTGTTAAGCTGATTTTCACTACAGACACGCAAAAATAACGGAGGAATTTGAGAAGCAAGTAATCAGCAAGTCCGCTTCTTTCTGGATGCGTACAGTATACGGTAACCTCGTGATATCATGAGTAACGCTTTGACAACGTATGAATGCTGACAATATTGAACTCAATGATACATACAACACAATTTCTGAGTCGAACAGTGAGATTAAAGACAGTCTTATTTCAGAGATTCAAGGAAAGTTTAATATACCTGCTCCTCGAAAAAGTATACTCCAGCTCCTATTCTTCCTCGACTTTTCAAGTCAGAGCCATCTTCGATTTGTCCATGATTTCATTTCAGGTGCTGAAACGCGTTCCTCGGAGTAGTTTCTTGAGTCGAGCGAATAGGAAAAAGTCACAGGGAGTCAAATCAGGTGAATTCTGTCGTCACGAAAAGGACGGTTTTAGTTTCAATTATGAGCCCAGAAGCTATTGATGCTTTCGATTTTGTTATGCCACCCTGGGTGATGGTGACACAAGTTACAGTTTGCTTTATTTTCGTCGTTGAGGATGGCCAACTTCAGTTGACGGGAATGATTCTGGTTTTCTTGGTGTCACGTGCGACGTTTCTTGACAATACAAACACTTCAAACGCCAAATATTCCATCACAGTGGCCAAGTACTTGTACCGGCGCACTGGCAGTGACATGCTCGGCGTAGTTGTCCTTTCTTGGCTGACGTTAGATTTTGCATACACTAATAGCATGGGGTTTCATGGTACTTAAGATTCAATAAAATATACTTGAAAGTTATTAACTTGATGACATAATTTATTTTACATCAACAAGGAGTACTACGTCAACTGTACAACTCATCCACTTGTTTTTTTTTCACGAAAATAACGCAGCAAAAACCAAACACGTCAGTTTCAAAGCACGGATTGCTGCGATATTTCTGAAACACTAAAGTTCTGTCCAGTTAGAATCGGGAATCACTTATTGTGTTGCAGTGGCACGGAAACTGACCGCTGCAAGAATTCTTTTACAGCGGTTTGTTCACTTAGGCGCCCACTTTCGGTGGTATAAATTTCACGCTGTTTCGTGCAGTGATTCAAAAGTTATTCCAGATGGATGTGCTCAAACGTTTCAGGGAGCGAAACAGCGTAGATCGAATGCCTCAGGGTAAGCGTCGTAGTGAACTTATGACTGCAAACTGAACCAGGAGGTATTGAGAAACGTCAGAGCAAACCCTGGACTATCAGATAATGAAATCGCACAAAAATACGCTGCTGCTCGCAGTACCGTTCGAAGAATTCCTCCGCGAATAGGATATCGTTCCTATCGAGCCAGCAAGCAACCAAACAGAACGTTGAAGCAAATTTTCGTCACCAAAACTCGAGCTCGGAAATTGTGCCAGCTGGTTTTGACGAAGTACCAAGAATGCCTGCTCATCGACGATGAAACTTACGTCAAAATGGATTTCGGACAGCTTCCTGGCCAAAAAATTCTACATGGCAACGTCGCGAGGAGATGTTCCTGCGAAGTTTAAGTTTGCTTTTATGGACAAATATGCCAAATAACTGATGATTTGGCAAGGGATATGCTGCTGCGGAGCAAAGACCAAAGTGTTCGTGACGAATAAGACGATATACTCGAAGCTGTACAAGGAAGAATGCCTCAAAAACCGCGTACTACCGTTCATTAAAGCCCATGAAGGTCCCGTGAAGTTTTGACCAGATTTAGCGAGTAGCCACTATAGCCGGGAAGTCATCCAGTGGTACCCCGCTAATAACGTAGATTTCATCGATAAAAACATGAA
This sequence comes from Aedes japonicus, assembly GCA_034211315.2. Classification (NCBI taxonomy): domain Eukaryota; kingdom Metazoa; phylum Arthropoda; class Insecta; order Diptera; family Culicidae; genus Aedes; species Aedes japonicus. Next base: position 266,581 of record JASCZW010000590.1, read on the forward strand.
CCCACCCAACTGCCCGCAGTTCCGGCCCATCGAGAGATTTTGGGCAATAATGAAGCGGAAGCTTAAGAAAAGTGCAAATACGTCTCAGGACGCGACTCAGATGACCATAATGTGGAACAAATGTGCTAAGGAAGTTGACTCTGAAGGTGTGCAGCGTTTGATGGGCTGAATAAAGAAGAAAGTGCGAATTTTCTTTAGAAACGAAGAGAAATGATTTGTATTGATAATTTTTCCTTAAAGTACAGTGATTCCCTTTGTTTTGATGTATTAAATGCAAAATTTATTATTTGTAGGGTATGTGTCCCTTGACTCAGCCTATTATGCAACCAGCGATCACGTTTTTCATTATAACTCATAAAGTTTTTAAGCTGTAAGCGAGATTCAACTAGTTACCCACTTGAAAAGATATGTTTGATAAGACATTTGGTAGCATGTATCACTTAAAGTTACACAAATATTTTTATAATGCCATAAACTTTCGAGGGATGTGGATTTAATGTCGGTCTATAAGCACCAAATTGGGTCTATTCGTGGATGCAATTTCGTCCCATTCGATGGATTTATTACTAAGTGCAGTCTTTGTACGGGTTTTTTTTCTAATTTTATGAATTAAAGCATTGTAAGCTGTACTGGATTTACTTAATACAACATTTCACAAAACAAACTAAAGTAAAAATTTCCTCAAAACACTTAAATGATGTTCATATATGATTTATCAGCCATTCAATGATGAAAACATTATAATTCACTATGCAATGATTTTGTCTCTTCGATTTGTGTTAATATGAGCCACTTGAATATAAACAACCGCAAGCTCATGCATTTCCACTTGAAATTTTACCAATAACAACCTTTTTACTACGTTATTGATACAACAGGCCATAGATGGGAACATACAAAAAAATATGTACCCAACATTGGGTCTACGATTTTCTTGTAAAATCATTGTTATTTTAGCTATGTCAATAGTTAGTTTGTAACGATTAACTATATTCTACACATCCAGACTGCATTATTTGCTTTATCGATTCAATTAAGCCAAATTTAGATCACTTGAAATCGTGTAGATCATCTGTTCAGCATAACCAGTGAAATCATGATGCCCCAAAAGTTCAAGAAACCGAAAATTACGCGAAAGTTAACAACTATAAGATGATTAATATTGTCTCAATTGCATCGGATTACATCTATCATGCTAATAGCAACATGATTTTGTTGAATATCGCTAAATTAATGACACATTTGGTACATAGGCCGAATGAAGGAGCTAGGCTAACATTACATCCCCTTACCCTACGTCAATCCGTTACAGAGATACAGAGGTTTTTATTATTCCGTATTCTTAATGGACATAGCTTTAATAAGTTTAAATACATTACAGGTTAAGAGATATTTCCCTATTAACACACTTGTTTCAACCCAGTGACTGCTCTGTGTCACAATCGAGCTACTGAAACCATTTTTGACGGTTGGGTGCTGCTTTGGTTTTGTACATACTTTAGGCAATATAGGCTGGAGGGCTGCAAAATGGTGAGTCGCAAAGGAGCGTATGTCCCCGCAACATAGCTCTGGTCTCACAAGTTCCTACCTCATGCATCCTCATGCCACGGGTCTATATATGACAAATACCGCCAGCTAAGGGTTGCGTACTTAGCTGGAAGTGCAGCCTGGGCACTGTTGTCCTTCTGACTTCAGCTAGATGGAGGAGGTGCGATCCGAGGGTCTGTCCACCAATGAGGTGCGGCTCAAACAGCGGCTGAGTAAGAAACGCTGTATCGCGTCAACTATACTGCCTGTAACCGCATATCAGTCCCATATTACTTTTTGACGTTTTTGAGTTATGTTGCGCAATTACCTTATTTTTTATCATATTTTCGAAAGCAATAATAAAATTTATCTGTTAGTTGCAATAAATGAGAAAAAAATATCAGGTCGGTTTGTCCCATCTTGAAAGTAACCGCATATGAGTCCCATAATTAAAGTAACCGCATATGAGTCCCATTTTAGATGTGGCACTAAAATAAAAATATTTAACACCTTTTAGAATTATGGTTGTATTTCTCAAATGTTTAATCCTTTTTAGAGGCATAATAAAATAACAAATTTAGCAAAAAATATAAATGTAAATAGGAATAATATTGGAATAAAAATCCATTCTCCCAATCAGTCTCCCGTTTGTCCAGTTTGAGGCAATTCAATTAAAGGTCTTTTCTTCTCTTTCTCGACCAATGGAAAAATGGTTTTAAATTAATTGGTTTTTCCTGTCAGCGTCAATGCCTGCGAAATTCTCCAAAATTACAACAAGAGCAAGGCGCGGCGCCGCACAGTGGCACCATTCTGAAAAAGACGGTCAAAACCATTTACACTCTTTTGTCGTCATTTTATCGAGTAGGTGCCTTCAGAAGAGTTGCTCAAAATGTTATTCCGCATTTTTTGAAAAAAAAAAACACGCCAAACCTTTCATAAGGGCTTAACTACACTTTCAAATTCTAACTTTTTCCAGCTATGAGATAACGGGTTGTTGTCTCCGACAAAGTTGTAGAGCAGTCAATTTTAAGAAAAGTTGCTCAAGACATTAAGTTTCTAGAGCCTAACGTTAAAGAGATATAAATGGTTTTCGTTCAGCACTACCTTAAAACTGTTTTTTTAGATAACTAGAACTTTGTTCAAATTTGACGATTTCAATATGTTGTAAGAAATTGTAGAAATTATTAAAATAAACATTTTTGCAGAACACAACCATGCTCTCTGATGACCACATTTTGATATATGGTGATTGAAGTGTCTGTGTGACGTCATAAACAACCGCCTGAAAAAGGGTAGGCGGGTCCTGGCGGGGTCTAAAACAGATTGTATTTGAAATATTATCTTATGAACAACTATTCCTGAAATTTTCAGCGTTAGGTACTGAAGGGTACCTAGTAAAACGTCAGTTTGAAATAGTACAGGTTATAAGCCAATTTATATTTCACATGTAACGTAATGTTCAACAAACTAAAAAATAATATGCGGGTCTTGGCGGGGTCTCAAATTAATTGTATTTGGAAGAGTATGTTATGAACTAGTTATCCTGAAATTTTCAGCGTTGAGTACCAAGGGGTACCTAGTAAATCGCGCCGTCTTCCTGTTAAGTCACGATTGTTTTTTTGTGATTTTTTTGTTCCGGTGTTCATTGATTTCGTCTCTGTGGCAAAAAGCTACTATCTGAATCATGATCCGCATGAATAAAACGTGAAACATCATTCAATGCATCACGGACCTTCTCTTGATCTGCATTTGAAGATGAAGCATATAAAGCTGCATCACCTTGAGGATCATTATCCACTGACACAAGTTTTTCCGCTTTTATGGAGCACAAACTTCCACATGTTGCATCCTCACCAGACTGCTTTTAAACTGATCTGCATTTGAAAATAAGAATTGGCTCACATTATCGAATTTCCATGATCCCTTTCTTTCTTGTCTGACAAGAAAGAAGTAAAAGTTCGACCAAAACCCTTGCATTTTTTCACGATTTTAGATTAAAAAAACTTACCAGCTCTTGGCATCGCATCAAATCCACAATCTTCGTCGACTGAACTTTCATCACTATCACCAAAGTAAATCTTGATCAGCTCTAGGACATTTTAATTTCATAAAGAAATGCTAAATCTCCGTGAAACCCAAACTTAAAACAGCAATTTTCAAGTCGTTCCAGGCTGTCAAATATCACATAATACGCTAAATAACGGGAGCATGTTTTGCATCTTTTTATGTTCAAAATTTATAATTCTAAGTTTTGGCCACGTTACATGGAAAGGGAGGGGTGTTGATCATATCTTATGAATGTACTACATGGTGAAGGGAGAGTTAAAATGGTCGGAAAATGTCTTAAGTAATATTTGAACGAACCCCATGCCAAAGCATACCGCATCAAAGCGATATTGTTGAACAAACAGAATGGGACTGGTATGCGGTTACATTCATGCTTGATGGACAAAGTAACTGCATATCTTGTCCCAATGCGTTCTTTCCTCAAAAACACATTTTTTTAATTTTTTTCTATTTTATAGTAAACAATGCATACTATTACATATAAACTATCAAAATATAGAGTAAAAAAGTACGCCAAACAGGCTGAATCAAGAAAAATGCTTCTCCAACTTGAATGACCGTTTTCTCGGTTTGCTGTTTTTCAATATGGGACTGATATGCGGTTACAGGCAGTATACAGGTGGCAGTCGCACCAAGGCGATGTAGGCAGCGCAACCCGGGTAAGGAAGGTGCATGCTGAACCCTTCTACGAAAAATGAAAGTATTCTTTATACGGTATATAATTTCAGATCATCCATGGAATTCCCAAGTATTGTATAGTAATCTCAAATTATTTTTCCCTTCGTGACAATGATAATGCAGGTCTGTCTACAATTTCAGCAGGACCACAACCAGCAGAAATGCAGACAGTTCAGATATAATTTTTGTTATCATTTTGTATTGTAACACCCTTTCGCAATATTTTTATGCTATTTCAGCTTCACATTTATGCGGTTTTAGCCCATAGTACAGATTCTACTATAATTTGTTTTCCTTCTTTATCCAAACAAATTTAATGATTTAAAAACTAAAATTGTTTATGATCCTTTATTTTCTATTGCACAGTTATAAAGAATTATCCATGGACCTAGTAGGATTCAAGAGTTATCGGAGAGTTCAAATTTTCTTCCTATTTTTCTCTTTCTTTTTTTGGTGGGTTTGTTACCCTCTTTGGGCAGTAATCATAATCATATGAAATTTATTTCGGCTTACTGTTAGCTTAAATTTCCTTTGCCATTAGCCTGCCCGGTGATAAACTTTCCTTCATTACATCACTTTAGAAATTTTCGTCATTTCAGAGTTTATATCATCTTACTTCGCAGCAGAAGAGGCAAATAGCTGCATTTTCTTTTAATATGTATATTATTGAATATCTCATTACAACATCGTATTATTTTCATCATATCATCACTGCATATTTTGGTAATCATAATAAAATTATCTATTAAAAAAAATAAAAAAAATAATAATAATTTATGAAATTTAATACTTCAAGGTTAATTGATCAAGGCAAATTGATTCCAGATAGTACAGATATTTTATTGCATTGTATCTTGAGGTGTTTTTCTTTTTACAGGATTACAGGATGAGGAATTGCAACCATGACATATTAATTAAATATTCTAGTATATTTCATTGCTCTATTACATACAACATGAATTGAATATTATGATTATATATATATATATATATATATATATATATATATATATATATATATATATATATATATATATATATATATATATATATATATATATATATATATATATATATATATATATATATATATATATATATAATAAATACTGGGTTGGGAGGGAGCACCAGGGTATCATTCAAGCTGAAACTGGACGATGGTTTGATTGACTGCCTGAGTCTAGGAGGGAACAAACAGTATCATTTCTTATCCTACCGATTCGATTGTGGTGCTGCGAGTTCTACTCCAACAGTTTCGGGGAGAGTGACGCGCCCTTCTTAACAAGCCATCCTGTAGAAAGCTTAATGAGTATTGCGAATTGTGTTATTCGATTTGTTGGATCATATCGATGGAAGGAGATTCTTAATTTCCCGTGGATTTCGTGTAAGTGTCTCTTCTTACGGGTCCACCCCTCCGTTTTTGGCCCTTCATACAGCGATTTTGTGAATTCAAATCGGTGGCCCAATTTGATCTTGCTATTAAGTGGAGCTGCATCCAAGCCAAGGGCTAGAAGGGATGGTGGATACCATACATACATACATACTTTAGGCAATATAGGCTGGGCTCTTGGTTGAAGGGAAAAGATTGTAATAAAATTGTTAGTCTATACTATTTAAAAAAAATCTCATGGATGTCCACTTTTTATGCTTTTTTGTTACAGCTTGTTACAACATCGAGGCAACTTCGCGTAACTTGGCATTTTCATTTAGGGAAATGAGCAATCTGACAAACATCCCAAGCAACACTAAACCGTCATATTAGGTTACAGTGACTTTATTGTTACATAATTGAGTAGCATTGGAGTAACATCAACTGTATTGCAACAAGTCATCTTGTAACCTGCTAGGAATAAAAAATAAATAATAAAAAAATTTGAAACAAATCATAAAATTCTAAAAATAAAATCAAAACATAGGGGGGGGGCAACGTCCACCCCCAAATTTACAATATGTGTTAATGTAGAGGTTATATAGTAAAAACGAGATTAAACTATTTATTTACACTGTAAATCTAATTGATGGGTTTGTAGAATTACACTCATTATTTTGATTTGGTGCCAACGTAAGAACTGCAGTACACTTATGGAAACGCGACGCGAGATTGGACACAACACTTATGATTCTTACAAACGAAAAAGGAACATAAAATTTACCTTTTACTGTCGACCGGTTTCGGGCTCGATGCTGCCCATCTACAGGACGATGTCCTACCTCCAACCTCCAACTCCAGGTTGGACATCGTCCTGTAGATGGGCAGTATCGAGCCCGAAACCGGTCGACAGTAAAAGGTAAATTTTATGTTCCTTTTTCGTTTGTAAGAATCATAAGTGTTGTGTCCAATCTCGCGTCGCGTTTCCATAAGTGTTTGTAGAATTAATTGCAAAAATATTTGGTACAGATTCGTTATCTAGGCAGCATCTCATCTCATGAAAAATCTGATATTCTCAATGCATTCGTTACATCATAATTTCATCGAAAATCAACAAATCCACGATTGCAAAATGCAGGTTTACTTGTTCTTACGAAAATGAGATAACTTTATTATGATGGTTTTTCATAGTCGCTATTATTTCACTGGATTAAGTTTACAGATTTAGCATGATCTTCAAATGTTCTAAATTTGTCTAAATTTGATCGACATCAGTTGTAGTAAACCATAGTTCTGCAGCAAATAGTTACAAGTTCCATATTACGAATTCTAGCCAAAACATAGATAGTGATTCTGCCAGAAACCCGAAAGTTTGATGTTGGAATTGAAGAGTATGTTATAGGGGTGTTAGGTACATGTGCGGCTGCGTATTTTACGAATAGAATATGTAAAAAAATATAAAGTTAAAAAAAACCTTGATCAATATGAATAACAATAATTTAAATGTTGTGCGGTCGATAGATTATGAGCAAAAATCATTTCAGTGTTTTAAGATAGTTTTGTTTGTGATATTTTATGTTTAGTAATATTCCAGTAACATAAAAACAATAGAAGAGATTTGAATGACAATTGTTCTTGAGATCATCAAGGTCATAGAAAGTAGTTATTGTTTCCTTGAGACAAATAAGGTAGAGTATAATAGTGAGATTGCAACGCCGGAGATCTTCACCCAGTTTCGGATTGGTTAGGTTTGTGCCGCGACAGTTGTGGAGCGGAATTGATTTCGCTGAGCCGTACCTTTACTGTCATGCATGCTGTAAAAGCCTTCAGTTGAGAAAAACAACATGGATCCAGAGAGCACAAAGTTTCAATTCAATTTAGCCACAGTTCATAATCGCGGAACGCAGTGCCGTGTAGATGTAGAGAAGTCTGATCGCACGGAGATGGGTATTAAAGAACTGACAAACTTTGTCTTCAGAAGCTAGGGCCACGTTATGAAACCAAGTTATTACGGCTGTTGTCATACTTGCGTTTATACAGTGAGGTCCCATACTTCACGTTTGATGTTGCCTTCCATCTAACCCGATTTCTCACCTGCCTTCCAATCAACTTCGATAAGCGTTGTTTCTACATTGTGATTCACCCATCGTGTTGAGGGAGACCTGACTGTAGGAAAAATGATTCGCTTTGACTTCCTCAATGCGACCTCTGATCTGTGAGTGGAGTGATGAGGTGGAATTTGGCGGTTAAATTTTCCAGAACATAAACAGGAAAGCCAATGACGTGTGGAGTGTGTGTGTGTGTGTATAACGCACCATTTTACATCAGCGAACTAAACACGTAGAAGTTCTTGAAAACAGCGTGGCGCACACATCATGGTGGTATCCGCAGTTGTATGCTCTGTGGTTGTAATTAAGCATGGCTTTGACATTGCGGAAGTTAATTACTTTGTTGGAAGAGGATAGCGCTGTAGGCATTCTTTGGGTGCGAGGATTAAGCAGCATATTCTGTGACTTTGAAGTCAAGTTACGTGTAACAAAGATGTAAAATTGTCATAATGTTTTATTATTACACAGCGAATTTTAAGAAACAGGAAGATGCAAGCTGACAAAAGATGCATGAGTAAAGGAAATCAGAGGCCGGATTCATGAGACTGGAATATATAGGATTCCTTAAACGCATAAAAATTCCAACTTAATGCGTATAATGGGGAATTCATTGCTTATGGGAGAACACTATAACATAGCCGAACAGCATTTGTAAACAAAGTTACAAAACCTTCCTCGTGTAGTGTGTAAATTAATGACATCAACGTGAATAAGAAATTTTCCTCTACCCGATTATGTTGTTGGTTTTCGTGGATCGAGAAATGGCCTTACAAGGCTTTGGTTACACTTGAGCATTAAACCAAGTTCAATTATATGGGTAATCCTGGTTTGAAAATTTAAGCGGGAGTGAAGAAATCTTTCATTAGTGTCACTTGTTTGGACGTTGTTTACAGAGAATATTTCTATGGTTGTATGGTTGTCGAATTTGCCACGTACAGTGGTGGTCACGAAAATAAGGCCTTCACTCTAACAACAAAATCGATAAAATTCACAGTGAAAAACATCACAAGAAGAGCTCACTCTATCTGTCATTATAGGAACTTTGTTAGTAACAAATTAAGTTGAAAATAAATCTTCTAGGTGTCTCTCGTGCATGGAGAAAGACTTATTTATCCAGCAGCTGTCAAATTCGGTTGGACACGAAAATAAGGCCACATAACCGGAACCGCTCAAATTTGAAATATTATACAAAATTCGTCGATGTAGGCTGTGTTGAACTAGTTAATAACTAAAAAACACTTGATAAACAATATATTCAATCTATTTATGTTTGATATACAGCAAAAATGTGACGTGCAATTCATTTTTCACACTTGGAGAGGCAATTGATTTTGAAATGGCATAGTGAAGGTAAATCTCAAAGAGAAATCACTAGAATGGTAGGGGCATCTCGTTGGATGGTGTAAAATGCACTGAAAGTACAAAACAATATTGAACAATATTGAAAACCGCGGACCTAAACGTAAAACAACAAGTCATACCGACCGTCGAATCGGTTATGTCTCCAAATATGATCCCTTCAAATCAGCTATAGCAATAAAGCAGGAGCTTCAGCTTGAAATTAGTGCACGTACTATTCGCAGAAGATTTCAAGAGCTGGTCGGGCTATTAAAGTTCCTCTACTCAGTAAAAAGAATATTCGAAACAGGTTAAATTTTGCGAAACAACATTTGAATTGGTCTGGTCCCGATGGCATCAAGAAATGGCGGAACGTACTATGGAGTGACGAAACAAAAATGCATTTATTTGGATCGGATGGTAGAACCTACGTCAGACGACCACCGGGCTGAGAATTTTCACCAGTGTACACTTAAAAGACGGTCAAACATGGAGTCATTTAAAAATAGTAAATTTTCACCAAAACGCACATGGCCTTATTTTTATGACCACCACTGTACATGGTATTAATTACAAGAACTATTCTGACGTTATTGTAAATGAGGAATCAACTATATTTAATGATCATTCTGACCAGATCATAGTGGTTTCAAAATCACTATACTGTCATAGAATCCTAATTCTGCAACGAAATTGATTTGTACCATTTATGAAGCTGGCTTGGTATGCTTATGCTTTGTTCATACTACAGCGTTGTAACATAATACAAGGCTATCTTGATGACATTTTCCTTGTAGATACTTTTCAAAACACCCTTGCATTATGTTACAAGCATGTAGTCTGAACAAGGCATTACCATTGATTGTTGTTTGTTCTGCTTTATCGACACAAAATTAACCTTGAAAAATAAGCGCAACCGTGTGATTTTTTTAATGTTCCTGATTTTGGGAATTTGCCCTGTCCCTTTTGAACGAGTGACTACTGAGGCTGTGTACTAATTCGAGAATTAATTTTAATTTAACTTAAACTTGACAGATGGAAAATAATCGATAATCCGATAAAAATCCCAATGTTATTGATCAACAAACTTTCGATACGGTGTCTGTCAAAATTGAGTTCCCGCCTGTCAGAAATAAGCCAGCTCGAGTAGGAGTAGCAGACTTAATTGATTATATTTCACCGGTCCATTTTAAGTGAAAATTAAAATTAATGAGCAAATTAGTACACAGCGGTACGTGGTTCATCTGTCTAGGCTATGGGGACCAGTGGGAAGAGGAGAGATGTAGATAGATGAAATAAAATTTTTTGACAGGAAGCGATTGTATTTTTCAACCTGGATTCGTCTATTGCAAGGTGGAATGTGCAAAGTGTATTTGAGACCAAGGGGTTCTGAAGCAGTCAGTCAATTTTAAATCGCTAGTTTCCTAGATTTCAGAACATAATATTATTGGTGTTGCTGTTGTGATGATGATGATGATGATGATGATGATGATGATGATGATGATGATGATGATGATGAGATACTACCATCTATTGTAGCAAGGTAACTTTCCATAGCAGTGGAATAATCTGAAAAACGATTTGATCAGAATTCTACTGTTGTTTGTGATCTTCAAGCTCCTGTATGAAGGGCCAAAAACGTTTGGGCGGGCCCGTAAGCAGAGATACTTACGCGAAACCCGCGAATATAGGGAAGAGAATCTCCTTCCAAAAGCATGTTCACACTTACAGCATTAGAGTCGAGCCCTCGATTGACAGAATAAACCCAATAGATGGGGTCGAAGAGCCCGCCCTCGTTCCACGAAATGTTAACGAAATGTTAACGAAATGAGGAGGCAGTCCCATGCTCCCTATCCAAATCGTTTCACTTGGGTGCCCTGATGGTCCCTCCCTTTTCCCGTTATATTATGTCGATATGATGATATTCAGTATATTTTGTAATGGTCATTTCGACATGGAGTTTTCATAAGGGCCAATGTCGCAAACGTAAACAATGGCTTCTTTTGCGAATTTCTTGAAAATGCTAACTCGCTCAAGTAAACTACCACTTCTATTATAAAGGGGAACTCTTGTTCTGTACAATCATCGTCATAATTCACTATGATTAAGTTAGCGTTCTCGAGCGAGAAATTTGCGGAAAAAGTCATTGTTTACGTTTGCGACATTGGCCCTTATGAAAACTTTTTGTCGATTTGATTGCTTACCTTGTGTTAGAAAATTTGTCTGAAAGTAAAATTGGTTAGGGTTTATACCGTTCTTTATTGCTCTGTGTTGTCTCGATGTTACTGCATTTGAAGAGTTGACTTTAGGATGACGATATGATATTGCTCGTGGTCATAAGATAGGGAAGAAAATAGAAAGGAAAAGGGATTAGTGATTGGTGACACGCTATGCGCATGTGAGATTTTTATGGTGATATTTTCACAACGGCCGTTCAGAATGGTTCGACGGATGCATATGAGAGATCATTCCCGTTGAGTTTTCGCTCGTTTACTCAATTCCATCATGTTTGGTTATAGAATACAAGAAACGTTTTATAACGTGCTTCATTTGTGAATAACAGGGCAATGATCCCCCATCGCATTTGATCATAGTCATCAAGTGATCATATTACAAGCTGTCCATTTGGATCAGGCACTTTTGAACGTTGATGGGGCAGCCGATTCACACATGAAATCTGCCGCGACCGACTCGACAGAACGCGCCCATACCCCTTTCTGAACCGAAGGGCAGGGAGATATTGGTGTTGCTGTTGTGGCGGCAAAAATCATTTGCTTAGGGAACGTCCATTAATTATGTCACGCAAAAAGTGACATTTTATAACCCAGCCCCCCCCCCCCTGCCCTTGTCACGTGTTTTGTATGAACCTTTATTTTTTTATGGATTGTAACGTTTACCCAACCCCCCTCCGCCCCCTCCCCCTCACTGCGTGACATAATTAATGGACCTTCCTTTACCTCGAAATACAATTCAATCTTAAGAAACGTGGCCAAAACACATTTTGAGTGGGAATCGGTTATATTCACTACTTACTACGCAATATTCACGCAAATTTTGTAATTTACTGTTTATTTACATTGACTAACTAAATATTCTTCATCTTTTTTTCCACTGAAACGGCGGAGCAAAGCAAAACACGTCAGTTTCGAAGCACGGCTTGCTGCGATGTTTACGAATGACATGAAAAGTCACGTTTTCTCAAAAAAAAATTAAATAGGTTCAATCGGTAACATATTTCTAAAGATTTTACAAACAGTGGCGTACGATTGTTGAATTCTTAACTACGCCCATATACAGCGCCACCACGATAGATCGCCAATAAATTTCCGAACTGATTTAAATACCACAATCGCACAGATCTGTCACTTACAGAGATAAATTGTTCTTCTTTCATCCTTCGTAGCTAAACAGCGAACGTAAAAAGACGAAAAACGGATGCAATGAATTTTGAAACGGGTTCACAAAGCTCCTTCTTTTTTATTCACCAGCACACGGTGGCAACACAATTGCTGATGCTGTGGCTCTCTCCTCAGCCCACCAACCACCCACAGCGGTGGAACGTCTTTATGTCTCAATAATATTTTGCTGCATGATTTACGATTTCCACGTGGCTTGAAATTTGAATAACATTTTATCTGCTGTCCTTCTTCCGCTTCCCGCTGTCCGTTTGTCGACGGACGGACAAAGTTGCAACAAAGATATAAAACCGAGGAAATCAACTTGTGTTTACGATACCGAGAAATAAATATGTCCAGACTTGTGATTCCATGGAAAGTACCTTGACAAAGATAAGGTTAATTACCTTACAAGGATCCTGTCATCTCGCCAAAGCAAAATCAGTCGTAAGTTTGTGGATTTTTTTTTATTAAATATTCTAATTTTTATTTCTCGCTTTTCCCCGACTGCATGTTTTCTTATTCGCTGCACGAGAGTTTTACAATGGTTTCTTGTTTTTTTTTCGGTTTTGTATTTTTTTTATATTATTCGTTAAATATCGCCTTATTTTGAAGGATGATTTGTTTGCTTCTGGATGACCGTGATCGTTTCTGCCTTCTACGGATTTGATTATTTTCAATATACTTGATTTTTTTTATTCATTTCGTTCAACAAATTTTGATTCGTGGGTTCTTCGATGAAAATGGTTTAACTGAAAATCTGAAACGTTTCCATCGTGGTTTTCATAATAAGATAATGTCTCTAGGTGAAGTTTTTTGTAGGTTGTTAGTATGGGCACGCTATGGATACGATTAATGCAGCGAAAACAAAATGACTTTTAGATGCTTTCACTTTATAAGTTCGGCTCAGTTCAATGAGGATATTTTCTTTATAATCAGTATACATATGAAGGAAAGTTATAAAAGTAAACAATTAAATAAGAGCAAATTAATAAGAAAGAATCCCTAAGCATTTTGTTCTTCTTTTTTTTGTATCTCTCGCTATTTTAGCGTGTGATCTAAGGGTAGTCTTCGATACTTATAGCTTTAATTTGTTACTGCTTTCCTCTTGTTTAACCACTTTCAATTATCATTAATAAGTGCACTTATCTAAAGAACATACCAATTCACTTCCCTGGTTTTATCTAACTCACCGGTTTCCTCATCCCTTGGATAAATCCGTCAAACCTTAGCAGTATTTCATTATGACGACTATTACCTACGTACAAACAAAGAGAAGTTCCCCTACTACTTAAGAAAATTGCTGTTTCTGGATTTGTTTGGTTATGCTTCTAAACCACGCGACTGGTTTGCTACTGCATGCATTTGTTGTTGATTTTAATTCATTATGTATGTGTATTAGTGTGTGTTTTTTTCTATTTAACGGGTATATGACCATTGATTATCCCTAGAAAATTAAACATGATTTGGCTAGTATACTGTGACAGGTTTTTCACGATTTTTTTTCCAGTTCTGGATGTGTGATTTTGTTCTGTTGGTTTTCTTTTAGTAGAAGTTGCATTAGTATTTTTTTTTTGTCATTTTACTTTTTTATTAATAACATGTTCAGTTTGCTTAGTTGGTTTATAGTTTTTTTTTTGTTCTTATAGAGCAAGCGCTAAAGTTCATATACATTTAAAATTAGACGTTTTTCCTAAGCCTAACCGGATTGATTATTAATCTTATACACAGCCCTAACAATTTAAAAACGAAAACACCTTCCACGTGCTTGTCCGACAATTCTAGATCGATTCTTCGAAACATCCTTGCTAGTCTGGATGCAGGGGCAGGATGAGCAAGATAGGTTATAGGGCAAGATGTGTATCAACGACAATTTAACCGATTGATGTTGAACTACTAGCTGACTTATCTTGCCCCAACTTACCATACATTTGCTTCAATCACATCAAGCATAAAAGCATATATCAAGTTGTAGCAAAGAATCAATCTAGACTTGAAGTTTTTCATTTTCTACCCTTTTCCCGTCTGGTTGCTGACTACCTCGCTATCATACACACTTTCGGATGGGTTGGATTTTTCTTATTTTTGTCTGATATGAGATCGCCCTCTTTAATTCCATGTTAATCAAATAGAAAGTTGACCCAGTCATGGTCAGTCGGTCAACTTACCTCCCACCCACGCGTAGTCGAAGAATGCAACCGTGAAACAGCAGTTACGTTCATGGCTAATAACAAAGTAACGCAAGAAGACGATGAAGCGGACACCCTAAGGCAGGTCTTGAAGTTGCCAAGGTCCGAGTGAACGGCCTCCCAATTAGTCGTGAGCAAAGAGAATCGTCCCCATGCAGTTGAAGTTTCTTCCAGAAAGTTGTGTGTGAACGATCGACACACGGAAAAAAATCCGTGCACGGATCCGTGAACTGCAGTCATGAATTCGAGAACAAGCAAAAACACACCGTGAACTGAATCACGTAATCATGAACTAAACAACGGTTAAAGGGAAACAAGAGGTAGCTTATAACGATGCCGATTGTGGAGGAGATCCTGATAGTTGGAAATCGACTAGTGGTGTGTATCTACGATGCAGGAAGCGGCCATAGCCTGTAACGTGAAGAAGCAGCCCAATGTGGCGCTTTCATCATGCCCGGCGGAGTACATTGCATTTTCGCGAAGCACTCAAGAAGCCATGTGGTGGCGCAACCTACGATCTGAATTCATAGACGTGGGACCGGTTCCGATACTCTGTATGAGTTTCGCGAACCATGGATCCTACAAACCCCAAGCCGATGACGACACAGAACCAGCAGAAGTTCCGTCGTTTCATAAGTGTCGCGGATTAGGAAACAGTCATGTATAGTAGCCCGCGACTGACCCTAGTTACGTTCGCGATCCTTGCAACGCCTCTTAGTTACCTAAGTTTGTTATCTTGGATAAACTATTCATTAGCTTTTCAACAACCAAACCAGCAGCACACGTTTTGGGGCGTATTACGGTTTTCACTTCACGGTGTGTGAAAACAAAAAACCTTATTACGAATGTCACCCAAGTGAAAAAATGTGGAAGAGTTCATCCGAGCTGACGATTCGAATGAACTCGGTGTTATTATGGTTGCCATCGCGCCACCGAAAAAAGTGACGCAAACCGTAGATTTTCTGTGGGCTACTACGATTTTCACTTCACTATCACTTGCACCTCACGGAGTTCATTTTTGATCACGGTGACACCAGTAATAGCATAAAAAAAGTGAGATGATGTGTAAATGAAGTGAAAGTGATATAATGAAGGTGACAACCGTAATAAGCCACTATAAAAAAAAATTCGGCTTCTATGCTAAACTTCAGGAAAATTTTCTTACTGCCGAACCGACATGCCACAGAAGGCCATTGAATCGAACAATTCGATTATAAACGAGGTGAGATAAGAACCGACGAATAGTTATACTAATATGAGTTTGTGTCAGCTTATAGTGATAACATAGTGAACATAGATGCAAACGGTTGAGCAAATGGTGGAGGTATTAACTACATTTTAATTTGGTGTCGTGGTCAATCGATCATATGAATGAAGTTAGTATAGACTGCTTGGCTGCTACGCTGATTACCTCTTGAATTTCAGGAAGTTTTCTCCTGATCTTCTGCAAAACTCCCCGGTGAACTTCTGAGAAGTTCCCTCCTGAACGTTTAGCAAGTTTTGCCATAAACTTCTGAGCAGTCACTCCTGAATTTCTTGGAACTTCACTCCTACAGTTCGGAATAGTTTCTTTTAGACTTTCTGAGAAGTCTGAGAAGGGAAATTTCTTTCTGAACTTCTTATAAGCCCTATCCTGAACATCGAGGGAAATCTTTTCAAAACCTCGGGGAGTTCTCCTCTACACTAAATAAGCTAGGTTAGTTTCATCCTAAACTTCGAGGAAGCATATTCCTGAAGTTTGAGGAAGTATGATTTTGAACTACGCAGATATTTGTTCTTGAATGTTCTGTGATATTCTTGCTTGAACTACTAAGTGCCTCCTATACTTAGGTGAAGTCCCTTCTTGGCCTTCGGAAAATAATTTTTTAACGAATTATTATTCACAATTTTGCTTTCTGTATCTCCAGGGAATTCCCTAAATTGTTTAGGAAGTTCTCATGATTTTCAACAAGCTTACAGAAGTTCTTGATAGCTTTACATACTAAATTTTATAGAAAATTTAACATGCTATCTAAATATATGAAATTTCGTCTCGGATCCATAGTTAGGTTAGTATATAAGATACTAACGAGTATTGTGCTGAACTTTCTGCATTTTCATAGAACGCCCGTAAAATCTTTAGTGAATCTATCGGAAAGTTTATATAACTTTCGGCATGCTCATATCAGTTTGCATTATTTGAAAAATATGCACACAACTTCCGAAACGATTTCAGAACATTTCGGAAAATTATGAAAAAAAATTGAACTGCTGATACGTTCATAAATTTTCCTGTTAAAACTTCCATCAAATTAATAAACTCTTCAAAATCTGCATAGAAATTAATTAGGAGGTGCTGCATTTCCACAGGAACCAATTTTGCTTACACTTTACCAGGAAAACCCCGGCGCGCTCATTGCATTTGTCTTTCGTTTTTTTAAATGCAATTCCTTTCTATCTAAGTTTAAGTTTTTCACTACCTCTTTTCAAGGTTATCCATTGTTCTTTGTATTGCATTGGATCTCAACGTTTAATTTTGTTCGAGTTTTGCATTAAAACGAAAAATAAACTCTTACTTTATGCCATTCCCACCTAATGAATCGAACTCTGGGTAAATTTCATCACACTTCTGCTTTACATTTGTTTTGCTCATTCCAACTCCACAATAACCACTGGCAATCTCCAAATTCAATTTTCATTAGTTCAACTATTAATTCATTTTTAATGAAGAGGTAATAAGAAAATCAAAATATAATGGTTTAGGGTATTTTTTGTCTTGGGCTGCAAAATGGTGAGTCGACAACTGTGATGGAGCGTGCGTCCCCGCAACATAGCTCTGGTCCTCACAAGTTCCTACCTCATGCTTCCACGGGTCAGCAGATGACAAAGACCGCCAGCTAAGGGTTGCGTACTTAGCTGGTAGTGCAGCCTGGGCACTGTTGTCCTTCTGACTTCAGCTAGATTGAGGAGGTGCGTGCCGAGCGTCTGTACACCAAGGAGGTCTGTTCACCAGCGGCTGAGTAAGAAACGCTGTATCTCGTCAACTATACCTTAGGAGGCAGTCCCACCAACGCAATGTAGGCAGCGCAGTAAGATAGCATGCTGAAGTCTTACCCTACCACGAAACATGTAAGTATTCTTTATTTCTTTACGGTATATAATTTTGGATCATCCATGGAATCAGAAGACATGCATATAGTACACATGTTATTCTCATTTTATATTATAACATCCCTTCACAATATTTTTTATGCTATTTTCAGCTTCGCATTTATCCATCATCGTAAGTTTTAGTCCACTTACTTCCCATGAAGCGAGATAAGGCGCTATAACCTTGGCAATTATTGCCACGCTTTTGGTTCAAATGCCAAAAGCTCACCCACAGGCAAAAGGAGCATAAACTTATCTTTCTAGCATCTATGCTCCCAACGATAAGGTACACATTATCACACTGTATAACTCAACATGGAAGCGTTTGGTACGGGAGGTCCACGCTTTCTTCCTTCCCTTGATTCAGAGTAGTAAAGCGATTTTAGATCTTTCTGAAATCGCTCTATTTCTTGGAATCCTCTCAGCGGCACATACTACGCAGTTGGCCTGGCCGATGACAAGAAAAATGATGTATTCAAGAAAACATAATTTTCCAGGATGCTTTCAAGAATTGGCTGCGTTAGTATGAGATTAGATAGATTAGATTAGATATAATGGTTTAGGGTATTTTTTGCCTTACTCATTCAGTTAATACTTCCAGACGAAAAAAACACGTATCAAAACAAACTCACTCGACAGAACGTGACAGATCAATCACCCGTTTTCAAACGGTCTACTGCGTCGACCTGCTCGACAAAATTTCTTCGATCTCGATAACAGTAATAGCAAAACATACCTGCCGAGCAAAGTGATGGTCGACTCGACATCTACAATAGGCCCCTATAAATCAAATCGTGAGTCGACTCGCTTGATTCGTCATTTGAGAGCGACACGTTTCGGTTCATTCGACTCGCAAAATGTACCCAACTTTCATAACCAGATTGAGATATACATAAACTACTCAGCTAGTGAGCTTGCTTATAATTTCTCAGGATTCCAAATAGGTTTTATCTGAATCCTGTGTTTAAATGGTTAATACAATGTACTATGATTTCCGAGCAAAATTCGTTGAAAATTTTGACCAGAATTCAAAAAAGGTCCTGAGCACAATTAGATGGAAATTCTTTTAGCAGAGCGTAATTAAAAGTGAACCGATCTTGATGGTAGGTAACAGAGGAATAAAACATCCGTACAGGTTGCTATGATTAGGATTTATATTTGAATATTTCAGCTGGTTGCTGCGATATGTTTGATTCATCAACACTACTCCTCTAACTTGTTGGGTTGCACGCCAGCCGCGGTTCGGTGCTTCGAGAGTTTCAGTTTGTTCAACGGTTTAGTTAGCATGTCTCCGCAACCATATGCTCCGATAGACAGAAGATTACGTTCAGCACACCTTGTTGAACGAGGTTCCTGGTGAACTGAAACTTGGTGTCTACATGTTCGGATCGTCGATGTGGCTGATCCATTTCAATTTGACGGATGGTGCTTTGGTTGTCCATATAGAACAGAATTGAGTTTGCCGGCTCGTGCACATGCTTCATCAGCTTCTGGATCCAGATTAGCTATTGGCATGCTTCTGACTCGGCCTCGGTCGATGATAAAGCAACGCAGGTTTGCTTCCTGGCTGCCCAACTGATTGGACCACAGCCGAAGGAGATGATGAAGCAGTCCACGAAAGCCTTCAAATCAGCATAGTTCGTTTGAATCCTCAACAAATTGCGAGTTTGGTTCAACGGACATCTTGACTAAAATTAACTTGGAATCCTTTGAAAGACTCGTTCAAGCTTGTCAATTTAAGTGACGATCAGATTGATCAAAACCCACAATGCGGGTGATTAATTAACCACGTATAACTTGCACATAATCTTCATAAAGATTGAGCCATGATCGAAACGTTTGACGGACCCCGCTCAACACTTCGAGTAAGATCATTGTGATCCTCATTCAATTCAAATCTCGAACGAAATTCGTCGAAATTTCTGAGAAAAATTTGCTGAGCACATTTTGTTCCACATACTGAACAAGAAGCTCTCACTCATTCTGATGAGATTCGCTTATAGTGCTCAGAAAATTTGGATCATGGTTTAATTTGTATACTAGCCAATAGCATTGGTCAAAAGCAATGCTGAGGTTAATCCAAAGTTAGATTGAAAGGCAGAATTAGTTCCAAACTGCCGTAAATGTGTGGCACAGAAAATTGCGCAATGATCGCTCTGAGTAGAGTATGATGAAAATTCAAGAATTGATTCCAACATATGCCAGTGTTAGCGAATTAGCTTAAACCTGCCATCATGCGAATTAGCTTAAACCTCTAAGCATACATGCATTTATTTGTTCATCATCGCATTTAGGATAAGACATAATCAACAATAGTACGCCACTACACTCGGTTTGCGACTGCCGCTCTCCAACCTCGGTCACGCCCAATGCTCGCCAGATCACGCTCCACCTGGTCCGCCTATCGTGCTCTCTGCGCTCCACGCCTTTTTGTGCCCACCGGATCAGTAGCGAACACCAACTTTGTAGGGTTGTTGTCCGACATTCTTGCAACATGCCCTGCCCACCGTATCCTTCCGGCTTTGGCCACCTTCTGGATGCTCGGTGCGCCGTAGAATGCAGCGAGCTGGTGGTTCATCCGTCGCCACCACACACCGTTCTCCTACACACCGCCGAAGATCGTCCTTAGCACGCATCGCTCGAATACTCCGAGTGCTAGCAGGTCCTCCTCGAGCATGGTCCATGTCTCGTGTCCGTAGAGAACCACCGGTCTCATTAGCGTTTTGTACATGGTGCATTTGGTGCGGGGTGAATCTTTTTGGACCGCAATTTCTTCTGGAGCCCGTAGTAGGCACGACTTCCACTGATGATGCTCCTTCGAATTTCACGACTCGTATTGTTGTCAGCCGTCAGTAAGGATCCGATGTAGACAAATTCCTCCACCACCTCGAAGGTATCCCCGTCTATCATGGCATTACTTCCTAGGCGGATCCGGTTTTGTTTTTTGTTTATTTAAGAAGGATTTTAACCCGAAGGTCATACGTCCAGGATGCGGATCCGGTCGTGTTCGGTTCCGCCTACCAGCATGTACTTTGTTTTCGACGCATTCACCATCAGTCCGACCTCTGCTGCTTCGCGTTTCAGGCGGGTGTACAGCTCTGCCACCGTTCCAAATGTTCTTGCGATAATGTCCATTTTGTCCGCAAAGCACACAAATTGACCAGATTTCGTGAAAATCGTACCCCGGCTGTTGAGCCCGGCTCGTCGCATTACACCTTCCAGAGCGATGTCGAATAGGACCTCTAATCAGGATTTGTTAAAAAAAATAACAGCCACTGGTAAGGCTGAAATAAGATTTTTTTTGGCTCAGGAAGTACCAGTATTTAAGTACCCAAAGTGAAAGAATGGAGAACTCTACGGTGGGCGTGGGACCAATGGGGTTCTAAAGCAGTGAGCTAATTTTAAATCGCAAGTTTCCTGTTTATTGTTGGTGATAGCGTAGGGAACGGCTTAAGCACCCCGTGACCTTATTCCAATCACGGGGTAAACGTTAACCTACAACGCTCATTTTTTGCAGTATGGTGCTTCTCTAGATGGAGCACCATACTGCAAAAAATGCGCGTTATAGGATAACGTTAACCCCGTGCTTGGAATAGGGTTCCGGGATGCTTAAGCCGTTCCCTTCCCTATTACAATAAGAAACTCGATGAGGATTAGTCTCGAATCATAAGAAAGATAGAACTTCTTAATCACTTGGTAAGCACGATTAACTCACAAACCCATAGAAATAATTATCTGAACCCTGAACGCTCAGAATGTTCAGTTCACAAACATTTCTGCACTGAAAAAAAAACTCGAATCCTGCACTGAAAAAAAAATCCGAATCCAACTAAGCGTCGGAGTGAAAAATATCCACTACGTTTTGCTATGAAGACGAACAAAAGAAGGCAACGAAAACCAATGGGTGAAGTTTCTTTGCAAAATGCTGGGTCAGGTTTGTCGTCTTTTCCCGCCTTCTCAGCATATTTTTTTAATTTCCCGGCTTGGTGTAATGGGCGACGTCCATGCTGGAGCGTGAAATCTGGACTACTGAAGCGACAAACGGTAGGCCTGCAGAACCGAAACCGAACCAGCTGTCGTAGTTTATTCAAGCAAGAACACTACTGCAATGCGAAACTCAGATGACCGAAAATCAACAGCAGGCTATCTCCCTACCTTGCAGGGTGAACAGGTATCCTGGAATGTGAAGATGCAGTAGACATGTCGTCATGGGAGGGGAAAAACATGTCACTTCTGCAGGCTATTAAAGAAACGAGCTATATTCATACGGATATAGCTGCACTGCACTGCGATTTATGCGACCATTGTTTCCTTCTTCAATGTTCCAAAATTACTAACACAATTTTAAAACGCGCCCCCCTAGTTGGTTAATTATCAATGCAACATCTTCCCAACAGTGGATATTCTTTAGGTTGTTTTCAATATATTCCTTGAAGTTTTTTTCGGCGGATCTCTTACAGCTTCTAAATAACAATCCAAAATCCAACCCATCCGCACGCGACTCTTTTTACAGCCTGTTCCTCTTCCAAATCATACCCGTCAAAATTAAGAAGAAAAAAAAAGGAAAAACAAACACTATGGTCGTTTCAAGATACCATCATAACTGTAGGATAAGTTACCTATACAAACTTCTTATGCTACTTTATTACTTCACTTTCACGCTAGATATAATGATAACATCCTGAACATACTACAAAGACTATACACAGTACACCTTACCAGAGAACACACTAAACCTAGAGTACACATACCGGTTTGCCATTTTGCCACATTTTCTTCTTTTGCATCTAATAGTTTACAGTTGCCATCCGACGGTTTCTTCTAAATTTGAATCAAAAACACAAACGCAGCGACCATTCTTGTAGAATGTAATCCAAGTGACTTATACACCTCTTCCACAGGTTGTAATTTATGCGATGCAAATAAAAATCCTACTAAACACTGTCTTCCGTTTCATTCCCTCTCCATTTTTTTGTTCTGTTTGTTCTATTTTTTCGGATCTTCAACTATGAAAACGCAATCTCTCAGCGCCTCCGAACTATATTCCTGTTTCCTTATAGTGAATCACAAATCAGGCGATCGAAACTAGTCGTAAACCTAATTGGACACTGTAACGTATTACTTCGCTTAGTAACATCTTCAGCAAAGCACTACCTAGTTAATATGTATATATTAAACCTAGTCGATTGTTATTTCTCCTACCGCTACCTTCTATGTACAGACTTTTTTGTTGCATTTATTTGTTACTTTGTGAAACATATATTTACACGCAGACACACATTTGAGACTCTTCGTGGGCAATACTTGACTTCCTCCACGACAGTCCTGTTGGGTTGGGGGAAAACCGCTAGCTACATGCACTCCTCTACTCACTACCTCTTCTATCTCGTTTACTTTGCTCGCGCCCCTAAGCGGGATTATTATTTTCCTACTTCTAATGTAGCAATAATGTGTGGAGAATCGCTATCCGTCGCTTAAATTCAGTGGTAATAGCCATGTCATTTCGAACGCACGGCAACTATCACTTTGAGCAATCGGACTTGCCCCCTTTATTTTTTTGCTTGGCTTGCTCACCATTCTCTTCCTATCTTACAGTCAGAAGGCTTAATTTTCTTTTCTTTAATGCGTTCTATGTATTTTTTTGTTGTATATATTGGTTCTTGGTTAACTTACAAGCCGAATGTCTAAATCATAAATTATGTTCTTATTAAAATAGAAATCAACAAAAACAAACACAAATCTTCTTCACCTCCGAATCGATCGCATTGTTCTCATTTCAACGCCATAAGCATGTCGGTAAAAAGCTGTCAACAACTTCGATCATCACACTTATGGCGTTAAGCGACATCTTTTCGCCACCGAGGACAGCATCATCGTTTGCAATGTGCCAGAAATAGCAGGCGGCTGCATATCCAATTTATATTAAATCTAAAACAACAATATTTACGAAGCTTTCCCTAGCAAAACGATCACTATTATTAAATATGAGAAACTAAAATGAATGCGTATTACTTTCACTGCTTCCCGCTCGCCTAAACCTTGTTTTTAATGCGTATGTACAACTAAATTATGAAACTAGGTATTCCGTAAATTGAATTCTGATTACAGAACCTGCTTCGCTACCTCTAACACTAGAATTTTATCAGGAGGAACTAAAGCAAGAGTATCGATAAATCCCACACACAACAAAAAACAAATGAATAATGTTATATTAAAGAGTAACAAACTGAAGCAAAACTTGTATCGTAATAGAAGCTACGCAAACAACAACCTTTCTTGCACCTAAGAGCTAACGTTGGATTTTTTCTTCTCCTCCTCTTCTTTTTTTTTTCGTTGATTCAACGCGATCTTATCGCGTCGTTATCAACGTCCACTTGTGCCGCACACAGATATTACAGGACTTAGAAAAAGAAACGTTTAAATTTAACACACCACATAATCGCACCCACTCACGCACTTATCAACGACCGGCACTAAAAACTAGATAATGACTAAAAACGTCCTTTTTCGTTTCCTTCCCTTTCACAACACAATTACACACACACTTATGTGTCCGAATTTCTGCCGCTGCTTACTTGGAACTACCGTAGTGTCCGCCAGTAGTTGCACTGTAACTATTTCCACTAGAACTAAAACCGCTATTGCCACCGCTGCTGCTGCTGATGCTGATGTTGCTGTTACCGCTGCTGGTATTATTGGTACTGATTGTATTTCCAGTGTTTCCGGTACCGAAAGCGGTGGTTGCTGCTCCGGTACTAACACTTCCACCAGTGGTATTACCACCGGCGACAGCACCACTACCCCCACCACCGCCACCACCTCCTCCGTGATAGTGCGTATCGAGTCGTCTATAGTACAGCAAGTAGGGCACACGGGGTGACTTGGGGTGCAGTACATTGTTCTCGGAAACGGGCTTGACCGTACTGTCGTCATACCGGATCCAACTACCGTAGCCAGCATGGAACACATCGGTAATGTAGTGACCCTTAGATGCTTCCTTTCCGTCGTGGTACACCACCGCAAACAGTTTGTACTGCTTCTGTTTGGCAGTGTACGATTTACCCTTCGAGAACATCAGTTCTGAAAATCATAAGGTCCGGGTTAAGACAAACTGACAAACTGTAGCCGGGCAGGTTTAAAATAACTTACTTGAATCGATTTTCAATTCGATCGGAAACTCCAGTGCCTTCAGGATCTTGGTGCAACCATCCATCTTGTAGTCGAAGCACTTGAGATGCAAAATCATCACAATTGGAAGCTCCTCCAGGGTGACCTGTTGCCAGGCCGCTATTTCCTGCTTGGTCTTCGAGCAGGTAACACCTTCAAGTTGATCTTTGCCAACCAACAGGTCCAGGGCATCCTTCACCGTGGCGGCTTTCTGCAATAGACAATAGACAGAGCACATTTTAAGGATGTTGAAAAAGTAATTTGATGCAATGACACAAGTACAGCGCCTGAGCAAGTCTTTGACAATTTTTATGTGCTTTTTAAAAAACATGTCGAAACGACTGACTTGATTTGTTTATTGGGTAGCAACCAAAACACGAGTCAACCTGATCGAAGCAACCAGTTTCATGTCAAAGACAGTAAAATTTATAATAATAATGAAAACTATTTGTTTTTAACATTGAACAATTTAAAATAATGCAAATATAAGGTGATGTCTTATAATGTCGATTTTTCGGAGTAAATTTACCAAATCCACAGTACTTTCCTAGCACAGACTTCATATGTAAGTAAGAAACGTCTCCTAGGCAGCCATGAATGTTATATAAGGAGTACACCTTCGCATTTTGATTAAGTTTTTCGGCATTCGTGGAGCTGTACTGTGGCGAGCAGTACAGAGAGGCGTTGGTGCAGTTGGCTGTTGGTGCCGATGCTCCCGTCAACCTCGATGAGAGAAACATTGCTGCTGAAGCCTACCAGTTGGCGGGAAAAGTCGCCCATGACAATAAGACAAGAATCAATCATCCCACGTTACAGATATCCCAAGCAAGAGAGCCTAAGTTCAATCTCAAACCACGTTGTTTCTCCCCCGTCAACTAGATCCGTCCTTTTCAGAAAGAATTTGTTTGGTTGAAATTTTCTCTTGTGCTCTTTGAAATTTATGTTACCGCGTCCCGGCTGAACATAGCATTCAATAAACGCCGCGCCCCAGAGTAAATGACAAATAACGTTGAACAATCAACGAACGAAATTTTATAGCGGATAATTCGAGCCGAACTGCGACACGTCAGACCGACCATGTGGTTGAGCTCGTTTTAGTTCCTAGTTGTTCATGGCGGATTAGTTGCTGGCGATAAATAACAATTATTTATTTAAATGATGCAGTATTGAACACAACCAATTGCTAAATAACTTGTTTGAAGTTTGGTTTTCTGCAACCGCTGCCCGTTGTTTGCTGGCATGTGATGATTTTCCTATCACAGTCTGCTGCTATATGGCTGCTAGGTATGTGGTTCCATAACTATCTTGTACGCGTTAAATATAGTGGCCCTCCCAAACATCGTAGAAAATTCAACCGGGGCCGTATCATCATTAAAACCAAACGGCCCTTTTCAGGGCCACCAAATTCTATCTAAAGAGTTTACAATATAATTTTCTTACATATTTACTTCCTAGTGCCGGTCTAACGTTCTATTAGCACTTTTTCGACCCAGACGTATATCGTCAATGATACACTTTGAATTCCCAAACAGACCACAACCATCTACAACGCAATAAGGATAATGATCTCCAGGTGGTCGATCATATCAACAAGATATGCTCGTATGGTGCAGTCTCGCTCCACCATCTCGGAAGGCAAACAGTTCCAGCAGCAAGGTTCGGAAGAAGAAAACGTATAACATCAAATCTACCGGGTGCTGAAGCATTTTACCCCGATACTGCAGTGTTCTCCAAAGCAACAAGCATTATGAACAGCTGCGTCCATGAAATTTCCGAGCGGATTGGAAGCGTCGCTTCCCGACTGATATAGAGTATCTTGAGATCATATGTCATACATACTATTTCCAATGAAAGCAAGATGTATGAATGTAGATATCAAGACAGGCTATATCAAATAATGGTTGTAGTGCGAAATACACTAAACAAAGAATTAGATCTGGAACGAAACCAATTTTGACCGTTCTACAAACAATAAAGCGATCTAGATTGCACATTGCTGCGTAATCCTACGTCACATTTGCGCACAACCCCATTGGGTTGTACCTTGTAGTTTTTGACATTAATTCCAATTCAATTTTTCATTCAAAAAACGTTAAATAAACTTCAAGCTATTTGCACTAGCCTAGTTCATTCCTCACTCCGTCTTCTCTCTACTCATATCCATGCTGTAAAAAGTCATTTCGTGCAATTAAATATATTTAATTTAATTCTCACGGTACAGCCTGGCGGTAACCGTAAGACGACAACCGTTCTGCATTGATACTAGACCTCATGGACTACTTCAACTTGACTATTTTGAATACTGGGGAAGAAACACGCGTGGCTCCACCTCCAAACCCTGGAAGCAAATTAGACCTCTCAATCTGTTCGAATTCGTTATCATTGGATTGCACGTGGAAAGTGATTCAAGATCCCTATTTTAGTGATCACCTGCCTATTAAAATTTTCAATCAGCAATCGCTCGTGTCAATCTCGCTCGATCGACATTGCGTACGACTGGGGTAAATACGCTGAAGCGATTATCGCTGGCGAGCAATCGGTCGAAGTCCTTCCTCCGTTGGAAGAGTATCGGTTTTTATCCGGGTTAATCCTCAAATTTGCGATCGACGCGCAGCGCAGACCGGCACCACTCCGTGGTGGGATGACGAATGTACTGAAGTCTACCTTGAAAAGTCCGTCGCGTTCAGAGCATATCAGAAGTGCGGTTCGCGAGATAACTACGAACAGTACATTGCTCTTGAGCGTAAGTTTAAGAGCCTCGCCAAAGCCAAGAAACGTGGATACTGGCGTCACTTCGTCAAAGGGCTATCACGTGAGACGTCGATGAGTACTCTTTGGACCGTCGGGAGAAGAATGCGAAGCTCTTCCCGGTGGCTCTACGCGTTCGCCAAAAAAGTGTGCCCAGATTCAATTGTAACGAAATGGATGCGTACACAGTTTGGTTTCCGCAGAGGCAAAAGAACGAGCGATTGTCTGCGCTGCTTTCAACAGAAATACAGATGGCCTATGCTCAAAACCAGCAAATGGGTTCAGTTTTCATGGAGGGCTTTTGATTCAGTTTGTGTAGACGTCTTTTCAGACAAATTCCACGAGTGTGGCCTTTCACCATTATTAAACAACTATTTGTACAATTTGTTGTCTGAGAAGAATATGAGCTTTTCTCGTGGGTCTTCGACAACTTCACGAATGAGCTACAAGGGTCACCCAGACAACCAAAATGCACGTATATTGCAAGTTGTTTTTATGATACACAAACATATATGTAAGTAAACAAATCGTATGGAATGCAAAAATATCGCTTATACGTGCAAATTCGATTGTTTTCTCAAACGAGTTGATTTGATATCGTATGCTATTGAATATGTAATAACAAATTCGATTTACAAGGGTTAGCAATGCATATCCGATTTAGTTTGTGACGCAGTACGTTGAATAAATGACACATCGTATAGAAGTCGAAAATTTGCACTCTTTACGATTTAACTTAAACATAATACGATAAAGGCCAGCTCCCGACACGAATGCACTCAGGTGTAAAGTGTCGAAAATATTAAAAAAAAAAAAATATATATATATATATATATATATATATATATATATATATATATATATATATATATATATATATATATATATATATATATATATATATATATATATATATATATATATATATATATATATATATATATATATATATATATATATATAAAAGATAAAGGCCACAATTAATTGCGATTTTGACGAAAAATATAGCAATATACGATGCTATTTGAACATTGTTATACGACTTGGGGTTGTCTGGGCACCCCCAGGGCTCTTGTTTAAGCCCCCTTTTTTGTAATTTTTATGTCAGAGACATTGATACATGCCTCATAGAAAATTGCACGCTAAGACAGCTTGCGGATGACTGCAGGGACCGTTTCAGGATACCCCAGACAATTTGTCTACCTGTAAAGCTGGCTATCGATTTCTTCCCGGAGAAAACTGAGTTAGTTCTTTTTTCTAGGAAGCGTGATCCAGCACGGATACCGGTTCAACTCATGGGTTAATTAATAACTCAAAGTTTATCTGGGAAAGGCACATTAAGTATATGCAAAAAAAATGTCAGCAGTGTATAAACTTCATGCGTGATAGTACTGGAACATGGTGTGGAGTCCACCCGGATGATCTGATAAAGCTTTACCGTACAACGATTCTGTCGGTTCTCGAGTACGGTAGTTTCTGTTTTCAATCCGCCACGATAACTCATATTCTGAAGCTGCAGCAAATCCAGTACTGTTGTCTTCGTACCGCGTTAGGCTGCATGAACACAACTCATACTATGAGTTTAGAGGTATTAGCAGGAGTTCGTCCTTTATCAGATCGTTTTGTGAAGCTATCGTTCCGGTTTCTCATTCGTTGTGAGGTGCTAAATCTATTGTTAATTGAAAATTTTGAAAAGCTAATCGAATGAAATCCTCAAACTAAGTTCATGATACTGTACTATTGATACATGATTCTGAAGGTGAGCCCTTCTTCAAATGCTTCTAATCGTGATTACTCCCAAGACTTCTCTAGTTCTATGTAGTTTTTGATCTGACCATGAAGCAAGACGCTCGTGGAATACCAGATCCACTCCGTTCGGAGTACATTCCATCAATTTGTGAAAGTAAGTTTGACCATATCAGATGTGACAGGAAGTTTTACACCGAATGCTCAAAAATTAATGATTCCACTGGATTTGATGTTTTTAAATTCATAGCGCCTCCTTCAAACTTCTAAATCCTTGCTCAGTATACGTCGCAGAATTGGTGGCTATACACTATGCACTAGAGCAAATTGCCTCTCCTCTCTATGCGCCTCAGCTCACTTCAGGCAAAGCACTCAAATACGATCTCTTTTAAGTGCCCCATCAAACAATTCCTACACCATCACCTTGGTTTGGGTCCCATTCGTTTATAAAAAAAAAGTCTGATGTATTTGGTGTCTTTGTTGTTTCTTTCCACTAAAGTGACAAATATTTGTCTGCTATACAGATCGACTGAGACTTTATGGTCTTTTAAAAATGACAGCAGCGTTGCCACCCCAGGTTGGCGGAACTTGTGTAGCATATAAAAAGAAACATATTGTAATCTTTGCACTAAAAGTAACAGTAATGCATACATATCGATGATTAAGTCAAATTGATCACCTAACGAGTTCCAATCAAATAAAATAAAAAAAATTAAGTCATGTGCAAAACACCTCACCTCACAGCCATGTAGCCAGATCTTCTAAGAGGTACATTTTTTAACAGGCCGAACAAAGCCAGTAGAAAATGATCCACATGCCAATCTGTTTGTCTTAGCCTGCTTAAAGGAATTGTGTAGGTACCACAGCTAACGATGTTGAGTACTTCAAAACCATGGCTGGCTCGCAGATCCCTGATATTCCCATGCTGAGGAGCAGTTTTGGGTTGCAACCGAATAAACAACATGAGTCAATCTGATCGAAGCAATAAGTTCCATGTCAAAGACAGTTTTTTGCATTGATTTCAATTCAATTCTTCATTCAATAAAGATATCCTCACTACGTTTGCAAACAAATTTTCATTAAAAAAAATTTTTTGGTGACATTGCCTTCAAATTATCTCGAAAACGGCTACATTTAGAAAGTTGCTCACCAAAAGTATATTAATTTGAATTGACCTGATGAATCAAATTATATATTATTACGATATGAAAAAAAATGTCAAAATATAAAAATCCCTTATTGTTATGATTTTTATACACAACACTAACAAAACGCGACGCGAGACAAGACACAACACTTATCGTTCTTACAATTTAAAAAGCCAATCATTTTTAGTTTTCGGAACTTCTTTATGTTTAGTTTCTTATAATAAGTTTAGTTATTCTTCGTATGACTTACACGCAGCGAAATAAACTTTCGATATTCATAAGATTGCATTATGATTATTTGTTATAAGATATCAGTATGAATTTCAGAAATTTATCTTATGAAACATAATGATGTCGAAAAAAGAAAACTATGGAGCAACCGGGATTCGAACCTTGAACGTTGAGATTATGGATCCAGAGTCTAGATTTTGAGAGAAATATTAAAAATAAACCACTTTAAAATTTTCTTTTTGAATATTTTGAAAAAAATATTTTTTACAGTAGATAGGGTAGGGATTGGCTTCAGCACCTCGGGACACAACTCCAAGCTTGGGGTAAACGATAACTTACAGCGCTCAGTTTCAGCAACATGATGCTTTATCAAGTGAAGCATCATACTTCCAAAAATGAGCATTGAAGGTTAATGTTTACCCCGTGCTTGGAATAGGGTCCCGGGGAGCTGAAGCCGCTCCCTACCCTATATGATTTTTTTTAACAAAGACTAATTAGTTATCTACACTGAAACAATCAGGAACGTAAATTTCACCTGAAAAAACAGGTAGCTTCTCAAAAACAGAAATCCAATAGAAATCACCTACTCCACATAAAGTTCAATGACATGGTAGTAAATTCCATTTGACAGACTGTTCGAAGTCAGGTGCCAAATTAGTGATCGTTAAGTGAGATTCACGTAAATTTTACGTGAGCTCTTGGTGTGAAAATATTTGATTTCGAAATGGCGACAGAAACAATCACGAGTTCGACATTGGCGGCCGATTTGGAATTTCTGGACGATATTTTCGCAGTTTTTCAACGCAATTATGAATCATCAATAGTTGAATATTCCATTATTTAGTATATTATGAATTGCAGAGTGCGGGATTGAAATATTCAAGCTCACAAACTCCTATGATAACACTACACTACACTAAAAAATACTTCTCGGTTAGCGACTCCAATGAACGAATATGTTTACCAAGCTATGGAAAGATAGTGAATTGAAACGTATGCCAAACATTACTGAAAGCAAACCAAAAGGGAAGACCGTACAATTACGAATGTATTCAAGTGAACTACGCTTCTCCTCACATTACTTCTCTTTCATTATTGGACATAACATTTCCATTGAAGATGATGTATGCATACACGCAGAGAAATACAGCATATTAGAATCAAATATACGAGGGCTTTGATTCAAATATATAATTTTGGTTGAATCAAAATAATGTTTATTTGTTTGTAATACCACTCAGCGTTGATTTAAAAATATAGTTATTTGAATCAACAATATTTTCATTTGATATGAAAATAAAATCTTTTCAAAATGGTATGATGCTTTGTGTATACACATATATGTGTGCGTCGCCTTCGCACCATTTTGTAACACGAAAACTGCAAAATGGACTCATTGGAGGAGATTTTTATCAAGCTGTGTATCCTCAGCTTTGTGGTGCAGTTATCGGCTAGGTTATCGGTACATTTCAAAGTATGTAAGTTTATATTACTTACGGTAAAAATTCTAATTTTTGGGCTTTTTCAGTGAACCGGTACACCGTTGAACAACCGGTCAACATTGAACGGATGAACGAACGGTGAAAAAAACTGATATAGCATCCACTTCTGGCGAAAAGGACAGAATGCATCCATGGTTTAAGCGCTAAGATTATTATTTAGGCGCAGTGAACAAAATAAATAAGGTATAAAAACAACAATTAAACCTTGATCTTTACCTTAAACTTATAACATAAAAAAATTAAGAGCAAAGATAAAATTTTATCAATAAAACCAACCAGAATTATGTTTAAAACAAATACAATTTTATTTTGAGTCAAAGCGTTTTTATTTTAATTTAAAAAGAGGCACTTAATTGAAGTAAAAAAAAAATATTCGATTCAAATAACTATGTGCTTGATTCAAATAAAAATACATTTGAATCTACTGCCAGTTGTATGGAAGCTTGATTGATAAAATAAAAAAATTTTTGCTTTGAAACTAATATCGTAAATATTTGATTCAAAGAAAATTTAAATTAGGCCTTGAGTCAAAAATATTTTTCTTTGAATTCAAAGTGATTTATTTTTGAAATAAATATCTATTTCTCTGCGTGTATATTGTAAGTCATTGATAAAACTAGTTGATTTTTGCCTCAGAAGTTCATTTTCAATAGAGGAAATAGATCAATTACGCGAGCTAATTTATATCCATCATAGTTTGTACATTAAACTCTTCAAAAAAAAACCTTAAGCCTAATCACCACTTCATAATCAATCATTTGCATTTAATGTTATCCAGAAAAATCTTTGCTAAACGCTAGGAGTGAAAGCAAATTTGCAATATTATTACGATATGTACAAAGTCTTCAATAAAAATTCTGTACACCTTCAATTACCCTGCACCATATCAATAGTCTTTATATATTTAGAATTAAGAATAGGTTCAACACAGCATATACTACCTAAGATGTACATATACCGATGTATATTTGGATGAATAAATTAAAAAAAAAAAAAGCAATGTGGTTAAAACAGCGCCGCCCTCTTCTAATGACTTAAATTTTATTCAATCAAAAAGAGAACTTAATGAATGATACAATCTATATAAGTGATTATTCTAATAGATTACCTTTGATAAAAAGCATTCCACTAAATGCAATGAGGGTTATTCCGTACCCCGAGTGAAGTGATTCAGTGTTATCATTGAAGACATAATGAAATAGAGAATCACCTCACATAAGGTGATTACTTAATCTTCTCTTGTAACAGCATATCACTTCACCAAACTTATGGCGAAAAATAAGCCTCATTTTATAAATAAATTTAATAAAAAAAAACAATAGAATTCACTACAACGTCACATAAACATTACTAGAAAATCAAGTAACATTTACGTGAAGCGAACGTGAGAATCATCAGAACATTCGGTAAAATTTACGTGAAAATCACTTGATTTTCACATGAACTACTTAAATTGAAAATGATTTCCAAAACACGTAGTTTTCACCAAAAAAGTACGGTGGAAAATATCTACGTACCTTTTCAGGTGGAATTTTATTTGCAGTGTACAAGTTCTTCTCAGGAAAAATTCCATTGCAATCAAAATTTAACGAGTTATGATATCCAGAAGATTATACATATTTACATATTACATATACGCCCTTTTTAAAAAAAAATCCTCTTGAATCAAACAAGACCAAGCGTAAAAACTCATTTTCCATACCGGAACCATGTGCAAACTTTCATCCAAATCGAAGTGGGTCATGGTAGATTATGATTTTTTTTGGCTGACTTCACATGGAAGTGCTAACACTCTCTTGATTACATTGAGAGTGAATTTAAAAACTGCTCGCCGATGCGGAATGGGTGCTTACTTCGCATAGATACTCTTCTATTAGCAGTCAAAACCCGAGCTCTGAACATGGTAAACAATTCTACACCTATTCACCCTACGAATATAAACGCGTGCTCAGCTCGCTCAACGAACGGGAGAGTCTCTCTCTTTTGAGCAAAAGAGAACAACGTAATCGAATAAAAAAAAACGCACGCGCAGCTGTTTGGTCAGAAACTCTTCTTTACCGATCGAAACGAGTATATGTCGTATACATTTTCCGGCTCACTTACCTCGATATCAAGCTGCAACGTGAAGAACGGTTGAATGTTGTCCGTGGAATGATCACCTTCGCGGTGCACATGGGATCGCAACTTTCCGCCGAAGATGTCGCTCATCGGCGAACGACCGAAGTCGGTGGTACGGGTGACGGTTCCCTTATTACGGTTTCCCCGGATGACCTGAAGAAAAAAATACACCGTTAAAAGTAAGTAGTAGCGGGTGGATTAAAAGTCTTAGCATTTCGTATTTTTTAGGAGATCAACTGTTTCCCATCAATCTTAGATGATAAGGAATCATTAGTTCCTGAAACTATCATCTTACACACAGACAGGAGTTTACTATCCCCACCATATGCCACAGATTAAGAGATTGAAAACTCAAGCTCTGCCGGCTTATGGATGGTGGGGTGCGGTGAGGGACTCGAACCGAAAACTAGAGGATTCACAGTTGACGCCTCTACCATCGGAACTAACAAGCCTACCTTCCAGTCATCCTGATCGTCGAAGTGGACTTCTCCGTTGGCCCCATCGTCGCCATTGACGTCGGATGATTCGTTTTTGCTCAGTTTCATCAACTGCAATAAGAAGAAAATTAATTGTACGTGATTTGATCAACACTTCCAACAACACCGAGCTTACCTCTATCATTTCATCGTTTAGTCGGTTCAGCACACATCCTAAGAACTCTTCGGCATCCTCCTGGCGACCTTCGACTTGGAAAATGTCCGACCGCAGAAGATTCAGCATTTTGTGAATCATCAGCGGTTCGATCGGCGAGTCGCACTGAATCTCCGGGGTTTCGTCCTTTTTGGACTTGTCCCGAAGTACCTTCGAACGGATCGGAAGAGTAGAGAACTCGGCCACCAAAGCAGTCCTATGGGATAAGTCAGAAGGGTCAGGTCAGGTGGATCGAATTCGAATGCAGTAGAACTTACATGGCATCTATGAACGGCTTTTGGTGTTTGCTATTTCGAGCAGCCGGGAGCGAGCGGATTGCACGCATCAAATGGTAGAACGGCGGACAAGCCACCAGGGCCTGCAGGATGGCGTTGATGTAGCAGTAGTTGGAACGATTGATCAGTCCCCGAGGCAGGATGCTAATGCTGTTGTTTTCAATTTGGTATGCACTTAGGAATTCTGCGGTTGGAAGAAGAATTGAAAAATATTAGTCAATATTTTCAGATGATAACAAACTGATCAAATGATAGGGTTGTAAAAAAACGTAAAATGTCTGTTTCAATTCTAGTGCCAAGCGGATGGAAGACCAAGTGGCAAACTCTCTGAAACGAGGATCCCACCACGAGTTCACTGGGATGGATAGTTCAGGCAGCATCAGTCAGAACGACTGACGCCATTTGGTTGAACTCCAGCGAACGGGCCCGGGGGGACCACTTTCACTCTGCCACATGTGTAACGCATATTGTTCTATGGAATAGGGGAAGAACAGTTTGCTGACTTCATGTGACTTGTTATTGATAGAGAAAAGGAATCGGGGTAGGGGAATGATCAAGAATTGAACTCAGGACGCGAGGGATGAAAGGTGGCGTGCCTACACTAAGCTCCACACTAGCCTTCGGTAATCAGCAAATATAAAAATATTTTATAGGGAGACAGAATGTCGGATAAAAAATCGGGAATAGAACATTATGAGGAGAAAAAAATGCCATAAAAATCATTAAAAATATTCTGCGCACTCAATTCATTGGAATCATGTTTCAAAATTATTTATTTAATTTTTTGTTTTTTGTTTTATGTGTTGTTAACATCATCAATGTGGTCAGAAAGATGTTGAAACATGATAATGTACAATTATAAGTGTCCTGACTATAGACTGAAACCAACTACAATTTTATTCATTGCGTAATGAGCACAAACTCGTTTAGAAAATTATAGCGTACCGTAAAACGGGGCGAATAGAAACAAAACTTCCCACTCTTAAACATATTACTACTAGCCTATGATTTTCTTCAAAAAGTAAGCGGACATATTTTTCCCAGTTAGTATGACACTGAAAGAAATTCACCAAGCTATTCCTGGGTTGGCAACACTGCTGTCATTTTTTTAGAAGGTTAAGTTTCATGCGTTTGTGAGTGCTCATAAACTTATCTTGTAGAAGCCATTTTATTTGATTCTCAACTTGTTTGCGTGCTGTAATCGGTAGATTATTAACTTAGCCGAGGTTTAACAGTGGAATTGCGGATCAACACCAGGTATTTTTTACCTAATCATTCATATTTGATTGTATAATCTCCATTCACACTTAAGCGGGGCGAATAGAAACAATGTCCTTGTTTAAGTTTTTGTTTGAAAATTAAGTGAAAATGACATCAAATAATTCTTATGATGTAATTCGCGCTCTTCATTTTCAGAAAACAATGGTTAGGAACTACAAACCGAAAGGTTCAACATCCTATAAAAAAGTGGATTTACACATTCTGAAGCAGGCCACTGAGGATGTTGCAAATAAAAAAATGTCCTTACGCCAAGCAGCAGCGCACTATGGTATCAGCTACTCGGCAATTTATCGGCATGCAAAAAAAGGAAATTCCATCAAACCCCAAGGCGGACAAACTTGCCTTTCTGAATCCTACGAAGCCTTGTTGGTGCAAAGGCTGAAACTGTGCTCGGAATGGGGGTATCCCGTAGATACCTGGATGTTACGCCTCATTGTTCAAGAATATTTAGACAGAACCGGAAAGAAAATTACAAAGTTCAAACAAAATCTACCAGGACCGGATTTTGTTTATTCCTTTTTAAGAAGGCATAAACGGGAGCTGTCCTACAGGATGTGCCAGAACATCAAAAGGAACCGTTTCAAATAAAAGTGCCGTTTCAAATATAATCGTCAACGAGTACTTTGACAGATTGCACAAGGAACTCCAGGATGTTCCTGCTTCCAACATCGTAAACTACCTATGTGATGTGAACCTATGTGATGACCCGGGAAAAAAGAAGGTTATTACAAGACGAGGCTGTAAGTACCCGGAACGTGTTATGCATAGTATTAAAGCGTCTGTTTCGGTGATGTTTAGTGCGGCAGGGAACGGGACAATATTACCTCCGTATGTTGTGTACAAGGCTCTTCATTTGTATAATTCATGGACTGAAGGTGGGCCACA
Organism: Aedes japonicus; assembly: GCA_034211315.2. Classification (NCBI taxonomy): domain Eukaryota; kingdom Metazoa; phylum Arthropoda; class Insecta; order Diptera; family Culicidae; genus Aedes; species Aedes japonicus. The sequence continues at coordinate 304,133 of JASCZW010000590.1, forward strand.
GCACGCTAGATACAATCGTTCAAAGTCGGGTTGGTTTGATTGTTATTCTTTCGAAGACTGGTTGTCTACAATCGCAATTCCCTATTTGAAGAAGCAAACGGGAAAATGAGTTTTGATTGGAGATAATCTTGCATCGCATTTAACGCTAAAGGTCATTGAGTTGTGCACCGATAACGACATCAGTTTGATCTTTCTCCCAGCCAACTCAACCCACTCAACACAAACACTAGATGTGGCATTTTTTCGTCCGCTCAAAACTGCTTGGCGTAACATCCTTGAAAAATGGAAATTGTCCCAAGGAAAATACGAAGCGTCTCTTCCAAAAGACAGATTTCCAAGGCTTTTGAAGCAGTTGATCAAGAACCAAGGACCAAAAAATATTCGAGCTTCACAAAATGTGGAATAGTTCCGTTGGAAAGATCGCCAGTGCTACGGATGTTACCCACAGTACCGATCCCTGGAGACGGTCAACAGTTTGACGAGAGTTTAATTTCTTTGCTACGAGATGCTCGGTATGGACCAACACAGGCGTCTACTACTAGAGAAAAACGATCGAAGATTCAAGTACTACCAGGACAAAGAGTAAATCTTTCGTCAATACAGGCACAATCAACAAGGAGATCTACCAGAAAGAGTGTTGCAGAAGCGATTGCTACTCTTCATCAAAAGTCACAAAGAAAAACCTTTGTTCTGGCCCGATTTGGCATCATGCTACTATGCTAAAACTGTGATGGAGTGGCACCAAGCAAGTGAACAATGGTACCAAAAACCTCAAACCCGCCAAATTGCCCAGAGCTACGACCAATCGAGAGATATTGGGCTCTGATGAAGCGGAAGCTTTCTGGAAAGTAGCAAGAAATCAAAGACAACAAACACTTCCAGTAAATTTGGACAAAGACGGCTTTCTGTACAAACCCTAATGGATGGAGTTAAGCGCAACGTTCGAAAAGTTTATGCAAATACCGAATAACTATGTTTTGTCTTCACGAATTGTTAAAACACATCCCATGAATCTGAAATAATCAACTTCGACGGAAATATAATACGAAATTTATGTTTTATTCATGTTTTGAGGTGTCCGGATTATTGCGGATACAGACCTTATCAAAAGGTTTCTGATATAAAAGAAGTAATTTTCTTTGCGTATAATATGGAACTAATTTTGATCGTTTGTTCTTTATTCTGCGCATAGGTTAACAAAACGAGTCCCAGAAGGAAAAATATGCTCTTAATTCCCCCAGCAAGCCGAATCGGCTATTTCAATGGTGCTAAGAGGTTCGGTGAGATAACTCCTGGACAGCAATGGTTAAAACTAAGCAGATGCTAAGTTGGCAGGAATACAACTGAAAAGATGATGAATTTCAGGAATAAATAAAATAGCATAACATGAAGTTTTTTTATGCGCAGAATATGGCACATTTTAAAAAATTATGCGCTAAACTACGAACAATATAACTTTTTACAAAAATCCTTTTTTCCGTGTGTTCATTTTATATTTGATGAATGTTTATATTTTTTATTCATACTTACTTACTAGAACACTACTGTAACTGTAACTCATCTGCCAAAAAATATATTGAAAAATAGCTTATTATTTTTTTGTTATGCTTTGTTTGCATAAAAAATGTTTTAAAGGCTCGAACGCAGTGATAACGGAAGCGGAACGGCAATGGCAGCGGATGAGCCCAATCTGACGAAACCTGCTTGTCGTCCATATTGCGTTTGGGCCTTAAGTGTGCAGAATATTCACGGAACATTTATTTTTTTTTTCAATGGAAAACAACATCAATGAAATACCGTGAAGGTACCATATTCTGCGCACTTAAGACATTTTTGACGCAAATATAGCATTACAAAAATTAAATAAGCCTTTTTTTGGCGAATTTGTATTGAAAATAATCAATTAATCGATTAAAATCCCTTTGTTATTGATCAAGAAACTTTCGATACTGGTGTCTGTCAAAACTGAGATGCCGTCTGTCAGAAATAAGTCAGCTCGCGTATCAGACTTAAGGTGAAACTGGAGGGAGTCCTTTTTCCATATGATTTATAGGTTAAGTACTAATGAGCGTCTTAGCACTGCTGCTAACGGAGATAACTTTGTTGGTGTTTTCAGTGCTGCTGATTAAGCATTTATTAAATTTTTCCACAAATGCTGTAATTTTCTGAATGGGTTTGTGTTTATTACGTAGTTAATAGAGTTAGAGTAGGTTTCAACCTATAGTCAGGACATTTATAGGTGTACATATTTTTGAAACATGATTCCAATGAATAAGTGCGCAGATTTTGGAGCTGCCGACAAAAAGGGACCGTCACGGTAAATATTTAAAACCGAAAATAAAACAAATAAACAGTAAAACACAATCCCATCCTACCTCCTAGTTTGAGTGTATTCTCATCCAGCTGCTCCGGTTTGGCCGAGGCGGCGGCGGCTTGCGCCTGGGCGGCAGCGTTGTTCTTGTTGTTTTTGGAGCCAGCGCTGGCACTGGCTGCCGAGGCACTTGTGGAGGTCGAAGAGGTCACATGGCCAGCAGATGGAAGACCTTGGGCCGAGGCAGCCGAGTAGGACATGGTCGACGGAGCGGTGCCGCCGCTATTGTTTTTATCAAAAGGCAGCACCTTGGCGATTGGCTTCTTCATTGCGACCGATGGTGGTGGAGTATCGGTTGATTGTGTCAAAGTCACAGACGATTGACTACTGCGTTGCAGGTTAGGGATGAAACTGGACGCGAAAGGGGATGTTGCTGGGAGAGCTGGACCAGGGGCCGATGCTGCCGGGTTTGGTGTTGCAATCGGGTGAACTATGTTGCTCGACGGCGGAGTCGACCCACTAGACGAGGAGGACGAATTGAACAAACTGGCCCAGGTGGGAGCGGCTGCCGCAGTGGTTACCGGTGGCGGCGGGGCATATGGTGCCGGTACGATGATTGGGCCCTGAGTGTAGGGATGCTTCGGAGGTGGCACCGATAGAAGCGGTGGTGGACCGGGCGGTGGTAGAGGTGTATTCATCGGGATGTCACGTTGAGGAATTGCTTCCACTTTTTTGGACTCCATGACCGGGCCTGGATTGACGGAAGTCGAATGGTGGTCAGTGGAGCTGATGAAGGTTTTCTGCGGTGCTAGCGGTGGCTTATGCATTGAAGGAGGAGCAGACGTTGTTCCCAGAGTGGTAAACGGAACGGGCGAGGTATTCTTCTGATAAGGCTTAGCAGAACTAGTAACAGATGGACCCGACGAACTGCTGCTACTAATGGGGAACTCTTTGTTCGGAATAGCCGATACGGAAACCGAAGCGGTGGTCTTCTTCTGTTGACTACTATTATGCTGTACAATTGTGGTCGTAGAGGACGTGAACGACGAGATTGTGCTGGCCGGTAGTTGCGATCCCGAATTAGCCCAGGTATTGGATCCACGGTAAGGACCATTGCGACGATCGTCTTTAAAGACGAATTTATCCTGAACTGCCCTAGTCAGTCTTGCTAATTCGTCGGTTGAGGTCTGATTCTTGTTACTATTTACAAAAACTTGCGACTGGTGATGCTGTTGCGTATGCTGATTTGGCACTGGTTTGCTACTATTCGTGGACGTTTCACTGGTTTTTTCTACGGCGACGGCAGCTGGAGTGGCCACCGATGCAACTTCGTTGGTTTTTTTCTTTGGATTGTTGTTACTATCGTTTGTGAACTGTTGATGTTGATGTGTTTGTTGTTGTTGTTGCTGATGTTGTTGTTGTTGGTGGTGTTGTTGTTGTTGATTATGATGATGCTGTTGTTGCTGGTGTTGTGTTGTTGTTGTTGTTGCTGTTGCTGTTGCTGTTGCTGTAGCTGTAGTTGTTTTTCATAATTCAGGAATTCAACTGGTATTGGCGGAGGTGGTTTGTTGAGCTGGGGTGGAGGGACATGGGTTATAGTTATCGGTAATGGAACTGGAATTTGTGTAGGTGATATTACTGTTGCTACAGGTGCGGGAATCGGCACAGGTTGTTGCATTGGCGTTAGCATTGTATCTTGAACAATGGGTTGCATTGGAGTCGACATTGTTTCTTGAACAATGGATTGCATTGGGATTGGGGTCTGCTCCTGAATTTGTGCTTGAACCGGTGGTAATTCCGGATTATAGTTACTCTCCATTGGTGGTGCTACATTCTCATGAATATGTGTATGCTGTGAGGGAGGTGGAGACATTGCTGGATTATATTGTGCTGGTGGCTGTTGTTCGATGACGTAGTTGTTCTCATGATCCACCATCGGCGATGGTTGCTGTTCTTGCTGAACAACTGATTCTTGAGGCATTTCCATTATTGGAGCATGCGCTTGTTGTTGATGTTGTTGATGTTGCTGTTGCTGCTGTTGCTGCTGCTGCTGTTGCTGCTGCTGCTGTTGCTGCTGCTGCTGCTGTTGCTGTTGCTGCTGTTGCTGTTGCTGTTGCTGCTGTTGTTGCTGTTGCTGCTGTTGTTGCTGTTGTTGTTGGTGTTGTTGGTGTATTTGCTGGTGCTGCTGATGTTGATGATGATGTTGAGGTTCTTGTTGAGGTGGTTGTTGCACAAGATACATGTCATTCTGGTTCAAATTATTCTGGGATGACGCATTTGAAGAGGGAGACGATATCATATTGGCAGCTGGAGACATCATTGCGTTGTTGTTTATTGCATTGTATTCATCCGATGGTGCCGGTGTCATTGATTCGTACTCTTCTGTTTGGATCGGCGTTGTAGGTCCCATCGTAAAGTTGGGCACGTTTGGATCAAGTACGTGCGTCATGGGCTGTATTGGAGGAAGTGCCTGTTGCATCATAGTGCCGTCATCCTCTTGCGGGGTATACTCTACGGTTTCCGGGTTGTACTCAAGCATTGTCGAGGGTGGCCACATGCCAGGATGCATTACACCTTCTTCCGGAGGCTGCTGTGGAATCTGCTCGTCTCCTTTGTCGTCATACATAGGATATTCTTGAGAATACATCGTTGGATACATGTGGTAGCCATATATCGGTTGATGCGAATACACCGGAAATTGTAGAAAAGGTGCTCCAGCCGCATGTTGTGCCGAAGAATGATGTCCTTGCGGATAGAACTGAGGATAGACGTAGAAGCCACCACTGTAGCCATATGGTTGAGCTGGACTCATCATCTGTTGATGCTCCATGGACATGGGATGCTGTACGATGTCCGGAGTATGTTGCTGAGGTGGATGTGATGGTTGATTTTGCTGTTGATTTTGACCCTGACTTTGTGATTGCGGTTGCTGCTGCGGTTGTTGCACTCCTTGTTGTGGTACTTGACCTGGAACTTGCTGTCCAGATTGCTGTTGTTGTTGGTGGATTATTCCAGGTTGGCTCTGTTGCATCATAGTCTGATGCTGAGCGATATGGTGTGGAATATATGCTCCACGAGGTCTGACATTAGGTCCAATCCGATGGCTTCGGCCGTTTCGCCTTATTCCGCGACCGTCACCTCTTGGAGTCGTAACTTGCATTTCATGACCCGCTGGAATTTCACCGGAAATATAAGCACCCGTAGGTGTCGGGGGTGTTCCAGTTGTAGCCATATACTGTGGAATTCCATGTGGCATATAACCATGCACATTCACATTAGCTGTCAAATTGCCAACGTACACGTTTCCCGGAAGGTGAGAGGGAATGACTTGCATCGGGTACATTGCATTCCCTGGAGGACCCCCGGTCATATAACCTGCCGGAATCGGTTGCGACTGATACATCTGTTGGTGGCCAGAAGCAACAACACTCTGCTGTTCGCCCGATCCTCGGCTAACATTCACCGCTACATTGTGGCCATTTGACGGTGCATTCCCGGATTGCACCTGTTGTGTCTGTGACGGTTGACCTTGTTGAGGCTGCTGTTGTGATTGCTGCTGCTGCGGTTGTGGTTGTGGTTGTTGTGGTTGCTGTTGCTGCTGCTGCTGTTGTTGTTGCTGCTGCTGTTGTTGTTGCGACTGATAGTGGGGATTGTTTGTGTGAGGAGGCATAGTCGTCGTCGTGGTCGTCGCGGTGGTCACTGTCGTCGGACCGTCCGGCGTCGAAGCAACAACTTTATCGACCGTTCGACTAGCGAAGATCCTGCCAGTACGATAACTGCTACTACTCTTAGTGCTGCTACTGCTACTGTGAACAGAGCAACTCAACTGTCGCTCGTTTTCTCCGTATTCGGAGTATTCTGCTTCCAGGTTTGTGTTCACTGCAAGTGTAGGAATAAATGAAAAAAGATCATCAGTTTAGGAAAATAGCGGGTTGACAAATGGGGTGGAGCATTACTTCGGCAGCGGACTAATTCCCGTAAGTCATCTTGATTACCTAGCCGTATTTGAACCAAACGACTTGATTTTATGTACTTCATTGGTGTATGAACCGCTGCTGAAGTATTGCTCTACCAGGTAAACAAAATAAAATGCGAATTAAATTTAACACAACCAATAACAGAACAAATAATACATTCGTTTTAAACCAAGGATTGGTTAAAATTAATGTTAATATGATTACTACTAAGAGCTTACAAGGAATGATGAAGACGAAACAAAGAACTTTGGACTGTTGTAGCTGTATAATATTTGTTTCTATTAACTATTAGTTTCATGCTTTTCAAGCAATAATTATGAAAGGGAACTCATTCTCGCTCTCGCAGCATCCGGCAGTCTCCAACGCCCACCAATTCCTGTGACCTTAGATCGAAGAAGAAACAGTAGCTTCTTGTAATATTGTTCTTCAAATGATCTGGGAAAATTCGAACAGAAAATCTTTCTTTTGTGTTACGTACACGGAAAGATACTTACATGATTAGATATTCAATTTCTGATGTAATTGTATATCCAAGATACACGTGAAAATTCAAAATTTGTATTTGATTAATCTAGTAAAGTTATCTAGAAAACTTATTTTTCTGTCCAAAGTTATTCATATAATGATAAATCTCATCACTTTGCAATTCATCCTTCCCGGAATCAAAGTATTGTCGCATGACTGGGTTGGTTTGTAATGAACATATTTGTAATTGAATAATGAGATTTTTATGAGAACTGCTTCTTTTATCTGTGTAGTATACATTTCACGGGTTGTCGATAACACGAATTTGTTTACGCTATTTACGAATTCTAGTTAAACTAAAAAGTGAGATTAAACGTCGTAGATAGCGTTCGTTCTCTTTTTTTTTGAGTTGCCTTAGTGTAGCAAGGTTTGTTCGCGACAAAATCTGGACACTCCTTAACAGGTATATCTCTGGAAATACTTCATCAACGCGTGAAATATTTCGCAGACTGATGAACGTATGTCTGTTGATTGTGTAAAATCGATTTTTGGTGATACTACAAGCTTTTAGATCGAAGATGGTGTCGAAAGAAGAGCAAGTGCAAAAGGCAATTGTGTGCGGTCGCAATGAAAATTCGGATCTGTCAGTAAGAAAACTTGCAAAAAAGCTTGGAACTGTCCATGGCGTTCTTGATTCTTTCGATACGCGCTTAAAAACAGGCGGAAGGCTGTGAGCGGAACAAAAACGGATCTCAGGCACCGCCAGAAGAACGCGAAGGTGAAGCAAATATTGCAGAAGAGACCAGATCTTACGGTTCGTACTGTGACTAGTAAAATACTTTCGTGCCCAACTTTCGTGCATACTTCCAAGCACCGGCAAGGTATGAATTCGTTCAAGGTGGAAACTCCCCCGAACCGTAATGATAAACAGAATGTGACGGCTAAAACCAGGGCTTGCAAGTTGTATCGCGAATATTTGACGAAGTTTTCCTGCGTGATAATGGACGACGAAACTTATGTGCTGGAAGACGTTAAGCAGCTTCCCGGAATGTCTTATTATACTGCCATGCAACGGAACGGCGTAGAAGAGCATTTCAGGACGAAGAAAAAGGTCAAGTTCCCCACAAAATATTTGGTTTGGCAGCCAATATGCAGCTGTGTTCGAGTAATCCAAAGCTTCAGAATCTTTTTTTTTTTTGGGGATGGATGTGTGTCGAGACTGCATTCGTGTGATATCTCGCCTCATGTCCAATCATTATTCTTTAAACGCTCATTTTTACCGTGTTGGGCTGAGCGACAGCAATCTCTGTGAATGTGGACAAGGTTACCAGGACGCAGATCACGTAATTTGGTCATGTGCTGAGCATCGTGGAGTCACATCTGAGCTATATAATTCCCTTCGGGCTCTAGATAGACAACCCAATGTACCGGTTCTAGATATTATGGCTCTACGTGATCTCGACTCAACGAAACTCATCCATGTATTTTCAACTAACATAAGGCTTAGATTGTAGTTTGTTTAACCTGTCTGTTTAGTTTTAGATTTTTTTATCTCTGTTTGTTGGTTTTTTTTGCCTTCTCAAAAATGTTCAAGTCAAAAGTAAATCAAAAGTTGTATAGTTATAAGTTATGATTAAACAGTTCAGAATTTATAAAGACTGTATTCGATGAAATTTGGATACACGCAATTGTTCGTAACTTTTTAGCGTGTGGGTAAAAATTATTGAAATTTTAACTGAATGTATTTCATTGTGTTGTGTCAATTGTGTAATGAGTGTCGTGAAAATCGATCGAGTGATTTCTGTGATGGCTTCGAATGAAGTAATAGTGCGCCAACAAATTTTGAACACTCACTTCGAAAACCCAAACGCTTCTCATCGATGGATCGGAAAACAGCTCGGAATCGCACATTCAACCGTATCTCATGTGATCAAAACGTTCAAGGACCGTAAGACAACCAAGCGGAAAAATGGTAGTGGAAAAAAACGTGGCACATCAAATCCGGAGAAGGCCAGGATGGTATTGAACCAATTTAAGCGTTATCCCAACATTTCGATCAGGGATGCTGCGAAAAAGGCGAAAGTTTCAGTTTGTTTTGTGCAGAAAACAATGAAACGTTCTGGATTGCATGTGTACAAGGTCCAGAAGGCACCGAACCGGAGCGATAAACAGAACTCGGTGGCCAAAACTCGTGCAAGAAAACTGTACAGGGAGTGGCTCCAAAACCGTTCTGCATTGTGATGGACGATGAGACCTACATTAAAGCCGACACCATACAAATGCCAGGACAGGAACCCTACGTCGCCACCTCTAAGTTGGCCGTTCCGGAGAGTGTACGGAAGAAGAAACTGTCGAAATTCGCCAAAAAATTCCTTGTCTGGCAAGCGATCTGCGGATGTGGCAAAATGAGTCAGTCCTTCATCACCTCTGGGACCGTCAACGGACAAATCTACAAGGACGAATGCCTCCAAAAACGACTTCTGTTTCTTTTGATTCTATTAATCAGTTGTTTGCAGTCTTTGGCTCTCCAGTTGTTTTTATACACCAGCGAACTCAAATATCCAAAGAAATCTTCAATCAGGCGACAAGGGGTAAAATTTTTTGGATTGCGGTATATTAGTACATACGGGATGTTTTGGCTTTCCAAGAAGGCTTGTGTTTTTCTCGCTTAGTACGACGACGCTTTATCCGGCCAAAACACGTAATTTCCATCTGCATGATATGTTTGAAGAAATGGAATCAATATTTTTCTTCAACGATTGATTTTGGTACACTTCTTGATTAATAGCCAAAGCCACTGGGCTTGAGCCATGGTTTGGAAGTTCATTTCTCAGAAGGTAATATAAAGCATCACCTTCTGGTTTAACTTATGCTTAACCTTATATTTCACGTTCGGAGATGAAGTAGAAATCAGAACACATAATATCGATCGTTTCCTGGGTTTTTGAAAGAGGGAAGCAGCTTTCACGATCTAAAACGATTGCAATTTTACGGTTGATGTATGCTGCTCTTGATTTCTTGTGGCAGACTATTCCTGTCTTCGTCATCGTCTTGCAGATTTGAGGTTGCGTAGTCTTGAACTTTTTTGCTGCATCAGATTGAATAATCAAATTCTTGTTGTTAGAAGTACTAGGGAGCAATCTAAGGCCTTTCGTGTTCTTTGTTTTAGCCGGTCTTCCACTACCACTCTTACGAGCTGTTCCCGAGGATGTCAGGATACGAGAGATGGTTGAAACTGGAACATTCTCGGTTTTGAAATGGTTTACAGTGAACTGTTCGTTCGTTAGAACTGTACAATCCGCTCGCGTAATGCTTCTTGATTCGGCGGCATTTTGAACAGAACTGAACAAGTTGGAACAAAACAAGACATGCGATTATGTTGGGGAGACAGAGAGCACTGATTCACATAATTTCTCTTTTCTCTGAGCAACTTTATGGTTTGGTATGAGAGAGTTAAAATCATTCTCATTTTTTGTTATACCCCGTTAGTAAATATGCGGTTTGGTGAGGATACCACAAAATGTTGTAATTTTCGCTCTACTTTAAGCCAAAGATTGGCATGAAAACAAATAACTTTTCAATAATCATATATAAAATCGATAGGAAACTAGAAACATAAAATGTGACAATAAATCTTACATCAAACATATAGTTTCGACTATGCATCGAATTGTTTTTCATTACAACCTTTTCTTTTATACAACTTCCAAATAATAATAGATTTATCCGTAATATTCAGACTGCAAAAAAAAATTGTGAGTTTTCACTGAAACTTGACATTTAGACAGTAAATTGAAATGTTCGGAAGATTTTGTTCGACCGATTTTTGGAAGGTGTTTGCCGTAGTTGTTTGTATTACTATAGAAGCAGAAAATTTTCCAACCATCAAATTGAAGTGAAAATTAATTTTAGAACTTAACAATAGTTTTGTTTTGATTTAATTTAATTTTTTATAGTATTTTTTTTTTCAAATCAGAATTTTAAACATTGACTAATTGCACTTCAGTGTTCAACAGTTAGTTTATAGTAATTGTTAACTAGTCACCACTGAGCGTGCGAATGTGTTTTGTTTTGGTTCCATCTGTTTTGTTTTGATTTCTAGTACTACTCCGATGGAGCCATTCTAGTATATCTAGAACCGAATACACAGTAAAATTTGATCAGCTGCGTCATGAATCCATCGGACATCCTTAATTTGCCCGTAGTTAAAGCAACGGCTAGATAGTCCTGAGGAAAATGGATACTCAGGAATTTTTTGACTCAGGAATTACCAGCACATCGGTGCGGTGAGAAAGTAACTCACACGAACATGCCCTCAAATATTCTGTCAAAATAACACAGCCAATCAAAACAAAAACGAAGATTCCAGTACCAAAATGCGCAAGACTGTGTTGCAAGGTTCAAGGTGTACTTGGGACCAATGGGTTCTACAACAGTGAACAAATTTTTAATCGCTAGTTTCCTATTGATTGGTGGTAAAAGCGCGTATGCTGTTGATATTTATAGAATAAATAATAATGTGACCTTTTTGCGTAAACATGTTATTGAATTAAAAAACGTCAGAAAAACAAAAACTCTCAAATAACTCAACAGTATCAAAACACAAGAACAATCTAAACACACACACAGCTATCAAGGGAGTTTTTGTTAAGGATTCAGGAAATGTCTTACATCAAGCGAACTAGTCCCAAGAATTACAATTAACTGTCATATGTGCAATAGATATAAGCAAGAGGGTTTGACATTCTAAACGTGACAATCAAAAAATAGAAACTATCAAAACGACTAAGAGTAAACAACAAAAACATTCAACAGAAACAAACATGTAAGCAAAGTAGTAACAGTGGTAGTAACGCAACATTAATTGAAACCAAAAACTACAACATACAACCAAAAACAAACTAGTCAGTAACGTGTGAGCAGAAAGGTCCAAAAAACGGTAACGGAGATCTCTGCTAAGCAGGAAAACAACCGCTTACCAGAATTTATTGGCAGTGTGTAGGAGGAAGTAGTGGTAGTAGTAGTAGTAGTAGAAGTAGTAGATGCAGCAGTAGTAGGACTGGAAGCCACCACTACCGGTGACCAAGAGGACTGTTGTTGTTGTTGTTGTTGCTGCTGCTGGTGGTGATTGTAGTAGTTGTAATGATGGTGGTAGTTGTGATGGTAGTTGTAATGATGTGGATTTCTACCCGAAACGGCTTGGTAGTCTTGACTGCGAGCACTTCCCGTCCGTTTCGAAACCGGAGGATTGCGGCCGAATACTCCGGTGCTATCGACGTTCGAGATAGTGGTGCTATTGTACGAGGACTGTTGGGAGTTGTTGGTTTGTTGCCGAGGGTGATGATGATATTCCGGTGCCACGGGATTCAGGAAGGTGGCTACCGATTGGGAATGATGATGATGATGATGGGAAGGAGGATACCTCCGGGACTCGTATGGGATATATTCGTACACTCCGGATCCATCGGATGATGACATCACGGACGATGCGTTCGATTGCCTGCGTCTGGTGCGGTGTGGCTTGCGGCTACCAGTGCCTTTGTAGCCTCCAGAGCCATCAACACCAGCCGTAGCCGGTGTGTACAGAGTCGAAGCCAGCGCGCTCTTCACAGAATCATCAACGTCGCTCAGGTCGAGAAATTCATAACACTCGTGCGGCTTCTTGATGGTGATTGCACGTGTTCCGTGTGTCCGTTAATAGTCAAAGTCAAAGTACACATACATACACACACGTGAGGATGCACAGGAACAGCGCTCAACATTGGGACATATATATGGGATTTCAGGTTGATCGTCGGGATTCAGGAGCGTTTCGGTTTCGGTTTTTCGATTGATTGATTTTGAGGAAGTTTGTTTGAGGTTTGTTTCGTGTTTTGAGATCACGTGAACGGAAAAGAAAAGAAAAAAGAGAAAAAGGGAGAAATAGCCATTAAAATTGTTGCGGTGGTACATTCTTCTCAATAAATGCGGAAATAGTGAAGTGTCAAGCATGAAGTGCAATTTCGGGATCGATGTGTGTGCGTGATTATGATCCGGAAATGTGTGAAGGAGAGGCGAGAAAATCATCAACATAGCAAATGAGATGTCTTAAGCTGGTCGTAAAATATATGATAGCAAACATAAACAAATCACATTTTTTGTTTTGTCGACTGGGTCCTAACTGCCTCGGTTGTATTCTGTTGTAATACAAAAATCGCTAGCATACCACCACCTACTCAAGCTGATTCGCAATGTCATCAACGACAGGCGCAAACAACATAGCAGAACGGTAAATAACCGATTTACACTTGCGTTGCTGTTGTTGTGAGATAACACGATGGGTGCGACGACAGTAAGAGGACGACCACAAACGGCAACGACGATTGTATGTAACCGGTCCATTTTGTATGCCGTTGACTCATGCGATATTTTTTGCCATCTCCGCTCTCAGCTGAAATATTGCCGGTGGAGGACTCGCACAAAAGTGCTAGTCACATAGGTAGCTTGTAAAAAAGCACGTCATAATCGCTATCACCTTCCTGTTGTCTTTCAAGACAATCATTTCTCAACGCCAGTACAACGGAACTGCTCTTCGCCAAAATAAATCGCATATGGTATAGCGTGACAGCGTCCGGTTCTGCTATTAGCGACTTCCCAGTGCCCAATTTTGGAGAGATTATGTAAAATGCTGCGACCAGAGCTGAGCTTACAATTATGCTGCCGGTGAGCGGGGTGCAAAAAGAAATTTTCCCCTACGTTAAAATAGACTGACAATCATATCATTTTCGAAGCAATTTGTGATTAGGGCGAACACGCGAAATGTAAACCAGTGTTTTTTCAATGCAATGCATAATTATTTCCACTAAATAAAGAGTTTTGAACTTTTTGTCCTGGTTGTGCTTTAATTTTATTCATTTAATATTGTTTTCGCATAGGGGTCATTCCATATCAAGTGACCGGAGAAATGCATCGACCCTCTGCGATTCGCACCAAAATTGGCTGATATACTTGTTCTAGGCTATTAATAAAAAATCCAAAATTTTAGACCAATCGATGTTAGATACTTTTCTTAGAGGAAAATAAATTTGCTACCAAGTAAATATTTTTAATATTTTTTACAGTGTTGCCAACATTGTTATTGTTGTAGTTGAAATATTAAATTGCGTTTTTCTCAAAATGCCCTCACCTTTGTCCATTTTTTATGGCTCTAATGTGTTTAGCAGACTTTTTTACATAAGAAACACTTATCGAGAAAAAACAATTTGCTCCGTCGTGGAGATATTCAGTTTTAAACATTTCGTGTTTTATATTCAATGAATTAAAATTAAAAAATAGTGTACATATATTCAAATTGTTTTCTGAAAATGGGTCAATTAACAATCACAATAGGTGATTGTGCTTGCAATTATTTATAGCCAGATTCCAATTCGGGTTCCGCAGTCGCATACCAGAGGAAACAGACAATTAGAGAAAAATCTTCAGTGTTGCCATCTTACGTTTTATTTGTGATTATTTTTCAAAACAGATATTCATGCTAGGACTCAGTTTTTTGTCAATCAAATAATCAAGCTATCTATCTATCTTTCTAAAAAAATAAAAATGAAATGGAACGGTATGTCACGATTTAACTCAAGAACTGGTCTACAGATTTCCTTTTTTTTTTTTAATTTGTTCTTCTTTGGCTGCATCGGGTTAAAAAAAACGTACGAACTTACGGCACGAGGTTTGCCGGGTCAGCTAGTTACAAATAAAAGTGCAATTTTATATTTCACATATAATTAACAAATTCCACTTAAAATAAAATAAATATCAAAATTTGTTTCATGCTGCGTTTTCCTTTTGCAGTAAGTGATGAATTTTTAAGGTTTTACAAAATCATAAGAACAGTGCCATCGGCTGTTGGAGCTGCCAAATGCATTCCGCGGATTCCATGAATGGGTTGAGCATTAGTAAATCTGTCTGCCAAATATTCTTTTTGCTTCTTGCACTGCCGTGATGCCATAAACTTCACATTCAAGTTGTATTTACAGCGTGCCCAATCAGTAGTTTGTATTGGAGTCTGTATGGTATTTCCTTGAAGACTAGCTCTCGTCGTCAATCGTTTTAGTTCTCTCTAATCCATCACTTGGACCTTTAGCGTATGAAGTTGCAACAAAAGTCAAAGTCTTCTCTATGGTACAGCAAATTCAAGATGTTCAGCCTGTTTTTGTCACCGTCAGAGAAGTGATAAATGTTTGTCAGCTTAGTCAGAACTTCTCCTTCGGTAAAGTTGTCCCGAGTGAACTGATAGAACTCTGCCTGTTTCGCTGCAATATAGTCATGCTTCTTCTTACAACTGCGGCTTCTTCGAGAAATCATCATATCAGCATCACAAACTACTGTCTACCAGCTGCACCATTCTTGTTGCGTCCATTGTTTGCACGATATTTCCTCAATCGAAAAAAAAAGCTCCTGCTATAACACACTCTGGTGGGCGCAGCTCAGCAAACTTCGAACATCCGATGTTGATATCAGGAAACTTTTCTTTGAAGAATCGGTATGTTTCGCTAAGGTTCGCCAGCACTAATCGCTTTTGCTTGAGGATACGAGATGTTCCCTCCGGAACACTTTTACAACCCTTTCTTACCAGCCAGTTCTTTACTCACGTCTGCCTCACGGTAAAACGCTTTTACTTTCTGCACTATGTCTTAAGAGCAGGGCTGGTAGCGGATTTATGGATAAATAATAGTGACTTAAGTGACTAACATAATTAAAATAGTGACCAAATAGTGACTAAAAAGTGATTTCCAAATTTTAGTATTTTTTTAATCTTTTACACATTTGATGTATAAGTACAGTAAAAATGAGCTAACTGAGCACCCCCGTTAGCAAAAATGAATAATGCTGCGACGTAGTATAACTTTTGGGTTTTTTTGTCAAGAAGCCTGTAATCAAGCGACTTTTTTTCTCCACATTTGAAACACCTTCCAGTATGGCCTGTGCTAGAATTACATCTCACATATCTTGCTTCTCAATTCACTTTTTTAAGCCATTGCCATGTGAAGCTGTTTTCACAACCTTCATCACCTGAGGGTATTACGCTTCACGTACAGTAGTTTTCTAAGTAAAGAACTGGTTCCAATATTCCTCAATTCTGCACTCTGTACTCAAGTTCAGCACATCGCAGTTTAACAAGTTCCATGCGTCAATAAGAAAACCATAGTTGACCTGAATCGGAGGTAACTTGGCTATTTTCACAACATACTTGGAGCTTTCACTGGATGCAACGGCTGGTGGGTTGAGGCATTGGCAATATTTTATAAACGAGTTCTGCAAACCAGACCTTTTTCGTAGGACTTTGTCTTTATTTTCTTTACTGGGTAAAATAAAAAAAAATAAAAATCATTCCAACCGTCACGAAAAGTGGTCAGGTTTTGAGCATGAATATCTCAGTCATGTCTCAAAACATTTTCGAAATGTTTACACCTCTATTTCATCTATTTATTTACACCTATATCAATAGAGAACATTGATGATTTCGGACCACATACTATTTAAAAATTCATAAATTTTAAGCCTTGCCTTAAGTAGTATACTAACTCAATCACTCCAAAGGGGTCATATATGACCCAAAAGGATAAGGGCTGTATAAAACCACACGACTGAATAAAAGTGTACACTGCCTTGGACAAATTTGTTTTCCATTATTTTTTCTATCTGGAAGATATAAAAAAAATGAGTTTAAGAAATAATTGACGACCTAACCTCCTGAATATAAAGGAGTTCAGGAAGAAAAAACAAATACCTTATAAATAGAGCAAAGCGTGGTTATAGAATGTTGTACAAACGCAAACGTATTATTAAATATACGTTGATAAACGTTAAATATTTTTGTATCTTTCTGCGAGATTCTAGGTCATCCAAAATGTACTTGAGTTCAAAACTCAAGATCTACAGTTGTAACAGTAGCTTTTAGGGCTATGTAAGGTTACGATTTGTATTCAAACATATTGAATGAACCTTTTGGAAGTAATTATTTGATAACTTTATGATTCTTAGTCATCCAAACTTTCCTTGAGTTTAGAACATAAGATCTACAGAAGTAACTATAGCTTTATGGGCCTAATAAAGTTACGCTTAGTAGTCAAATATGTACAGTGAATATTTTCAAACGTAAAAAATAACATCATGAGATAAACGGAGATGATCTAAATCATCCAAACTGTCCTTTTATTCAGAACATATGATCTACAGTTGTAACAGTAGGTGTTTAATGTGTGCAAAGTGACAATGTGTATTTAACAATAATGATTGAATAGTGTGAAAGGCCAACATACAAAGTTACGTCACAAATTCAAGTATATTCAGTGAACATTTTCGAACGTAAAAATGCTCAAGAAGATAATCATGGGATGGTCTAGGTCATCCAAACTGTCTTGGCATTCAGAACATATGATTTACAGTTGTAACAGTAAATTTTAGGCAATACAAAGTTACAATCAATATTCAAATCAAACATATTCAATTAACATTCTTATAGTCAAAGAACATTATAAAGCAATACGACATATTCTAGGTCATACAAACTATCCTTGAGATCAGAACTTAGGACTTACAGTTGTAACAAAAGCTTTGCTGGGCTATGCAAAGCTACGATGTGTATTGAAATATATTCATTAAATATTTTGGAAGAACAACAGACATTATGAGATAATCTTGGTATGTTTAAGGTTATCCAAACTTTCCTAGAATTTAAAACTTAAAATCTACAACCAAAAAATTATGGGAGTCTCTTCGAAGGTCAACTGACAAAATAAAATATCTTGGGATCTTGAGTTCAGTATTGAGGATATTCAGTATCTCGGGATATTCAGTTTCGTTGAAACTGACCTTGAGTTTAGAAGTTAAGATATTTTGGGTTGTACAAAGCTACGACTCAGCACATCTCAAAAAAACATTTCCTACTTTTTTCAATCATTTCTATGTTATTGAGCACCAAAAAGAATTCACCAAATTGCTTGTATAAATTAGGCCTGAAAGGGTTTATTCCAAGTACATTGCATTGTACCATTTAAATGATTTACATTTAGTATCGTAGTCCTACGCCATGTTTTTTTTAGATCAAATTCTACTTAACAAGTTTTACAACGTTGCCAAAAAATATTCGGTTTAACAGCAGTCAAGCAAAGTCAGAATAACCATAAATAATTGATGAATTATGATTTGAATTTTGTCTCAGAAATTTCCTAGAAAAATATAAAATTTCGATGTAGGAGTTTAAATGGAACTTTGAAATTATAATGCTTTTATAAACTGGTCAAACTGCATTGTATCTCGATTTCACCTATGATCAAATTGAGTTCGCTTGACTTTCGGGATACGAACAATCAAATCTAGATTCAGAATTACTAAGTGAGTAAACGCAAATAAGCCCTTTACAATTCGTTCCCACTTTTCTCGACTATTTGGATACCAAAAGAGTATTTGGCATTTGAAAAAAACTGAATCTAACAAAATATTTTTGAAAAAAGTGATTATAAATCAAAAATGACTAGATTTTTTTCTGTAGTTTCTTTAATGGACATTTTATTTGGATATTTAAACGTTTTCACTAGGTTTATATGTATAGAAATATAAAAAAATATTAAAAACATTGAAAGATGATGTAATATGGGACCACGTGCATCACATTCAAGCTTATCTAGAGTGCTGTGACCGATCAGCGCTCTGCATTTGATAAATTCAATTGAGGTAGAGGCGGAACAGCGCGCCAGGGCATCTAGTTTTTTTGGAGTATATTTTTCGACTTTATATAGTGTGGCCCGATCGCTTAATTTGGTTGACTATTGTACAATAGGTGCAAGTGATGTTTTAAACTTTTTACAATTGGCGGTGCAATAATAGTGACTTTAGTGACCATTTGTCGAAAAATAGTGACTTTAGTGACTTTTGGATGCAAATAGTGACTTTTTAGTGACTAGACTCAAAAAAGTGACCAAGTCACTAAAAAGTGACCTGCTACCAGCCCTGGGTAAGAGGAAAAGATAATTCCTTTCTCTTTAACACACTTTTTCATATTTCGCACTAACCTCTCAGAGCACCGAAATTCTTCTGTAGATTGAAAAGCAAACGATTAGTTACTTACTTTGAATTTTCTGCACTCCATGTTATCATTAATGACTGAACAACTAAACAGAGTTTATTTTGATCTCACACGATATTTATAAACAAACTTGTAAATTATCATGTAGGCCAAGAAAAACTGCTACTATTTGAAAATTTAAGCGGTGGTTTTCTGTTAGATCTGCCTTGATGAAGTATAACAGAATATATCAGAGTGGTAGAATAAACAAATTTTGAAAACATGAAATCTTTATAAATCAATATCTCCATGACGGAGCAAATTGTTTTTTCTCGATAAGTGTTTCTTTTGTAAAAAAATCTGCTAAACACATTGGAGCCATAAAAATTTGAAAAAAATTGGGGGCATTTTGAGAAAAATGCAATTTAATATTTCAACCACAAAAATAAAACTGTTGGCAACACTGTAAAATATATGAAAAAAAAATTATTTGATAGCAAATTTAATTTCCTTTAAGAAAAGTGTCTAACATTGTTTGTAGCTCTTTTATTCATTGAAATATACCCATATATTCTGCCTTGTGAAATTGGGAGAATTTCCTTGCTGTATTGTTGTTGTATACTATAGTAGTGATCAGACACATTGCTAAATCTACCTCCATCGGTCTTTAGGGGCAAGTCTACAAAGAGATTTTTTTTTTCGGCTGTGTCCGTTTGCATAAATACGTCAGTCGTTAGCGAGAAGTGAAGTTCACCGTGAAAATCTACACTAATGTGTATTTTTTGCGTTGTGATATCAGTGTAGTAAAACTAATCTCGATATTGTGTTGATTGCTGTGTTGTGCTAGTGTTCAGTTGCTCTCCAACTCATGTCCGAACTTATTATGGATGTGCAACGAGTGCATTAAATTGATTAAATGGGCCAGATTCAAGTCAGCAGACCCTTGGTTCGGTAATGTTATCAACTCTATTACAAAGAAACAAGCAATCACGAATGCAGAAACCAGGAATGAAATCGACAAAACTTTTTCATTAGGGCCTAACTGACAAACGCAAACAATGGCGTTTTCCGCGAATTTCTCGTTATTGAAAACTCGCCTAATCAATCTACCACGGTCATTTCGAAGAGAAAGAGTTCACCTATCCGATAGAATCGGAAGCTTACGTGGGTACCCAGGTAACCAATAAGCATTAGCATATGCAGTAAATCAACCCTAAATCTGCATTTCAGATGCGACAAGCATTACATAAGCATTATATCAGCACCTTGAATGCTATCTGTTGTAAAGCTGGATTTCAAATGCTATTTAAATGCTTTTAGCCTGTAATAAGCATTTCGAATGCAAAATAACATTTATGAAGCATTATCATTGCATTGCAGTAAAGCAGCCGTATATTGGGCCAAAAGCGGCATTTATGTGGCACTTAAGGTGACTTAAATGCTTGATAGGCTGCCGTATAGACGCATTGGTCATTGGTTACCTGGGTAGTCTTTGTGCCTCGAGAAATTTACGGAAGAAGCCATTACGTTAACAATGTCAGTTAGGCCCTAATAAAAAATCTATGTGGAAATGGCTAATCAAAGAGAGCAAATTGCCCAATTACCAAAATAGATCGCGCCATCAACTCCGACAATTCTGGATCCTGGGAATCTCTCTTGTTAACCACCATTGAAACGGCGACGTGAAGACGGCAAACCTCTTATTGGTGGTACTAAAGCCGTTACTGATTCCACTATGCTTACCGTTTCTGAGGCTACTATGATACTCCGATGCGATTGAGAAACTCGTTAAAACGTGCGTGCAGAACGAATATTCGATTAAGGTTGTTTCGCTTGCGATGAAAGAATCCGACATAAGCCGTATGAGCTTCATATCGTTCAATTAAGTCAGAATGGCACCAAAATAACTCGAAGTTACTCTGAATTCGGATGCATGTAAATCTGCGTACTTGTTCCAGCTTGCTGATTCCATATCTGATGCAGAGTTGTTACTTGGAACATGGCAAACCAGAACTCACTGCATGTCGCATTCTGGGAGACCCTACGCGACCCAGTCGCGATTGGTGCTTGCTGTAATCAAAATGACGTTGTTTCCTGCCTTCAGAGTCGTTCGGGCCCTCTCAATGTCCTCATTCTGGCAAGTATGCTTCGATCAACTTTTGCTAGCGGGATACCGGGACCGCTAGTGTTGAGGAGCCTTTCCTGCCAGCGATCAGCCGGGGTTCCGGATTCAAAGTAACGGTAATGATTGTCAACCAACGAGCACTTCCCGTCCTGAAAGTATTTCCTTTACCAGTACTAAAACCCTTCAACGGCGGGAATTCCGACATTGTCATCTACTACGAGAACTACGGACTCAAGCAAGCCGGACGTGTCTGGAATAAAACCATCACCGACGTCCCGATGAAGATACAAAGAGCAGAAGCCGACAGCTGCCTTTTCGTGACGAGCGATGACGGGGAGCTTTCGTTTATTTTACTCTACGTCGACGACATGTTGATCGTCACCAAAGGGAAGCGTCGAATACTAACGAGTTTGCTTTTTCCTGCGGAAGAAATTCAAGGCTTCCTGCCTTGGCGATGTGATAAACTACCTCGAGATCCAGATGGGACGGACTGCGGACGGAGATTTTCTACTGTCGCAAGAGAGCTACATCCAGAGAATTGTGGCTAGATTCGGCATGGAGCAAGCGAAGGCTTCACCAATACCGATGGATGCTGGTTACCCCAACATCGAGCAAGAGGAGGGAGGAGGAAGTTATGTCGTCAAACGAGAAGTACCAAAGTTCCGTTGGTGCTTTGCCTTATGTGGCCGTTTGTACAATACCAGACTTGGCTATTACACCATCTATTCTCGGGCGCAGAGTAAGTAAGTCGACGGAAACCGACTGGACGGAAGCAAAGCGAGCCCTGCGGAAGTACTGCTAGCTTGTACTGCTTTACTGGAGAGTGCTGCTTGCGATTGAGACGACGAGTAGCAGGAAACCTTGAATGTTATGCAGAAGCGAATTAGGCTGGAGATCGGAACTGATCGGAAATCGAATTCCGGATTTGTGTTCAAACTTGGAGGAGGACCGCTCAGCTGGACATTGCGGAAGCAGGATTGTGTTACGCTTTCAATAACCGAAGCGGAGTACGTAGCTCTGGCGGAATCAATCAAAGAGTTACTCTGCACATTTAGAAAATTAACAGTATTCGGTAATTTTTTACCAAACTTTCAACAGCTGAACGTTCAGTTATCCGCTTCACCGGAGTTCGGTGAAATTTTACGTACCAAGCATATCGACAACAGGTACAACCTCAGGAATTCTGGAGTCCTGTGCGTTCGATACTGTCCAACCGAATTCATGGAAGCGGATGTCCTTACTATGCCGCTACCACGAATAAAGCTGGAAAGACTACCAACATCAATAATTGGCCTGCAAAGGGTCGTCATTGAGGATGAGTATTGAGAAGCCGTAGTCCAAGCAACACGATTGCTCTAAAATAAAACATGCCATGATATTGCACATATGTTTCCGGTCCACAAGAAAGGAAGCAAAGGAGACATGAATAATTATCGTAGAATCACTTCGTTTAGCGCGATCTCGAAGCTATTTGAGTTGGTCTTCCTGGAGCCTCTACTTTCTCATTGCAAGCAATATCTGAGTTGTGATCAACAAGGTTTCACCTCCGGTCGTTCCACCAGCACTAATCTACTGTGCCTTACATCGTATATAACGGATAGTATGGCTGAACGAGCTCAAACTGACGGCATATATACCGACTTGTCAGCAGCATTCGACAAGCTGATTGACAAACTAGAAAAACTTGGGGTTAGCGGCAACTTTCTGCGATGGTTTCGCTCATATCTGACCGATCGACAGCTGATGGTCACTATTGGGAACTGCCAATCCGGCATTTATCCAGCCACGTCAGGTATACCTTAAGGAAGTCACCTGGGATCGTTGATCTTCCTACTTTATTTCAACGATGTGAATTTGGCCATCGAAAGCCCACGACTATCATATGCAGACGATCTTAAAATCTTCTTTCGGATTCGTGCGACCGACGACTGCATCTTGCTCTAACGTCAATTCGAAGCTTTTGCTAGCTGGTGTAATTTAAACAGAATGGTAGTTAACCCTGCGAAGTGTTCGGAAATCACGTTTTCTCGGAAGAAAAAACAGATCATATTTACCTACAGACTCGAAGGATCAGCAACAGATCGTGTTTATCAAGTAAAAGATTTGGGAATTATTCTGGACTCTCAACTTTCATACAAGCAACACATTTCGTATGTGGTTAATAAGGCGTCGAGGAGATTGGGCTTCATCTTCGGAATGGCAAAAAAATCTCCGACATCTACTGCCTCAAATCACTGTACTGTTCACTAGTGCGATCCACATTGGAGTACTGTTCTACAGTTTGAAACCAAAATTACAACAATGGTGCTGAGAGAATCGAGTCGAGGATTTGCTCTAAGGAATCTGCCATGGAGGGACCCGTTTCATCTGCCCAACTATGAAGCTATCGGAGTTTTACGTTTTTCAATGGTGCTTCCGGTGTTGAATAACTATATGACCGCATTTACGTACATGTATTTTATTATTTGACCCTATGCTTTAACTTAATTTATTTTCAACATCATTGGGGCCACATTGATTATTGGTTAAATTGAGGCTAAACTCCGGAACCAAAACAACCTACATTTTTAGTTCATATCAAGCATACTGATTTGTCCAAGTAAAAGTGTAGACTCTTCTTAGTTAGCTGAATTCCCCTATCCTATGTGATTTTCCAAGATGTGCACAAAAAGTTGAGAGTAAAATGTATACGAAAGTTCGAGTACTTTAAGGTTTTAGGTTTTTGGTATGAAATTGGGGCTTGGCTCTTACAGTATTGTCCGCCACAGCATAAGAATACAAAACCGTAACGGATTTGATCCGATCGTGTAGGATTATTCTTTCGTTCGCATAAAAGGAACTTGTAAGAAATGTCTTAATAATTAATCATTTGAATCTCCATATCCAAACACTTCAAAATCACTGATAAGCTGAAAACAAAAATTACCTAACTTTTAACACGATTCAAAGCAAACAATTCCTTGTTCGTACATTAATCTCATTGCTTCGCAATCGAAATTCGCGTCGAAAACAAAGCACTGGCGCACGAGGTGATTATTTTTCAATAAACGTAAGCAAACAAAAATAAGGCAATCTATTTGCATTCCAATCTCCTGATTCAAGATGATATAAATATAGCAACAGTGAAATTAATACGGAATCAGAAGTTACTCAATATCCTTCAGACATTATTAAGAAGATATCAAATGACTGCTATTAGACGAATGATTCTTTCTGTTAGTCACTAAGGGTTCGTTTTCCAGCCATCGGTTAATTACAATTAATGGCAGAGACAGAGCGCAGAGCAACATTTTACATCCGTTGCGTTACACGTCAGTCATCAAACACGAAAGAATGCTTGCCTAATTGAAGATAATTAATTCGTCTATCCTTAAACTGTGTCCGAGGAAAAGGAGTTTACTCCCAGCGCTGTTTTCTTCAAATTTAAATAGAAACAAAAACGGTGCTATACTATTTGCCCGTCATTATGCAACGAAGAACTGAGACAGTAGAATAATATTAGTTTTTAGAGTAACTATTCTATTCGCACTAAATGTAAACTACATCTAACTTCTTGTCTATCAATTCAACCGAGCTATTTAGATACTGAAATATATTCTTTTGATCATAAAATATCTTATCTTCAAACTTTGAATAAATAAATTTAAGAAAAAAAACAGATAAAGCAAACGAAACACTTCGACATATTGTGTGAAACAGCAGCCCCTTCATATCTGATCGAATCAAAATCGCCTCCCATTTATCTCCGCTAAAATGATTACGCAAATCAACTAGAGAAATGCAAAAGAAAAATATGCCGAAAGCAAAAGAAAATTCACAAAACTCCGATCCCCACTCACCGATTTAGAACGATCCATGACCCGCTGGACACACGGTGGGCAGCATTGTTCTGGCTGTAGTTCCGGGGCCACTTTTCCGCGTTAGGACGTCGTCCGATGATCGTATCTGCCAAGTATGCCCTTACACTCAGTCAGCGGTACGGTACAGTGAGTGCGTGCGCCTGTATGTGAGTACGTGGTAGTGTGACACACTATACTCTCATCGCCCTGTGCCGTCTGCACCGAAATCCGAACGAAAAGAACCAAAAAGAAAAATCCGGCTCCTCAGCAATCTGTCTGCGACATAGATATTGTTCGTGGCTCGGACAGAGGAAGAAGCTTTTCGCTATGGTGACGCCTTTGCTGGTGCTACACATCCGCAGCCAGGAAGGCGCAAAATGTTATTCCTTCGACGGCACCGATGGAAATTTCACGAACTTTTTCATCCAAAAGGCGTTAATTTTCTTCTTTTCTCACTTTCTTTGGGCC
Organism: Aedes japonicus; assembly: GCA_034211315.2. Taxonomy (NCBI): domain Eukaryota; kingdom Metazoa; phylum Arthropoda; class Insecta; order Diptera; family Culicidae; genus Aedes; species Aedes japonicus. The sequence continues at coordinate 329,358 of JASCZW010000590.1, forward strand.
GATCCGTTTCTGCTATAAGCAATCGGGGGCTTCACTCCATCGACGGAAAAAGAACTTTCTCACACGTCAAGGAAAAAAAAGGAAGGAAATTATAAAACCTTCCACAATCTTCTTTTTTCTTGTTTTCCCCTGGCACGGCCTTGATGGCAATGCGACGAAGTAGGAAAAAGAGGCTCTCGATATGGCTGACGATTGCCGGAAAACCTCCCCCTGCGGCACTACCCTACTAGAAAAATGCACACACACGCACACCTTGGCTGCTGCTGCTGTTGAGGGCTCTCTCTTTCTTCCTCTCAAGCTGGCTGAACAACACCACTAATAATAGCTGGCACTTTTTTTCTCTTCTTCCCTACTTGTTTCTTCTTGCCACAGGAAGCAAAACTATTCGCTTCCAACTTCAAAGGTGTAATCTTCCTGAGAGTTTCTTCAGTTGGCCACCGTCTCTAGCAATCCGGATCGAGTGGAATCACAACTTTTTCCGGTTCTGCCGGAATTTAGTAAAGGGTTCCTGCGATTTTCTGCACAAAATGTAGGACTCTTCACGGATAAACTTTTTTCAATTTGATCAGAATCGAGCCGACGACGGTCTTTCGTCGAACGCGAACGTCAAAACCGGACCGGATGTGCATAGAGCTGGAGGCTTTGGGTCGACAAAGGGAAAATATCGAACGCCGGCTTTCCGTCGATCAAAGTTTATGTCTGATATATCGACAACAGGGCTGTGCAGTACAGTGAAAACTCGATATACAGTGCTTAGCGAGTGAAACACAGAAAAAAATCTTGCAGTAAAAACTACCATTTTACGCGACTATGCCTATCTCTAAAACTACCATGAAATCTCAGTTAAATTTACTACGTTTATGGTAAAACCTTCAACATTTGTGGAATATTTGACAGACCTCATATTGATATCAACCGCAACATGGTTGATCTATTCGCATGCATGGTAAAATCAATCGCATCTATAGTCTGGGGAAAATTGTTAGTGTTTGCGATCAATTTAACCCTCGAAATGGATGTTTCTACTGCGATTGTTTTTTACGTGTAGGATCAATATTAATAATTCTCGACAATTTATTAAAAACGACGTACCTGATTTTTTAAACAAAAAAGTAAACAAAATCAAATCGTATTTGCTGTAAGATAAACTATAAATAAATAATATGAATAAAATATTTATGTAAAGAAAAATCTTTAATGTTTTTGAATTTTAACTAAACTATATATTAAAAATAAAGTCTATTGAGAAATCCACGTAAAGCTAAAGTGAGGTTAAACATCGTAGTATCTAAAATTGAAATTGATAATAACTTTCTAGCTATGTTTCAAATTGTATGGAATTGGTCAGTATCGTCATTATCGTTGATTTTCTTACATTTTTATCACCAATTACTTTGCTTAGACAGTTCGAAAAACCATTTTAAAAGAGCGCCATCTACGACGTTTAACCTCACTTTTGCGTTGCCTGGATTCTTCCATTGCTGAAAATTAATGAACAATTAATCTAATATTTTGATAGTGTTTAAACAACACTCAGCGAAATACACATTCAATATTCATAAGATTGTATTATGATTATTTGCTATAAGAAATCAGTATGAACTTCAGTTTATCTTATGAAACATAATGATGTTGAAAAAGTAAAAATATGGAGCAATTGGAGGTTAACCTGGATTCGAATCTTGAACGTTGAGGTTATGGATCTAGTGACTTACCCACTAGTATATATCAACACTTGTAAACAGAAAAGCTTAAACGTACAAGAACAACGTTGTGTGGAAAAAAATCCATTCATAAGTCAGCCTTATGAAATTCCAAAGCAACGTTCATTAGTCGATCATTATAATATTCTTAAGTTTATTTGCCTGAGTGAATCAGTAATATGATACATATATGGGTATTGTGAAAAAAGAACTTTAAAAAGTTATATCCTCCTTATATAAAAAAAAATCTATTGACTAGACTATTGACCCTCAGGCAACTAGACTATCGAATTTCTTAAGTTATGATTATATAATTAAAAAAGCTACAATTAAAAAAGTCTAGAATTCATAAGGGAAGAATGAATAAGGCATCTAGAATTCATAAGGTTCTTACCTTATGAATTCCATGCAATTACTAAAGGCTGATTAAAATAAAACGGTACGCCCCTCGCGGTACGCCTCTAGGCCGAGCTACAATCGGGAGCGCAATAGAGCGATGCGGGAGATTTTGACAATTAATCCAATTAATCTAATCAAAAACTGCAGCAACGCGTCGTTGCGCTCCCTATTGTAGCTGGGTGTTCTTATTTGATAGTGGTTTGTTTATATTTCTGTAGAGATTGGCTGGTGCAAGATTGATCAAAGTAGTCGATCGCATTCAGAAATAACGTCGTGCACAAACACCTGGTAAAATCGGAATGGTCTGGTTCCAAGCTGGCTATAATGCTGAAGAAGCCGAAAACAACAGTTCTAGAGCAAATTTTCAAAAGGTCGTAAGTAACAATGTGAACAAAAATGATGTTTTTGATATTTCTCCTCAATATGAATTATACATTACATAATATGAATTGCAGTGAATAGGGTATTATAGGAGAATGTGAATTGTAACATTGTTCGATAGTAAATATAATAATACACCGGCACTGAAAATAAATATCACTTTGTGAAACTGCATGTCGATTTGTGAAAATAAAAATGATAAGATTTTTCTTGTTTAAAAATCCAGAAAATATAAATCCTAGAGGGTTTGAGCTGTTAAGGGGAATACCTGTAACTAGAAATTAGAAGAAAAATTGGTATTTTCCATTTAATTCCAACTACTAATTTTTCTTCTAATTTCTAGAGAAAAAATAGTTGAGATTCATAAAAAATATTTCTGTGCTAGGAAGAACACCCATCATCGATACAGATGGAAAAAAACATGTTTATTTTTAAATTAAACCCCCTATTGCTGCTATATATTATTTAACAAAATTGACATGAGTCACAAACTACTCCACAATTAAATTTTCGTCACATTCATCGCTTTATCAGTTTGACTCAAGTGCTTTTCTATGCTCCGCACCAACCTATCCACCCGATTCATTTTGGCGTAAGCGACACGACGTAACGCACCTGGCAAATGTAACGTGATAACTTTCCAAACAAAAAATGTGGTCGTATTTGCCCTAGCTGAAGTTAAATACTTTAATTGACTGAACTAATTCTCGATTACTTTTCCAAAAGGACGTAAGTCACTAAACGTAAACAAACGCGTTATTCATGGTGTTGGGTAACCGGACCCTACCCAAGTAACCATGAAGCTCTATATAGATACATCAATTATGCATTATATTACGATATAAGTTGTTGGTATAAAGCAATCTAATCTTAATTGCGTCCTTAAAGTAGAACTAAAGTCGAAAAGGGCCCACTCCTGTCAAATTAAAGCTAGTGCACATGCTTTATTGAAGCCCGAAAATAAGTATATTTAGGGCATAGTTACTTTTTCAGCAGTTGAATTACTGCTTCTACTGAAATGTTTTATTGCATTTTAAAAAGCATAGCTTGGGGTATTTTGGAAAAAGAAAAATCGAAAATGTATTTAATCTAGATGAATTCATTTTTTCTGTTACGTTTTATTGTGGGGATATTATTTTATTTTATTTTATGGCATCTGCGCGTAACAATGATGGGATATATTTTTAATAAGCTCATATGTGTTTCCTACATCGGGATTCGAACCAAGGCTTCTCACGACTGATCGATGAATGCCGGTTGTGTTAACGCTCTTAGCCATAAGAGCAACGGAATTATCTAAGACAACTCCATAATATTAAGAAAGCACACCCTTAACATACCCTCTTTGTCTTTCTATAACAACATTCATGCAGCTATTTTTAGATTTTTCTTACTAAACCCGCCATTGAGACTGCGATACTCTAACCTTTAATCAGTGCAAATCTCAACCCGATACGAGCTACAAATGAAATCATACCCACCGCCGTTCATCACACAACAAGCCGACACAATTTTGATGCCCGGTGCAGGTTGAAACTGGATCATTAATGAAAATGATATGAGAATAAAAATTCCTCGTTGAAAAAACAACTCCGTCCTCTGAATATAAACAACCAGAAAAACCCGCGGCTCCCGATAATGCATCCATACTTTTTGCTGAAATTTGAAGAATCAAACTTTGTGGTTAAGGAGAATGAAGATGACGATTCTGAATCTGACAGGCAGCTCAGCTCGAGCATATGTTTCTCATTTCCAAAGTGAAATTGGAAAACGTCATCCAGGTGATATTTCACCAATGCTACTTTTTAGCTACACACAAAGAATAATGATTGTTAGAATTAAAAAAAATATTGCTAAAATTGAAAAGTTGCGTTGGTTCTTTTTCGTAGAAAGCGGTTAGCTTTCACTACTAAAGCGTTCAAACTGTCAAATCAAAAATGTTCTGCTTGGTTCATTTAAAAGTTGAAACTTTCAAAACGAATTGTAGAACTGTCAAATCGAAACCGTGTCATCGTTGAAAATGAAAGCAAATTTTATTTATTTCAAAATGAACTTTCAACTAGAAAGTGTTGTGCAATTCTAATAAGAGAAAGCTGTTTTAATTGAAATAAAAAATAGTTTTACATAAATTGTTTGTTCTTTTAGATGAATCATTCATCATATATTTCTTAATAATACAGCTGTTTGCCTGCAACTTATTTTATTTTTAATAAAAGTCGGATATAATTCATAAAACATTATTTTTTCGTTTTGTAGACAGCATTCCCAAACACACACATATAAAACAAATTAATAAACTTATACTGCACGACGGTTCACACAATTGCCATGAAAAAATCAGGCTTTAAAGTAGTCACTGACGTCGGCGGTTTCCATTTCGTACATCGAAGGCATCTTCGCTTCTGGTTTGGCCGGAGGAGTGTCGAACCCGGTGTCCTCCGTCGTTGTCGTGGTGGTTGCTTCGTCACACCTGACGTCGCCTAGAAATCGGACTTCGAGAGCGAATCGTTGGACGATGGACCGTTCGTCAAAGGGGTTTGTTCGGACGGATTCGTAGTTTGGATCAAATTCGCTGCCGGTGAGAGATTCGAGATTACTTATTAGGATGTCCGGCGAGCTGGTGTAATCTGTAATCCGTCAGAGCGTATTAAACCCTTAAACCTTAAACGCTTAAACCCTTAAACTTCGAAAGCAATTTCCGAGGAAAATAAACCACCGAGTCTTACCTTTAAATCCTCGACAAATCCCTTCACTAAGCAAACGTAAATGAGAACAATATCCATGAGCAGCTTGGATATTTTCCCGGACGGATGAAAAGAACAGGACGACTTTGACAGTTAAACCTGATTCTTTTTTTTCTATCAAATGGAGACGGCTTGCTTTTTAAAAAGCAATTGTGTTGGTGGATTTGACAGTTCTATAATTTTCATGGTAAAAGAAATCACTTTTAAATTTACACACTGAACCGAAACATAACACTTTCAAATCAAACGAAGAACTTTGGTTGTAGATAATTTTACTTTCAATATAATGAAAAATATACACTTTTCAGAAGTAAAGCGCAAAACTTTTAATAAAACAAGATTTATTTTTTGTGTGTAGCAATGAAGCATTTATTAAGACAATGCATTAATGGATCATTTAATGCGTATTTAACGTTAAGCTGTTTGTAGAAATATAGTAATGCATAATAACATGTTTAATGTTTAGGTAATGCTACATAGCATGGGAGTTGTTGAAAAAATGTGATATGGTTTTACTGTTGCTGATAGTCGGTCGAATTAGTGTTATGATATAATGCTTGTGGTTACTTGGGTAACCAACACTGATTGAGGGGTAATTAATTACACTGCCAGTGGGGTGGGATATTGTAGGCATTTTACCGATAGCAGACTGTATTTTGGGTGGGTTTGTGGCTTCTTTTCGTATTCTATCCACACATCACACATCCGTACACCAATCACACAGCATATATTTTATATGTATCACACAACATACATTTCATTTACATTATTTACATTTGTACATTTACCACGTCACTAACAATTAAAACAGAACATTCCGTTTCCATTGTGGCTCTGCTCTCATCCATCCTTCTCGAGAGTCAGAGCCGACACGACTGTTGCATAGCAGATCGTCCATTATCCAACAACCAGATGATTCCGAGCGGTGACATCACAGATAACGATCGCCTGTGATCGCTGTCGCTATCGGTCGAAGTGACAAAGAGCATAGAGTTTAGATTCGGTAGTATGATCGTTACAGAGACATTCCAATCATTCGACAGTGGCGTAGCGAGGGCAGGGTGATGTTACTTTCGAACATACTCACCCACCCTGAAATGTCTTAAATTTCTGAATAAACCATTGCGTAGTTATATTCATCAACGTACAGCCTTCTTCCATCCCCTTGTTTCAACGTACAATTGTTGTATCAACGTATTGGTGGGTGAATTGATTACTCACCCACCCTTAAAAACCTGTGGCTGCCGCTGATGGTAAAAATATCCATCTCTCATTATTTTTTTTATTTTTTTATTTTATTTGTCATCAATCATATTTGTAGACCAGTTTTACATTTTTGCCTTAATTCTATTCTTACTGAAATTGAGAGTAAAATACTTTTTTTATTTTGAGAAGGAAATAATTTCTCATCACCATGAGGCTCTAGGAGTAGACAGCAATTTTTGCTACAGCAAAGTTATTAAGAGAAAGTATTGATAGATCCGTTAGCTCACGGCAGGCGGTGAAAATTGAATAGAAGTAGTTTGAAAATGAGCGGAGGGCATTGTGAGGTAGTATTTCGAAACAGGGACAGAAACTTTTACCAAGCATCCCCATGCGGGGTAGGCCAAGGCATGATCGAATGCACCACCTTGACTGGTTGAGAGTTACGTTATTAGGGGTGAATCATTAAGCTTGGGACCAGTGATGTCTATATCCTCAGTTTGGACGACAGAGATTTTAAATCTTCCACACACTCTTCCTATCTCAACGAGAGCTCTTCTCTCTTCCCAAGTAACCACAAGCATTATATTATTGCACTTATTTAACCCAAACTCAACATCGGTAACGCGGGATCGCATCAATTCAACAGTTGTCAAGTAATAAAGCGTTAGATAAGCTTGAAAAAGTAGTGATGCATTATAATTGCAATAATGCTACACTCAAAAGAAAATCCCCATTAGATTCATGTGCAAACCCACATGGATTTTTGCAATGGGGGTTAGCACATGAAAAGTATGTGTGAAATTAATGAATTCTCGTTAATGAATGTTTTCATTAAATGCATGAGGACTTGGCATACAATCCATAAGTTGGACACATACTTTCTATGAATTCCTTAAATAGAATGCATTGGTCATGCATATCATGAAAGGGATGTTATTTAATAGTTTCAATTAGATTTGAGGTATTTATTTTCGAAAAAAAATTCTTGTCCGTTCTAGGTAGATACGTTTATTTGTACAAAGTAAGTTAAATTTTGATTTCCTACAATTAGAGTTCGCATTCGACGGGACTTCAACATCAGGTGATGGAGCCGCATTCAAATCATCCGATAACAAATTTGGCGAAGAAACGGACACAGTGAAAGCGTTTTCTTTAGATTCAGACGGCCCGATCGGCTCAGACTCTTCTGATGTGTTTTCCAACCTCTTCCAACGCTTGTATCTCGATGATTTCTTTAAACTGTTCACTGGACATTATATTTTCTTGACATATGTTCAATAGCTGCCAAGATATTACCATTTAATTTTAACTCCTCTAGCACAAACTCGCGGAAACTTTTCCCACCTCCCTCCACCTTTGTTTTGTTTGTTTCTGTATAGAAGCAAAGCGTATGGTGTGTTGCAAGAAAGTTTATGTGAGGTGACACATACTTTTCATGTGCTGTCAAATGATGTTCATGAGTTATATGAATTCAAAGTATTTGTCACGATTATGGTAAGCATATGCCGCACATGAATTTAATGAAAACGAATATTGTAGTAAGGTATGTGCAGCCACACATGAATTTAAAGGAGCATATTTTTTGAGTGTACTTTAGCAATGTCTTATGGCATTACATAAGATATAGCTTTAGTTCGATCTTGGTGGGGCCCTTTTCAGCTTTAATCCAACTTGAATGATGCACTAGACGTAAGGCATATGCCTTATATATAGCCTCGTGGTTACTTGGGTTGTTTATATTCACCCCCGTGTTTGCATGTGGGTAGCGCATGTGAGTAGAAAAAAATTGTTTTTATTCACTCTCTTTGTCGACTTTTTCTTTGCGTTCCTACGGCTATGTAAAAACATGTTCAAGTATTTTCAACATAAAGTACGGTAGTATAAAGTGTTATTAAGGATCCAATTCGTCGAAAACATCAGTTTGATAGACAACCGAAGCAGCGTTGCCAGGTATACCGATTTATCGGTATTTATACCGATTTTTATTCTCAATACCGATATACCGACAAGGGCTCTGAAAATACCGATTTCCTACTTTTTATACCGATAAATACCGATTTTTTTTGAAAGTTATTTCAACATTATATTTGGTTTATTATTTATTGGTTATCAGCGTGTTTTTTAGATTTCTTACCCCTTATTAATTATTTTTCAGAAAATATTTGCTCAATTAAAACTGCACCAGATTTGAATAAATAAAAAAACTAAATAAAAGAATAAAAAAGCTTTAAACGAAAAAAAAAAGAGTAAGTAACGATGATATCCAGTTCATTCAGTCACACATAACATTTCATTAGTATTAAGTTTCAACAGTATCCTTTAGCCAATGGCATCTTTTTCCGTATCTTTTAATAAAACCACAGATAGACACAATACATTTAACATTTCTTATACGTCAAACGCAAGGGAAATAAATGCCAACTTTCAAACATCGCTTTGTGTTTCATACGGAATTAATTGCATTGATCAATTCTCTTAGTCGATTTTTGGCTAATATCTTAGTCAAAGCAAGTATCAGTATTTAACCTGCAAGACGGAGTTATCCTTTATCGCAACGGATATGCCAACTCGTTTACCTGTAGTTATCAATTATTTTCCGATCAACGAAGATAAATCGCTATATAGAGTTCGCCCGTTCGAAACTCAACGCGAGAAACATTAGTCTTAAATGCACGTACGATGAACAAGTTTGGAGTGTTATGGTTGTATGTCTGTGATAAAACTATCGAGTTTAATTATGATATTAAATGCGCTAACAAATTAAGAAATGTTGTAATTTTAAGCAAAATAAACTCATCAGTCCTATATTAACAAGCAACAATACTTTATACATTTATGCTTTTTAATATGGGATTTCCAAAAGAAATTATCAGTTTATTGATAGGGGCTACTTCGTCGTAGTTGCCCATTTTCGTTCTATGAAGCAAAAAAACATCAAAAATATCAAATACACTATGCGCTCAAGAAGCAGTGTTGAATAATCGATCACATCTTAGCTTTTCGTGACTAACAAATCCAGTGAAATGTATGGAAAAGTGTATAAAATTGGAAGCGGTATACACTACCCGCATAACGAAAAACAATTTGCTATATAGTCAAAACTATATTTCGAATGTAAGATATATTATCACATTTTATGTTATTTTTATCGAATAATTTAATCTCATTTGCACCATACAACCTCTACATTAACACATATTGTTAATGTTTGCCATATTTATATTGAAAGGTTTTTTATTGTCTGCACTCGGTGTAGATTATATACCAACTGTTTGGCATAGAGTACAGCAAAAATTTTGTTCGTGAAAATTGCCATATTTTTATGGTAACCTAACTTAACCGCCTATTCAACATATTGTTATTTGGCCTTTTACCATCTGACATATTGTCAAAACTATATAGGAGATTGTTAGTTTATCGTTGTTAACTATAAGGGTAAATGTTGTAACAATAACGGAAGCGGTCGTCAACAAAAAGGGAAATGGTCCAGGAATGGTGTGTGATTATGCGGGTAGAATTAATCCGTTTTTGTGTTAAAATCTATTTAAAAAAAATAAGGCATGTGATTAGCGAGATGCTTAGGACAACGGGAATTGGCTCAAAAACCTTATCGCTATACATGATTTTTGTTATCTTAATAACATCTTAAGAAGTGTGTATTCTAAAAAATATATATTGTAAAGTATATTTATTCAAAGTATACACATTCAATCTCGAGATGGTAAAAATTAAAAAATGGCTAATGCATTTTTTATTTTGTTTTTTATGTTTACGTCAAACTTTGTTCATATAAAATTTGAAAATAGAAGAAAAATGATCGCCAAAATTTATTGTAATCTTATATCAAAATTAAACTATACTTCACTTGAAAAAAATCTGAATTTTACTTTATACCGATAAATACCGATATTTTTTAATAAGCAATACCGATATTGTATAAATCAACCTGGCAACGCTGAACCGAAGTAACCACAAGCATTATATTATTGCAACCCAAAATCAACATCGGTGATGCGGGATTGCTTCAATTCAAGTAATAAAGCTTTAGATTAGCTTAAGAATGTAGTGATGCATTACCAATGCAATAATGCTACTTTAGCTTATGGCTACTTTACTTTATGGCATTACAAAAGATATAGCATTAGTTCGATCTTAGTGGGACCCTTTTCAGCTTTAATCCCACTTCAATGATGCACTAGACGTAATACATATGCCCTATATATGCACGCAATTACAGCTTCGTGGTTACTTGGGAAGCTATTAACCAAGGAGAAAGTCGACGAAGAGAATCTCTCAATGTTACATAGGACCTAATGTATTGTTTAGCTTGAAATATTTTCATTTTCTTCATGACTATCCACCGCTGCTAATATGATGTTTGTGCCCAGTTCACCGTGAAATTCCGATTAAATGAAACTAGTATATGTTTCCGTATACCTTCTTTTTTTTCTCAGTGTATTAACGAATCCAAAGTTCTTCATTTCAAGCTGAATAATGCATTAGGTCCTAAGTAACATTGGGAGACTCTCTTCGTCGACTTTCTCTCTGCGTTCCTCTGGCGTTGGAAAAACATGTTCAAGTATTTGCAACACCCAGTACGGTAATATAAAGAGTAAACAAGAATCCAATACGTCAAAGATCTCAGCAAATCGTTTAATAGACAAGGGAACGTCCATTAATTACGTCACGCAAAAAGTGATTTTTAATACCCCCCCCCCCCCCTTATCACGTTTTTTGTATGGACCTTCAAATTTTTTTTGTAGGGATCGTCACGTTTTCCCAACCCCCCCCCCACCCCCCTACCACGTGACATAATTAATGGACCTTCCCCAAACTATTAATGAAATAGAAAGTCGACGAAGAGAATCCCTCAATGTCATTTAGGACATAATGCATTGTTTGGATTGAATTGTTAACAATAAATTGAATGGAAAAAGGCACGTTTATCTCAGAAGAGAAAGTCGGTGAAGTGAATCGATTGACGAAGATAGGCCTTTTTCAAATGATACGCGAGAGTTATGTGTCGACTCTGGAGGGGCATCATCATTGATCATTGTCATCATCATCAGATGGAAAAGAAACCCCGAAAACAAAAACACCACTTTGACAGTTTTCAGAGTCCGGATGCGTAATTTTCTTCAGCAGTGTTGTTTTTCATTTAGAAATCAATTTCCCCGGAAAACGCATTCTATTCGGCGAAAGTTTTTCAAACATTAATCTATTTCCAGCGAGTTATGTCCCGCACCTAACGGTGAATCATGCCCACAACGGTGGAAGCTCAAGAGAAACTGCCAGAAACACGAGGAAGAGAATCCACTTTCGACCACACTGCCAGCCATGGTAATCCGGCGAAGTCTACGGCGGGTGCGGCTGTTGCCGAACCGATAAAGCCCAAGACGAAAAAAGAGAAAAAGGAAGGAGCTGGTAATAAGCGCAACAAGAAGGCCAAAAAAGATGCTCCAAAACCGTTGACGAAGGTTGGTTGACCCTCGGAAGTGGTTATTTATTTTCCCAGGAATGTTGATTGCTGAGGTTCTATTTCCAGGTTATTATCCGCCGACTTCCTCCGTCGATGGATGAGGAAACATTCCGGAAGCAAATTGATCCGATTCCTGATCATGATGATTTCTATTTCGTTTCCGGCGATTGGTCACTAGGCAAGAATGCATGTTCAAGGGCTTACATCAACTTCACCCGGTCGGATGATATCTTTCTGTTCAAGGACAAGTTTGATGGATATATTTTTGTGGATGCAAAAGGAGTGGAATTCCCGGCAGTGGTGGAGTTTGCACCTTTTCAGGAATTGCCGAGGAATCGGTCTAGAAAGAAGGACGTGAAGTGCGGTACGATCGAGACTGATACTCACTTCATTGCATTCAAGGAGGCATTGGAGGCGGAAGAGAAGGACACGGCTGGGAAAAGTAAAAGCAAGCTGGAGTTCACCTATAAGATTAAGGACGAGGAAAAGATAACGTCGACACCTCTGCTGGAATATATCGCCCAGAAGAAACAGGAAAAGCGAGAAGAGAAACGCAAAAAGATGGAAGAGAAGAAAAAGCAACGTAAAGAGGAACGGCACAAGAAGAGCCAGTCGGGAAAGGCGTTCCCCGAGGCAATCAAAGAAGAGAAAGAGAAGTCTAAGGATGACGAAATAGTGGTTCGAACAGTTCCGTCAAGGCTGGATCCGAACCAAGGTAAGAGAGATATGGGTAAGAAAGCAACCGAAAAGGGGGAAGGTGGAAAAGATGGCAAAGATAAAGATAAAAAGCCAAGAAACCGCAAGGATAAGGAGAAAGAAAAGGATCGTGGAAAACAGGATAAGGAAGAGGCTGGTGGTGAGCAAGAAAAGGTTTTAAGTCGTAAGCAAGAAAGGGATCGTCAAAGACGAGAGAAAGATAAGGCGAGGAAACAAGAGGAAAAGGATAAAAAAGCATCGGCTGAGACGGCACGGAAGGAAAAGGAAGTTATAGTTAAACCAGAGATTGAAGCACAAACAGCAGTTCCGGTGGAGGCCTCCAAAAAAGAGGTGAAGAAGTACAGTGAACGCAGGAAGGAAACACGCGCACGTGCTGAAACTCGTCTGGCCGAACTTGAGGACAAGGATCGTAAGGATGCAAAAAATCCAGTTACAGGCGAAGATTGTCAAACAGTTGACGTTCCGAAAGTTGACATCAAGAAAAGCATGCTGACACCTCACGTGGCACCATTCATTCCGAAGGAAAAATCAACCATCATTTTAGGGGAATCTTCTTTCGCTCTGCCGCCAGCTTTTCCGCTGAAATCATCGTCTTCTACTCCAACACAGCTGGAAGATGCATCATTAGCAACGGAGAAGAAGGAACTGCGTCCAGAACAGGATGTTCCTGCCGGAGATAGCAGCAGTTCGGACAAAAAAGCGGACATCGACGAAAAGCTGAAAGAAATACGCGAAGCTCGTAAGATTCGCAACAAGGATCGTCCGTCGATCGAAATATACCAACCGAGAAAACGTATTGTGTCCGGAACTGCAGGCGGCTCGAAAGAAGGAGGCAGAAGCGAAGATGACAAGGTTAAAGAAAAAAGCGATTCGGATCATTCGACTGACAAAAGTATGAAACCGGGATCTCACGGAGGCAGGGACAGAGATAAGAGACATAAACTTACGAAAAAGGCTTCGGACAGGGAGAGGCCGAAAGATAGACGAAGCAGAAGGAAGAATTCTAGCGAAGCTGAGGGTGGAAGGGAGAAAGAAGGCGATTCCAGAAAAACATCCCGGGAGGAGCCAGCACCTCCGGCAGAACCAGTCTTACCAACGGTAGAAAAGCCTACGGAGAAGTGCGAAGTGAACGAGGTCGTTGAAGCTTTGGAGGGCGTCAAATTAGATTCGTAAATTATGAGTTCCTTTATTATGATGGGATTACATAAACATATATAATAAATTATCGTTCTACTGCAATCATGTCAAGGCTTTTGTAATTGCATCCGAAATAGGTATCACTAATTTTGTCGTTCTGCTAGTTGCTTTAGCTGACGAAGTACCGTTTCCAGCAACTTCTTCTTATCTCGTTCGGATTTGGATTTCATCAGCGAGAGCATCGACTTCTTATCCGCCTCGCGAAGCTTCTCCAGCACAACAATAATCGTCGACGGATGGACCAGAGAGTAGCGGTTGTCATCCTTTCCAAAATCATGTAAGTAAGCACTCCAGTCCTCGGAAATCAGCAAATCTAGCAGCTGTCGAATTTCGGCGAAGTATTTGGACAAATCGCCCTCCCGCAATCCCGGCACTGGATCGGACGCGGCAAACAACTCAAACTGCATGAGATCTAGATTGATCTGGTCCAACGCTCCACCCGAAATTTGTTTAATTTCGTCTGACAGAATCAACTTATAAATTCGGATAGCAACATGTTCACAAGCCTTCCGACAAGCTGCCTGTGCAACACCTGGCAAAATATAGGAAAAACTTTGGAATGTACTCTGCAAAAAGGCAATCATGTCCGTCACAAAGGGCGAAGCGTGACCGTAGCTTTCCGGCAGCAACCAATCGTAGCCCTCGAGTTCTTCGAAGAACTCATCCAACTTGGAGCACAGTTTGGTGGAAACTTGCTGCTCAGCTTCCGAGCGCGCAACCTGCAATTAATCAACACTATACGTTAAACTGTTTTAATAAATCTATTCTAAGAAACCACTCACCTGGAACATGGCCGATGGCGTTTGCGTCACGTTCTGGCTAGTGCCGGTCATTTTGCATACGAAACTGTCCAAGAATGGGCCTGCCTTCTCCAGATATTGTGTGTCGATTATGATCTGAATAACCTGCATCAATGCCAAACTGGGACTGCGGAAAACTGCCGACAGGCATCCACTAAAGCTGCGCGTCAACAGGAGATTAGCGGCCTTCCGAACCATGGCCGCAATTTCATTTGGCGAAAGAGTCAACTCTTCCGAAAACTTCATGCAAGCGTACATAAACTCCATCGCCTGATGGTAAACTTCGGGAACCATACGAGAAAAAGGGAACTTTTTCGGGAACGATTGAGCTTCAAGCTGTTCCGAATGGAACGGGAAACGTTCCAAAACGGCATCGTATTCCTCTTGACTCACTGCTTCCAATGGAAGAAAATCGCTTTTATCAAGAATATCACGAAACTCGTTGACCCATCGCTGCAGTAGAACCTCATTGTAATGATCACGCATTTCCAACAACAAATCCCACAATTGCGATACGGTGTATCCATAGTTTTTCAATGTTGTAATGCTAAGCATGATCAAATTCTTGATGCGAAGCAAAATATTTGGATCCGTACAGGACGAGGATGACATGCTCAAAACGTTTACCGCCCTGGTCAACGAAGAAGACCACAAATCGTCCAAGTAAGTCTGAGTAACAATTTCACCTCCCGTGTTCATAACGTGATCCTCTACAACGAAAAATCCAACGATAGAATAAATGTACGTCTTGTACGCTTCCAAGTTATCGTGCATGGTTTGGGGAGCTTGCAGAACCAGCTTAGCTTGATCCCTTCTCTGCTTGCGATAGTCCTTCTCAAAGTACTCTTTATCATTCAACACAGTGTAGATATGCAAGCAACGGTAAATCGGCGAAAAATCAATCAGATCTTGTGCATTGACGTCCTCCTCATCATCCACGCACTCCCCATTTGAAGCCATCTGTTTATACTCTGCTATGATCGTATTCAAATCCCTCTTCTGCAGTTCCTTCGTATGCTTCATGGCAATTTCCCCAATTCTCGGCGAAAATTTGCGAATATTCTCCAAAAATTCTCGAAAGTCTTCCTCCGAAGATTTTTTAATATTCTCCTTCAGCTTCGGAATCGTTTCTCTCATTTGTTGCGAGAACCTATAGCCGGACACCTTCGGCAGATACTCATTCTCCAAAACTTCGAGCGTCTTCAGTGCCGGATAGTACCGCTTTTCCCGTACCTGCTTCAACAGTTTCGAATAGCACTCCAACACCGGCAGACAACTTGAGAGTCCTTCAATCGCTCCTGCTATGTTTCCCTCCACCTTCCGAGCCTTGACCAAATCGTTCCCTTTGGCAATTACTCCAGCGGACGCCTTGCTCAAACCATCGTCCAAGGCTTGCACTTCCTGATTTAGGCCTTGGGCTTGCGATTTCACCAACAGCAGTTCCCGGATGGAATCGATAAAGCCCTGGTAGTATAGATTGCAAATCCGTTCGATGTCCTTGTCGTGCGAGCGAATCCGGGACTCGAGCTGTTCGGAAATTTGATCGTGCGAGTTTCCTTCCAAAATCGTCCGAAACGTCGGACCCCAATAATCGTCCACAGCCTCGATATCTTGCATCGAGATGTTTGCCATTTTCGAGCGGATTTATCCACCGGGTCTTACTAAACACTGTTACTTTTTCTCAGGTTTATTATTGTTAAGATACGCTCAAAAATTAAATTGACCTGCTAGAAAGCCAATAACATAACACTGAATGATTAATAATAAATATTAAGGTGATGCGTGAAGCCAATATTTTTATCCGCAATATGACAACAGTTACTGGCGAAAAAAAATTCAATACAAACACTTAAATTTTCTGCATCGCAGAGAATATGGTAGGAATGATAATAATGGATGAATATTGCACAAAAGACTTTGTTTTATTCCCTACATAATGAGAGTGGAACTCTAGTATACTGCCGTTATACGCATAACTGTCCCATGTTCTATGGGATTCCCTATATACATGGGACAGTTATGCTAATAACGGCAGTATACTGGTCAGTCATCCTGTATAGATGATCCGGAGACGCTGGAAAGTATCACCTTAATATAAATATCATTTTGTGGGTGGCATCATGATTTCGCTTGTGGGTGATGTCATGGCTGTCATCATCATCTTATTGTTTCTCGCAGGACATGTGAAAAGGGCCTATATTTCTTTGTTGATTCTCTTCAAAGCACACGGAGAAAAACAAATATACTAAAAAGCATAAATTCTATGCTAAAACCATATTCGGTCTATCCAGTCATTGGAATGAATAAACCAGGTTTATACATTGATAAGAATAAATCAAATACATGCATTCCAATGTATTTATCAAATTTATGCATTCCAATGCATACTTTAAATATATGCATTGTGTTGCGCAAGCAACCAGACAGACTATAAGAACTAATATTCCGATTTCGTAACGTTTATCATTGCAGGGCGTTATAAAATTCCTTTGGGAGAATGAATTATAGTAAGATTTAGGTTAGATTCTTATGTAGGTTTGTGCTTCGTATTATGCAATGACAATTTTAATGTTTAGGATGAAAATTGTACTAGTTCTAATTCGTAGTAGTGTATGTCGGGTACTTACGTTTAGTGTTCTTCTTCTATCTATAAATCTGTCCGTACTTGCACAATCCGTACTATTAGTGTAATTACTGTGGGAAAATGTTTTAGAATTAGGTTAATTTTAGCATTGTTTCACATTCATATCTACCTGTTATTTTGTATATATATATAGTAAAACTAATATTATATATAATATATATGATCTAATATATATAATTTTATATAGTTTAACTATATTTTATATATATATAAATAATGATTTGATTATATATAATATATAATGGAAAATACAATAAAGTCTACATAATATTATATATATATATAGATTATTATATATATATAATATATATATTGATAGTCAAACTAACATTGGCTAAAGGTTGCACTGATCGCTAGTGATTGTCTATGGTGTAACAAGCACTTGCAACTATGCCCATTATTCACCTATTGACCTACGTACTTTCGCTTGCACCGATGTCCAACACTGCGATTTTAACGGCCGGTCTCTCTAGAATTCCGGTTGCTGTTTGCACAAGCGCACGACGTACCTGTCCATCTTTGGACCGTATTGCATGGACCACCCTACCTTTCGGCCAGCAGTTCCTTGGCAGCGTCTCGTCCACGATGACAACGATATCTCCTTCCCTTACAGGATTCACAGGATGAAACCATCTGGTCCTCCGGATTAGGGTTGGTAGGTATTCGGCTACCCAGCGGCGCCAGAATCTGTTAGCGTAGACCTGTGACATCTTCCATGTATGTTTCAGTGCGTAGCTGCTGTCATCGAACGCGATTGGGGGCTTGGATCCGTCAGACGAACCGAGCAGGAAATGATTCGGTGTGAGTGATTGGGACAGTTCATCATCTAGTGGCAGTTCTGTCAACGGCCGTGAATTGATGATTAGTTCGATCTCAGCCAACATGTTTCGAAGTAGCTCATCGGTGGGTGTGCGTGTGAGTTGGGTGTGCTTTAGGGCTTTCTTTACTGATTGGACAAGACGTTCCCATGCCCCGCCAAAATGCGGAGAAGCAGGCGGTTTGAACGACCACTTGGTGTCAGTCGTAACAAAATACTCTATTAACTTCTCTTGGTTCACCTGCTGCAGCGCTTCCTTTAGTTCCCGATTGGCTCCTATGAAGTTAGTGCCACGATCGCTTACTATCTCCAAAGAAGTTCCTCTTCTGGCGATGAAGTTTCGGATGGCAAGAATGCACGAGTTCGTTGTGAGACTGTGGGCTATCTCCAGGTGTATTGCTCGCACAGTGAGGCAAGTTATCAAGACTCCCCAACGTTTTTCGGTTCTCCGACCAACAACTACATTCAGCGGCCCGAAGTAGTCAATTCCGATATACGAGAACGGACGGCAAAAGGCTTTCAATCGTGTCGGAGGAAGGGCGGACATTTCGGGAGCAGATGGCATCGCTTGACGATTCTTGCAGTGCTGACATCTTGCTCTCACACGATTGTACGTTGCACGGAGCTGGGGTACGTAGAATCTGCGCCGGATTTCATTGAGCGCAGTTTGGTGATTCGAATGACCGTACTGCTGATGGACGCTGGCAATGATGAGGTCTGTAACTGGATGTCGTTTGGGCAACAATATCGGGCGCTTCGTACACTCTTCAACCAGATCGCAGGCGTCTATGCGGCCCTTCATACATAGCAGTCCAACTTCATCTAAGAATGGGCTAAGTCCGTACAGCGGGCTACTTTTCGGCAACACGTTTTTCCATGGAACAGGATTCGGTTTCTTCAGCAAACTTATTTCCGTAGTGAACTCAGCGTCTTGCACCAGCTTCAAGATTAGTAGTTCGGAATCTTGCTCATCTTGCGTTAGCGGACCAGTGATTATGGGCATTTTTGCCAACTTCTTACGAAGGTTCGCTGGATATCGTTTGACGAACGCTACATGACGCAGTAGACTCTTCCATCTCGAAAAATCTTCCCATCGAAACGGCGTTGACTGTGCAATATGGTGGAGCACATGGGAACGCTTTTCTTCCGGAGTGTTTTCAAACTTCGACGCTGTAACAGGCCACTGCTCTTTCGGCTTCCATAGGAATTCTGGTCCGCGAAATCATCGGCTCGCAGGAGTGAGATCCGGTTGCTTTTGCCATTTAGTGGCATCATCGGCGACATTCAGTTTCGTTGGGATCCAGTTCCATTCGTACGTTTCTGTTGACTCCAGTAATTCACTAACTCGCACCGCTACAAATTGGCTATATTTCCGATGGTCAGAATTAAGCCAACACAGAACATCTCGTGAATCCGACCAGAAGAACCTGCGTGAGGGTTTTAATTTGTGCGACTCCAAGACATCACTTGCCAAACGAGCTCCGATAACCGCTGCCTGAAGCTCTAGCCTAGGGATTGACACGAACCGCAATGGAGCTACCCGTGTCTTCGCACCGATAAGAGCGCATTCCACTTCGCCGTTCTCCTCAAACCGCAGATACGCGACCGCAGCAAATCCGTTTTCCGACGTATCCACGAACACATGAAGTTGTATCATATTCGGCTCTCCTACGCCAGTCTTCATTCGGTAACACCTGGGCAGGCTGACATTTTCCACTTGTGGAAGGACTCGTAACCATGTCTTCCACTTTTCTAACTGTTCGGTCTTGATCTGATCGTCCCAATTGACGCCACTCCGCCAAATCTCCTGAAGAAGGATTTTTAGGAACATAAGGAAGTTTGCCAATAGTCCCAGTGGGTCGAAGATCATCATCAGTGTACTCAAAATTTGCCTCTTTGTCGGGACTATGCGACTCTGGAGTAAGTCTGCGTTGATTCTCGGGGATACTTTAAAGGTGAACGTATCAGTAGCAGTGCACCACCACATACCTAGAACTTTCTCCGTTCCCATCTCGTTTGACAAATTCAGGCTTTTTTCACCAGGTTTCGTCTCGTTTGACAAATTCAGGCATTTTTCATCAGGTTTCGCTTGATGTACACGTTTTGAATTCGAAAGCCAGTTACGTATTTCAAATCCTCCCTCCGCATGAATGCAACGGACATCCTTCGCCAGCTTCAATGCATCTTCCTCCGACTCCTCGCTAGACAGCATGTCGTCTACATAATGTTCGTTGACTATCGCCTCAACCGGCCTCGGAAATCTTTCCTGAAACCGTTGCGCATTGTGGTTCTTTACGTATTGCGCGCAGCTTGGTGAACATGTGGCTCCAAAAGTCATCACCTTCATCGCATAGAAATCTGGGCTTCGATCTTGTTCGCCATCACGCCACAAGAACCGCTGGCATTGTTGATCATTCTTG
This sequence comes from Aedes japonicus, assembly GCA_034211315.2. Taxonomy (NCBI): domain Eukaryota; kingdom Metazoa; phylum Arthropoda; class Insecta; order Diptera; family Culicidae; genus Aedes; species Aedes japonicus. The sequence continues at coordinate 349,865 of JASCZW010000590.1, forward strand.
TTCACCATCACTTGGTGGAACATTTCCCGAATATCACCTGTAACGGCAATTTTGAATTCTCGAAAACGGCGTAGGATAGACGGAAGAGAAGTGAGTTGATCGGGACCGGAGAGCAGGAAGGAGTTCAGTGACATTCCCGCTACCTTTGCAGCAGCATCCCACACGATACGTAGTTTTCCCGGCTTGTTAGGATTCACCACGGGGAATATTGGGAGATACCATACACGTGAAAAATTCTCTGACAACTGGCTATCCGTCAGCTTCTCAATGTACCCACTGTACTCGTAATCCCGTATCTTCTGCTTCAACACTTCTGCCAGCTCCGGTTCACGTTGCATTCGCTTCTCAAAACATACTAGCCGACGCATAGCCATTGATTTGCTGTTCGGAAGGCGGACATCGTCGTACCACCACAATAACCCTGTTTCGTACCGCTTTTCCTTCAAATGGGTCATGGATTCTAGCAATTGCCCGGCTCGCTCGTCGTCTTTCGATAGAAGAGGCCTGGCTGAGCTCATCGCCCCTAGGCTGTCGAGTGAAAAGTAGTCCTTCACTGTGTTATGCAGCTCTACATCCTTCCGTTCGCAGCAGGGGCACAAATGAAAGCTATGGTAAGCATTGAAATCCGTCGCTGGTTGGGGTGCTATGGAACAAGGTCCGAAAACAATCCACCCCAGACGTGTTCTAGCGGCGATTGGTTCTGTGGATTTGCCTTCTCTACTATCCAATGCGAGACCCAAGCGGTAGTTGTCGATTCCGATAAGCATACGAGGTCTTACGTTACGGTACGAATCGACTGGCAAATCTTGCAAGTAATGGTATTTCCGCACTATTTCCTTCATCGCAAGAGTTTGTTGAGGTAGAGCGAGACTATTCACCGTGTGCACCTTTGGAATCCAGTGTGTGGTCGTATCGTGCGCTCCGGAAATCTCCAGCGCAAGCATCACGGAATTCGGTTCTTGACGCTGATGATCTGCTGTCCAGCCCAAGCACAAGGGATACGATTTGCCTTATAGACTCAGTTCCTTTAGCAAGCTATGCTCCATCAACGTCGCTGACGAACCATCATCAAGAAAGGCGAAAGTGTGAATCGACTTTCCTCGTCCATGAATGAGCACTGGAACGTAACGGAAAAGTACTCTGCTAACGCTACTTACGTGAGTGTTGCATGTTTCGTTTGGTGTTTCCATAGTTTGCGAATTCTCCTTTCGCGGGTATCTGGAGTCATCGTGTAGCAGCTCGTGATGCATGTACGAGCAGCCATTTCTTCCGCAAGCTTCTTTCACTGCACAGGCTCCAAAATGATTCGCTAGACACTTCCGGCATAACTTATTCTGCTTCAACGCTGTCCATCATGCTTCAATGTCTAGTTCTCGGAACTTCCTACACGATCCTACGTTGCTCCATTACAAATGATGCACTGCATGTAAGCCGACTTCGACGTTTCCTGGGAATCCCTTGTTGAGCTCGTTGAGTGGCTAGAACTGGTGTCAAGATGAACGTATACTTCTTCTTTCCGACTACGCTTCTCAGGTTTGCCAACGTACGTGCTGATTGTCGACGGAATCGTAACAACACAAGCTGCTTCCACGAGCGTACCCAACCAAGTGCTGAAGTCTGACAGAGTGATCGCGTTCAAGGTTTGTCGATGTTTCGCCCAGCCGAGTTTGATGGTTGGTGGCAGCCTCTCGACAAGCTCTTGAAGAAGTGCTACATTACATAAGTGCTCGTTTACTCCACATGCCACAATCGTTGCGCACATGTTCTGGACTGCGACGCCGAAATCGATCAGAGTCCCGAGTTTCTCCGTCTTCGGCGCTTGCATCTCCCGAATCTTGCATACAAGCGAGTGTACAATCACTTCTGGACGTCCATATAACATGCGCAACGTACTTATCACCCCTCCAAGCCCAGCTGGATACAATAGTTGACTCCTTACTGCTTCGAGAGCTTTCCCTTTCAAACTCCGCTGTAGCCGAAGCAGGTTCTCCTCATCGCTGAAACCGCACATTTTGGTAGTGCTTTCATAGGTGGCGATAAACAAAGGCCACTCTTCCGGTTTTCCGGTGAAGATTGGAATCTCTTTTGCTACTGCTTGACGCGCAGCCAGTTGACTTCTGCTCAGCTCATGAGACAGGATTACCGATGGAGGATTGGAATGAGGAAGAGAATGATGATTCGGATCGAATGGATCTGCATCGACGTTCAACCCACTGCCAACTCTTTGAACAGCATCGTTCGTGCCGATCTCCATCGCCCTTAACCGTCCTTCAAGACGCTTTGTTTTAAGCTCTTGTTTCTTCGCCATTTCTTGAAGCTGCCTTTCCATTCGCTCGATAACCTTGCCCAAATCAGTCGCTGGACTGTTTTCACCTCCTATCGTAGTTGAATTTGCGCTTGGGGGTGGCACAGCAGGTGAGACAATCAACTCGTTTTGGATTTGTTGCTCCCTCCTGTTTAAACGTCGCTGGTACTGACGCTGTATATCATCCATTGCTTGCTTCATTTCACGATCCTTCTCTTCGAGTAATCTCTCATACGTCCGTTGCTGTTCTTCAAACCTACGTTGCATCTGCTCCATCTGCTTCTGGAATTCTGCGAGTTGCTTATTTTGCTCTTGGTTGCTTTTTGATGACTTGGTCGCTCCATCTCGTGCCGGTACTTGCAAATGGGTCGGTGTGACCTGAACTGCCCGCCTTGCTTCGCACGATGAACAACTCCAGTCTACTGCTTCGATCCCTTCATCAACGCCCACGCACTTGAAGTGGAACCATCCACCACAGTCGTCACAGCAAACCATCCGGCTATCACCCGGATCTTTGCAAACACCACAACTCACACCCGGTTTCGGCACATTCCCACGATTATCTTTCGGCATGACTTCGACGTGAAATAAACGAATTTTATAATGTTGCGCAAGCAACCAGACAGACTATAAGAAGTAATATTCCGAGTCCGTAACGTTTATTATTGCAGGGCGTTATAAAATTCCTTTGGGAGAATGAATATATAGTAAGATTTAGGTTAGATTCTTATGTAGGTTTGTGCTTCGTATTATGCAATGACAATTTTAATGTTTAAGGCTAGTATGCAGCTCAGAAGTAGTGTGCATTACTATAGGACAAGTAATGGCCAAGCATTGCGTTTACTGTTGGAATTACTTACCTTGTATGCAGCTGAAAAGGAGGGAACGTTAGTAACGCCTGCCCTTGTAATCTAAATGGGACTGTCACTTTTCCTTGCGGAATAATATTCTTATCGATTATTCCGCAAGGAAAACTGACATGTAACCCATGCTGGAAATTACTTAGGTAAAAATGGTGAAAATTACTTCAGGTCTTTACTTGCCAGCTGCATACTAGACTTTAGGATGAAAATTGTACTAGTCCTAATTCGTAGTAGTGCATGTCGGGTACTTACGTTTAGTGTTCTTCTTCTATCTATAAATCTGTCCGTACTTGCACAATCCGTACTATTAGTGTAATTACTGCGGGAAAATGTTTTAGAATTAGGTTAATTTTAGCATTGTTTCACATTCATATCTACCTGTTATTTTGTATATATATATATAGTAAAACTAACATTGGCAAAGGCTTACACTGATCAAAGCTAATAATTGTCTATGGTTTAACTAATCACTTCGCTAAACTATGCGGATTATTTACCTAGGACAATGCCAGCGGTTGACAGTTCTAAACTAATAGTCCTGGCCTTAAGGTATGCACCATCGCTGTGGTTGGATGTGTGATGCGAAGCAACGAGAAGTTGCGACACATTGCAATGCATATTTCAAGCAAAACAATGCATTAGGTTCTAAGTACATTGAGAGACTCTCTTTGTCGACTTTCTCTTTGCGTACCTACGGCTATGTAAGAACATGTTCAACTATTTTGAACTTGCAGTACGGTAGTAATAAGTGTGATTATGGATCCTATACGTCGAAATCGTCAGCAAATCGTTTAATTGACAAGCTATTAACCAAAGAGAAAGTCGACAAAGAGAGTCTCTCAATGTACTTAGGACCTAATGCATTGTTTTGCTTGATTTGTATAAATATATGCATTCCAATGCATAAATCAAATATATGCATTACAATGCATATTTAAAATTAAAATTAGAAAAAGCCAAAATAATCAATCAATGGGAGCAGACAGTAGAGTATAAAAAAACGCTTACATAGTTGCGATATGTTTGATGTCCTGTTCACCCTCTCCCTTCATGGTAGCACAGGTGATCCACAACTTCATGGACGTAATCATGTTTGTCCATGTACAATTTAATAATCAGTATTCGTTTCAGCGATTTCGCCGGCTCGTTTGGATTGTCCATATGTGTTCTTTAGAATCCAGCTAACTATTGAAAAACAACTAAATACTTTTTTCAATTAATTCGATTTACAACAACGACGTAACAACAATTGTTCCAGTATTTCTCCCAAAAAACCAATTTTTGCATCACAAAACTACTAGAAACCTTCTGGGAAACTACCGCTAAATGCACGCTCTTTCAGGAGACAAAAGAATATTTAATTTGCACAAGTCGTCTAAGCTCCTAAAGTATAAAACGCCGGTAACAGTATGCACGGAAAGTAATAATTATCTAAAATGCATTGCAATGTATAAAATATATTGGTTCAATGCATACTTTTTATGCATTGCAATGATTTAAAAGGAATAAAGCGTAGAAAGGGATATATAATATGCTATACAGCATTTTCTATTTGCTCTGTACAATAACCAACACGATAAATCTGTAATGCCTGGGACAGACATACAACGCTGACCATTGTACGAACTGTCAAATACTTTAATCCTGTACCAAAAAAACACGTACTAGACTAAAGAAGTACAACCATAGACTAACTCTAAGACCAGTAGGTCCCATACAAAAACGATTTTTTTCTTGGCTCAGTCAGTACTAGCACATCATCCCAAGCTCGGTCCCAAGCTCAATAATGCACCCCTTATAATGAACTCACATGAACACACTCTCAAATACTCTGTCAAAATAACACAGCAAATCAAAACAAAGGCGCAAATATGTATAACAAGGTGCTGGCTTCAAGGTGTAATTCAGACCAAGGGGTTCTACAACAGTGAACCAATTTCAAATCGCTAGTTACATATTGATTGTTGGTACAACGCTGTACGTTGTATGTCTGTACCAGGCATAAAACTCATTTTATGACTACAGGTCGGTATCGTGTTCGAAAGAAATTTCTTTTTCTATCCCAAAACCATGTTAATACCTGGTACAGAAATACGACGTACAGCGTTGTACGAACTGTCAAATTCTTTAATCCAGTACTAAAAAACAGGTACTAGACTAAAAGAGTACATCCAACAATCAATATGCAACTAGCGATTTGAAATTGGTTCACTGTTGTAGAATCCCTTGGTCCGAAGTACACCTTGAAGCCAGTACCTTACTGTACATATTTGCGCCTTTGTTTTGATTTGCTGTGTTATTTTGACAGAATATTTGAGAGTGTTCATTTGAGTTCATTATGAGGGGCGCATTAATAAGCTTGGGACCGAGCTTGGGACCGATGTGCTAGTACTGACTGAAGCCTAGTATCAACAATCAATATGTAACTAGCGATTTGAAATTGGTTCACTGTTGTAGAACCCCTTGGTCCGAATTACACCTTGAAGCCAGCACCTTGTTATACATATTTGCGCCTTTGTTTTGATTTGCTGTGTTATTTTGACAGAATATTTGAGAGTGTGTTCATGTGAGTTCATTATAAGGGGTGCATTATTGAGCTTGGGACCGAGCTTGGGACGATGTTCTAGTACTGACTGAGCCAAGAAATAAATCGTTTTTGTATGGGACCTACTGGTCTTAGAGTTAGTCTATGCTAGTATGCAGCTGACAAGTAAAGACTTGAAGTAATTTTTGCCATTTTTAAAGAAGTAATTTTGATAACTGCTTCATTATGGGTTAAACGTCAGTTTCTCTTGCGGAATAATCCAAAGGAATATTATTCCGCAAGGAAAAGTGACAGCACCATTAAGATTACCTGGTCAGACGTTACTAACGTTACGAAGTTTGTCCTCCTTTTCAGCTGCATACAAGGTAAGTAATTCGGAGAGTTAAAGCATTTCTTGACCATTACTCGTCCTATCCTAATGCACATTACTTTTGAGCTGCATACTAGCCTTGAGCCAAGAAAAAAATCATATTTGTTCGGGACCTACTGGTCTTAGAGTTAGTCTCAGATGTTATCATTTATACGAGCTGCAATTGTAAGGAGAAAGTTTCGACAGTTTTTGTTCATTGAATTGGTCTTTAATCTGCGGGTAGTTCAGTTTTAGAGAATAGACATGAGCATAGTTATAATAATTTAAGTTAGTCGTAGATACTTGCACCGAGACTTGCACGTAAGAAAGAAGATATGAAAACTTCTTGTAAAGAATTGAAATTTTCCTCAGAAATTCAGGCATTAATCCAAGTTAATGTTTACGTAGACATCAATATAAGCTTAAAAATATTTTAAATCTTCGTTTCGAGAAAATACTAATTTTCATCAAAAAAAAAAATAGCTGGTGGGATGTAGCAATGAGAATACAGCAAGTATCAAAAATAAACATTGGTGAAACTTGAAGTTTCTCAATACAGTGCAGCCTGCTCAATTTCTGACACCTAGTCTGATACATTTGTTCTAGTATACCTAGAACCTACTATGTTGGCAAACCCACCGTGCAAGCGTTACGGGTAGATTAGTGAGTCCCGGTTACGCCCTATGCGTTTGCGCAGTCAAACATAACGGCAGCTGTCATGTTGTCCGATCCGTCAGAGCAGCGGCGGCTGAGGAGAAATGTCAGAAGAGCGAAAACAACAACAGTAGTGAAAAGAAAGGAAAATAGAATCGAGTTGGAAAGAATTTATAAATTATTGAAGAATGAAGTGAAGTTTAATTATGATTTTGCCACGAGGAAAAGTTAATTGAGGAGTTTAAAGGAAGGAAAGAAGTATTGTATTGCGGAGGTGAGGAAAATAATATTCAAAAATAAATGTGAAATGTATACTAACAGCTGAATTCTAGATACACTCAACGTGTGTAATCCATTATTTATTAGGAAATTCGCGAGGCACACGAGAACACCAAAATGTAAGTATTTTTCTTTGTCATTAAGTTCCAACTAACGGAAAATACATTTTCAGCTTTGAAGCTGTGCAACACTGCTATTATTTCATTTCTTCCTAAAATAATAGACTTTCTTCCCGAACATACTACACTAACACATATTGTTATTATTTGCCATGATGTTATTGATAGGTTTTTTGTGGTCTGCACTCAGTCTGGATTATATGCCAACTTTATGGCATAGAGTAAATCAAACATTTTGTTCGTGAAAGTTGTCGTACTTTTATGGTAACCTAACTTAACCGCCTATTCAGAATATTGTTATTTGGCCTTTTATCATCTGATATATTGTTAAAACTATATAGGAGATAGTTAGTTTATAGTTGCCAACTATAAGGTGGACCCCATAGTGGAAGCGATTGCGACGGGACGCGATCCTAATCGAATCGATAAACGACGCGATTTGATACCCATAGTGAACGCGATTAAGAACACTTTTCACAGAGGAAAATGAACCGAAAATCATCTCCATATCATTTCCATTCGCTTCGATAGATCCATCTTCCGCCATAATGCATACGAATTTTGAAATTTTGGACAATAAGTCGAAGCGGTTTGGTTTCGATAAAAAAAATCTAAAAAAGAAGAAGAATATATATGATCGCGTGACACCGAGCGACAAACCAGTGCACGTACTGTTCGATCGCAGGAAATCGCTCATCGCGTTGAGTCACGTCGCGTCCACTATGGTGTGTTAGCTATGTTTTCGCTTTGTTTAAATGTGCGGAGGTTGGTCGCGCGACTGTCAAACTTCGCATCGCATCGCGATCGCTGCTACGGGAACGTCCATTAATTACGTCACGCAAAAATTGACTTTTTATAACCCCCCCCTTGTCACGTTTTTTGTATGAACCTTTAAATTTTTTCGTATGGATCGTCACGTTTTCTCAAACCCCCTCCCCCATCCTGCGTGACGTAATTAATGGACCTTCCCTACCCTGGGGGCGCCTTAAAAGGGTAAATGTCGTAACAATAACGGAAACAGTCGTCAACAAAAAGGGAAATGGTCCAGAAACGGTATGTGATTATGCGGGTTCACGCTACAACCTATATTACGTGATATAGAGTATCTTGATATCAGCAACTATACATCTAGTTTTCACTGGTAATAATGTTCATGTCATTTGATATCAAGATACTCTACACCCAAAATAAATTTCACATAATCAGTGGAAAATATCGACTAGAAATTCATTTAACTTTCATGTGATTCAGAAAATGGAAAATGCTTTTCAAAAACAAGTGAATCTTATGTGTCCAGTGAAATGTATATGATAAGTCAAGTAGAATTTCTTTTTCTATGTGATAATCATGTAAAAGTCACTTATTTTAGTATTGGATAATATCTACTTGTGATTCCATTAGTAGCTAAGTGAAAGATTTTTTCAGTGTATATCACGTAATATAGGTTGTAGTGTGAACGTACTATAAGTCAATCTTATGAAATTCCAAAACATCGTTCATAAGTTGAATTTTATGAATGTTTTAAGTTTATTTGCCTGAGTGTCCACAGAAGAAAAATTCGGCAAATAGATCTGATCAACAGAGATAGGCCCATTTCAAATGTTATACGAGAAGTTTCTCCGAACACTGATCGATTTTCTTTATCGATTATTTTCCTAATCGAAATTCAAGTTCCGGTAATCGAGAACGGACATCACTACTATAGTCACTAGATTCATTGTCATTGTATCCGCCAGACTATGAATCTAGTGACTATAATCACTACTCCTAATCTTTTATCGATCAAAACCCAACACCAAAACACTCACGGTAAACGTCAGTTTCGTGATTACAAAACGTCTTTTTTACGCGTGTTTTATAAATCCTGAATTTTCGCCCAAATTATTACGAGAATGTCGTACTTGACCAAAGGCTCCATCTTGAGGCAACAATTCGAAACCCTGTGGAAATCACGGCACATATCTTCTACCGCGATACGGTTTTGCAGCGACTCAACAAAACCCCCAACTAGCGAAGCCGGCGAAAATCCGCCAATGCCGCAGGAAGCACGAAAACTGAGTGGATTCGCCAAAGCATTTGAGAGGCATGCCGCTCCGGTGGACGAGAACGAAACTGCGGAACCGTCCAAAACCTTTGCTTCGTTGATGAGGAATTCAAAGTTCGTTGATGTAAGTTGAAAATTATAGACTTAGCTTTGTTTCCAAAAGTTCTAATCAAAATACGTTTCGGTTTCGGTTTTTAGCTGGGCGATCCGGAGAACAAAGTTGTAACCGGGAAGATTTTCCACGTCGTGGAAGATGATCTGTACATTGATTTCGGTATGAAGTTCCATTGCGTTTGTACAAGGCCGGTGAAGAATGCAGAGTAAGAAAATGCAATGCTTACAACTACGATTGAAGTTCCCGATTGGAAAATTTGCTTTCTTTCAGGGAATATGTTCGTGGCGCTCGAGTTCGGCTGCGTATTCGTGATCTCGAATTGTCGACACGGTTTCTGGGATCAGATAAAGATCTTACCCTGCTTGAGGCGGACTGTCAACTGTTAGGATTGATTTCCTCCCCTGCTAGGCCACAACAGGCGAAAACCTCAGAAGCTGTATCCTAACTGTAAGTAATGTTGTTTTGTTTTGTTTTGTAGATTATAAATATAGGCACATTTTTGCGATGGCTATTAACCTGTCATAGTTACAGATAGAAAAGAAAGAACGCATTGGTGGTTGAATTAGTTTCCTTTTATATACCCAAATTCCATTTAAACTGAAAATGTTTGAAATGTCGATCACATTTTACTTTTTCTGGTCATGAAATTCATCACAGCTTGCATAGCTTCATCGGTCGTCCATCGTTTGGCAAGCGTTTCTACTTCACTCTTATTGGCACGTTCAAGTTCTTCTAGTTCAAATCTTCTCATCAGCTGCTTGGTGGCTTTGATCGATCCGACAGGCAGCTCTCCGTACTTCAGAATCCTAGGCCATAGTTTTGAATCAAATTCCTCCTGCTTGTACAATTCCGCTACCACGTTAAACTGCAGTGCTTCCTGGGCATTCATTCGATAGTTCAAAAGAAGCATTTCTGACGCCTTGCTTCGTCCCATCAATTTGGGGAAAGTGTAGGATGAGCATCCTTCCGAACACAGTCCCAGCGCTGAGAATGGAGTGTAGAAGTAGGCCTATGAGAGAAGTAAGTCTAAAACTCATTGATATTGGAAAAAATGAACCCTTCATTACCGAATCTACCATGTACAGAACATCGCAAAGGATAACTGTTGTAGCAGCAATCCCAATTGCTGGACCATTGACCACTCCAATCAGTAGCTTGCTAAACGAATAGAATGCTTTCACCATATCGTACAGCTTTCCATTAGAGGTTTTCAGTCGCTCCTCGACGGATTGATTGCTGGTCAATATGCCACTTATATCGTTGCCGGAACTGTAGAAATCGCCGACTCCCATCAGAACCACCACTGCAACACTGTCATCCCGATCGGCCTTATTCAACTGCTCCGCCAGGTCCCCATAGGCTTGCAGATTGAGGGCATTCTTCTTTCGGGGATTGTTAATGGTTATCCGACGAACCGCTCCGAACTGCTCGATTATTAGGTGGGCTGGTTGTGATCCCGTGGCCATGTTTTTGCAACCTACTGCTTATCGTTGTGAGTTTGACAATATAATATATTGCTTCGTGTTCTACGATAAGCTTGAAGTGCAAAGGTCGTAAAACGAACAAAAAAAAACTTTCAACAGTTCGTTCACTTCTGAGAATATATTATTTTGGAATCGAATTGGCAGTTTCGACCGGGTACATAAAATGATCTGCAGCGAGTTCTAGTCCCTTAACACACTATCAAATGGTTCAACACAGAACGCTATTCCACTAATGTAGTATCTATCTAGACTAAGTTGATCAAAACAAGTCTTTCGTAAACAAGTGAGTGATAGAAAATCATTATTCTATAGATACAGGTACTTGTTTTAGTGCGTGTGTATGGGTAGAAAGCTTTGCCTCGAGGCTTTATTAGGTAAGCTCGTTTGAAGCTCTCGTTCATTAAATTATGGCAGCTGTTCCGAATCGGTTATAACATTTCTTGTTTTTATTAGTTTTCCGAAATGGTTGGTAATTAACAAGTCTAGGTTTTTTTTTCATTAGGGCGAATCTGCAATTGAGAGACTCTCTTTGATTACTTTCTCTTTCGTTCATATTCCATTCAGCTACGTTTTTCATTCAACTATTTGTAGAGTATGGTAGCCAGCACTGTTGTGTTTCTATCTGTACTAAAGATTCCCTCAAAAGATTTAGAATGGCGCTGTAATAAATGAAAGAGAGTGAGAGAGGAGAGAGCCTCTCATTGTTAGATTCGCCCTTTTGAAAAAAAAATCCTAGAAGTGGTCTAGGATCGATCACATGTAAGCTCGAAGTGGTCTATACTAGTGATCCTCAAGGCCCAAACGTAATGTGGACGGAAACGGAACGGAAACGGCAAGTTTGACAGTTGTCGCAAATGCCGTCGATATGTCCAATTGGAATCAACTTGGATCTAATCAGTTTTCTATCCGACAAGCAGGTTCAGTCAGATTGCACGGAAAGAAATGACTGGGGATTGAAATAACAATCACGATAGTTGATACTTATAGTAAACATACTTTTGTTTCAATCAAAAAATATGTTCAGATCCAAGTAATTTTTGAATTGAATCAACAATGTTTCATAGTTAAAAGAGCCATCATTTTTACACATCTGTCATGGGGTTCAATCAAACAAAAATGTTCTTATTCCAACCAATATGTATGCTTGAATCAACTATACAAAAAAATAAAAACAACAATCTGGTAGTTTACAGTTCGCTACCATCCGACAAGGAAGTTCTTACTGAGTTTGTGGAGGATGAGGAATTGGTTTAATTATTGAATAAACCATTCCAGCAATGGGGGTTTTCAATTGTGAATATTTTTCATAATTTGATCATTGTTCCAACAATTGTACCAAGAAGTTTTTTTTTCAGCAAATAGCAACGATGTTTCAGCTCATAAGATTATAGAGCGTGAAGAAATAGAAGCTTTCCTGCCTCAACCATTATAAGCTGACAGAAAGAGGTGCATTGTAGGTCTATGCAAGTGGCGCTTTGCTTCTAAACATTAACTACTTAGGAACATTTACCATATTTAATCATTTTTTTTAAAATAGTACTATAAAATTGGAACCATAAAAAAACAAAATTGTTCATTAATCAATCATAAATTATGAGATAAATGTAATTGCATTCTCATTCAATCGATTCCGGAACCGAAAATCCAGTAAAAAAATTGAACTGACAACAAACATATTCAACCAACTATTGTTATTCAGTTAATTCAACTATAATCATGGTTGAATTTACTGGCACTGTAAGCCAACTGTCAAAATATCAACAATATTTTTTTTCGACACAACCATTGTATAGTTGAATCAACTATATTTTACTGAAGTTGATTCAAGCATACCATAGTTAAATCAACTAGAAATGTATGATTGTTACAATCATGCACTTGGGTTATCGAAAAATCAATGCATAAATATTGTTGATTTCAGATGAAATATTGTTGATTAAATCATACTTTTTTCTCCGTGTGGGCTCTTCCGCTGCCGTCGCCGTTAACACTGCGTTTGAGCCTTCATAGCAAGAGATAAGCGGAAATTCGATTCAACGATTTGGCAACGATGTTTGTTTTATTCACAGAGGCTGATAACACTTGCCACAGTGCAAAATTTGTACGATTGGCTCAGATTTGACAGCTCTCGATGCATGATTGGCTCAAAAATGGCTGCTTCCGCATATCTTACTATGAGGATCACTAGTCTATATATACCTTCGCTGAAAGACGGTCAAAGTCGAGTCCCTATATATAGGGACTCTAGGTCAAAGTGGTTAGGGATCTCGTTGTGTCTATAGCGTGTGTGTTTGTCATTATTTATTGGCTATGGTTAACTTGTGACAAGTTGTCTTACTCATTCCACACAATCTAAACTTAAGGCCCAAACGCCCCAAACTTGCCGTTTTCGGTAACATTACACAGTTGTCGCAAATGGCGTCGATATGTCAAATTGGAATCAACTTGAATCTAATCAGTTTTCTATCCGGCAAGCAGGTTTAGTCAGATTGGGCGCATCCACTGCACTGTGGTCCAGAGCGAAAAATTAGGTGGAATAAATTAATAACTCAAAGAATATAAGAGATAGCGTATTGATGTCTTCTGAACAAATTTTAGTTAGCTAATGCCGCGTTGTTAGCAAAAATGTCCTATACGCCTAATTTCACCAATAAAGTAATTTACTATCAAACTTTTTTGTTTTGATAGATAGAAATACAAAATGTTCTACAAAGTTATGGAACAACAAAAGCATTCAAACTTTGTGGAAGATTATATTTGTCTATCTCTTCTATTTTTTGAGATATAGCGCTTTTAAAGAAACAAAACCCAAAAATCAGAATTTCTGTCATATTTTGAAAAATATCTATTTTTCAGGCCTACTATATTAAGAGCGATTGTAGTTCACATAAAAATACACATTTGCTCCCAAGACATAATACTCGTACAACTTTTCTGTGAAAAGTTATCATCATTTTTGTTGTTTTATAAGCCATATATTCAAGCGTTACATTTCAAAAAGGCGCAAGTTAAACCGATAGCTTTATATACCAGTTGAATAAGTATATCTCAAAGTACATTTAAGCAAAATTTGGGAATGGTCTTTTTGATTTTGCTTAATAGCAGAACGTTGAAAATATCGTTTTTATGCCGTAAATTTACAACCGTGTTCCATTGGGGATCAAATCAAAGCAAGCTTTGCTTTTTGGCATAAAATTGTCACGTTAAGTGCTTTCAAAATGAAACAGGTAGGTAAATTTGTTGTTCGAGCATTGTTATTTCAATAAAGCGAATTTTAATTTATTAGCAATTCCTCTGACCATTCTCATATCTCTTCTAATGAAGGGAGCTAAAGAAAAAGATTTGTTGGAGTTTGTAAAGAAAAGGTATTCGGAGAAAAACTTAACATTGATTTGGTGCATAAGAAGCTTCATCTGGTGATGCTGAAGTTTCAGAAACTATGGTGTGCAGCTGGACGAAAACGCGAACGGTTTTTGAATATCAACAAAACTTGGCTTGATGGAGAATTTATGATCGGTGTTACGTCTTCGTCAACACAGTCCGCCGGCCGTCCATCAAAGCCGTTCAAAGACACAAAACGAAAATTAAGAAAAAAGGTTGAACCTCTTCTGAGCCAATATTCGGTCCAAGAAATCTCGTTTGCTGCAGCAACTTCCGTAGCGTCGGCTGGGTTCCGGAAAACTGGTAAACTGATAGAAAAATAAGCACAAAATCCTGATACAGCAGCGGCCAATCAACAATCTTCGGAATAAAAATGAAAAGAAAAATTAAATCCACTAACAGCTGAGAAAGGTCTTGCATTCTTATGCAAGAACGTGGTTTCAAAAGCTCAATACATGGATATCCGGGAGGTGAATTTGAGTAGAGGAGCAGATATATACCCATCGTATCCTGAGCAGAGCCGAATAACTTGATAACTGGCTTTGGTATTTAGGAGCTCAGATTAAGAGGTAAAATACCTGAGGATAATAACACAAAATGTTATGCGAATACCAAATTGAGGTAATACAATATCAAAATAGTATCTCTCAGGTATTTCCAGGTATCCAAAATAAAAAGTTTTGTTATTTGAGAGATATTTTGCTTGCAATTCTTAGGTATTTTGCTTAGGTATTTTACCACTTAATCTGAGCTCTTTAATATCACGGCCAGTTATCAAGATGAAAATTAGGTATTCATATGTTATTGTCTCCTGTTCGGGATACGACGAATTTACACTTATATACAAATAGGGTTGTGATGGCAGAAGCAATCACACAAGATATAAACAGTGTTTTATTGACGATGACGAGGACCACGAACTGCAAGAATATAGAGATTCGCATGTATTCGCACTCTCGTTAGTTCTGCTGCGGTTGATTGGGCATCGTAGATCTGACGATACTGAAGAAATTGCTTGAAATAATGATCTTCCTTCTTCAATTTTCCTATGCAGGCCCATCAAACTGGTATTTGCAAAAGAATGCGCAGAGCTAACAAAACGCAAGGTTCTTCTAATGAAGGTGCAAATTCGAAATTTGAAAAATTTTATGGTACTATTATCCAAACAAGTCGTTTCTGTTAAACCAGTGATGTTGTTTACGATGATGGACACCAAAGTTGCCAACGATTTGACTGGAACCAAATCGCAGGCCTGCTATATTGGAACTTCTGGCAAACACCTTAACAATTCCAGAAGTGGCATGGTCCTCCGATGAGCCTGGCATATATAGATATGGCTTTTCTCCTCTTCATGCGCACATAAGAACTATGGAAATGTTATTGGAAGTGTCTTATAGGCTGGTGCTTGATAAACCTACATGGCGTGTAAGCAAATCAAACGGTAAAAGTCAAACCGGTAAAAGCTAAGGAAACGGAAATTCGAAAAACGATGCGTGAGGAATTGGGTAAGAATAGTATATTATTCAATATTTTTAATTTTATTTTGAAATTATTCGATATCATCTAACTATCTCTTGTAATTTTTTTCACAGGATAACGCATTAGTGAGCCGGTTTCAGGATGTAGAAATTCAAACGACGGAAACACGGCACGAAAGTTTTTCCGTGACTGGAAAACTACGGCAAAAATTACTGGACTAAATGAATTTTTTGGAGCGGTTCAATATCCTTCTTACAGTGATTAACTGTAAAGCAAGAATCGATTATAATTCTTTGCGGATTATGCCGAAGATACTAGAGCATTGTACGAGAAGTTATATTGTTGGTATGCGTTGTCTCCAACAGTCCATAAACTTCTTGTTCACAGAGCAGCATTAATTAAATATACGGTGCTTCCAATCGGAATGTGCGGCGAAAAAGTTCAAGAAACAAGAAACAAGTGCATACGGAAATATCAGGAGTTCCACTCCAGAAAGGTTGCTCTTATCATCAGATCCTGTAATTTCGTTGACTAATAGGATATCTTCGGGAAAAATTGCATCAGAATTACCTGAGAAAACTAGGCTCTTGATTATTGAATACTAATTTTCAATTTTATTACTAGTAAGTAATAAACTCTTACATAAACATAACATAATATTTTTAATGATGATGACAAATCACGTTTCAATGCTACGTTACGATGTACTAACGTTATATGCATCAATAACTATTAATAATTACCCTAGTTCATAAACACTTGAAATAAATCCGATAATTGTAGATTTGCGGCATAAAAAACGATATTTTCAACGTTCTGCTATTAAGCAAAATCAAAAAAGACCATTCCCAAATTTTGCTTAAATGTACTTTGAGATATACTTATTCAACTGGTATATATAGCTATCGGTTTTACTTGCGCCTTTTTTAAATGTAACGCTTGAATATATGGCTTGTGAAACAACAAAAATGGTGATAACTTTTCACAGAAAAGTTGTACGAGTATTATGTCTTGGGAGCAAATGTGTATTTTTATGTGAACTACAATCGCTCTTAATATAGTAGGCCTGAAAAATAGATATTTTTCAAAATATGACAGAAATTCTGATTTTTGGGTTTTGTTTCTTTAAAAGCGCTATATCTCAAAAAATAGAAGAGATAGACAAATATAATCTTCCACAAAGTTTGAATGCTTTTGTTGTTCCATAACTTTGTAGAACATTTTGTATTTCTATCTATCAAAACAAAAAAGTTTGATAGTAAATTACTTTATTGGTGAAATTAGGCGTATAGGACATTTTTGCTAACAACGCGGCATTAGCTAACTAAAATTTGTTCAGAAGACATCAATACGCTATCTCTTATTATTAATTAGTTAGAGTTATTAATTTATTCCACCTAATTTTTCGCCCTGGACCATAGTGCACTGCCGTCGTATTTCCGCTTCTGTTATCACTGGCTGCGTTCCAATAGGCGAATTAATTTTAATTTTATTTAAACTGGACAGGTGGAAAATAATCGATTAATCAATTAAAATCCCTATGTTATTGATCAACAAACTTTCGATAAGCTGTTGGCGTGGACACGCCAGCGCGCCGCTACTCTAAACTTCCCTGCAACTCCGTTACCATTTTATATTTGTTATTGTTATATTTACATTAATTGTTATGTTATATATTCTCCGTGCGAGGAGTAACGATTATGATGTAGAAGGAGATGTTCGCTCATCACCATGAGGTACCAAGAGTGAACATTAATGTTTTTGGCTAGAATGAAAGATATGAAGAGAAAGTTTTGATAGTTCCGTTAGTGTGCGACAGGCATGGAAATATCACAGATGTTTTAGGAAATTGAGCGAAAAGGGCATGTGTACAGTGGTACTCGAACCAACGACATTTTTGCCTAACATCCCACTGCGGGGTATGTCGAAGCACGGACTAAGTCCGCCACTTCAATAGCCTGTTGGGGTCAAGGCAAAGATGCGGGCATTTGGGTTGGGAGAAGAGGTTCAATAAACCAATGATGTCAAAATTTAACCATTTAGTAGTACTTTATTTCCAGAAAGTTTGAAAAGAATCGGGCTCAAGGAAAAATTTTGGTGACCTATTTTGTGTGTCCAAATTTCATCGAATACAGTCTTTACGTCATTTTGAAGGGTATCAGTTGTTGAATAACTTAACGTTAAGTTTAGCTGCTAATATCTGCCAACCTGTAATCTACACATCCTCGAAGATAGCTAAAAAATTCATTAAAACCGACGTAAAAATGAAGAGATAATCATTAGTTGTCTTCTACAAAAAAGTGTATTTTCAAAATACCTAAAACTGTGTAGAACATTTAAAAAATAGGAAAATTCGAATAAAAAAATTATGATAAAAAAAGAAGCTTTAAGGGAGTGGACAAATTCGCCAAAATAGTCTTAGATTGGCAGGCCGTGTAGCGGGTGTCGAGAGATGAGCAAACCATATATGACGACGGATACCAAAAATAGGCACATCTTCCGAAACAAGTGGCTCCAGAAGCGCTGTCTGCCCTCACTGCGGTCTCACGGATGCGCGAAGCTATTGTAGCATCCTGCCACAACGCTCAACCAGTGTTAGAATGGTACAGAGATACACAGTTTTTTTCTTAATCAATAGACTTAACCCACTGAACTCGTCGGAACTTCGTCTGATTGAGAAGTTTTGGGTCATCATAAAACACCAAGAGTATTCGAAAAAAAGCAGTGGGTTAAAGTATCAAAAAAGTCGGTCTCATTCTTGTCAAAAATCTTTTGAGTGTTGTCAAGGGCACAGTGCGGACAATCTGTCATTGAGAGGAGATCCAATAAACCAATGAAGTAGAAACCTAACCATAATGGTGTAGTTCAGTGATGCTCAACATGCGGCCCGCCAGATGTTTTTTGGGGCTACTTCTGAATATGGTGATAATTGTTATGGAAAATAAATTTGGAAATTTTGAATCGTATGATAGAAAAGATAAATATCATGCAACATCCTGTAGATAACACATATTGTTGCCTGCTTAAACATGTTTCCGTTAATGAGAATTCCAAGTCTCTTAAAACTTCGCGCGAGTTCGATTATGATGTTTGTACTTTACATACGCTGCTTTGCTTGTGTTAATGCAGTCAAATGGTGAACGAAGGAACTCAGGCATTCGGTCCCCTCCAAAAAAGGTGACTCGCACCGATTGCCTTCATTTACACATGATGGTACCGACACATTTTTCTATACAGATCTCCGGCTTAATCAGTCAAACAAAGGAGAGCAACACAAAACACAATAACCGCAAACATTCAGACGGAGTGACTGAATGCATCACTGAATGAATCGGTGATTGACGAGATGATTGTTGGATAAATTCATGGGATACTGCTTATTGAATTTGAATTTTTCGCACACTGGTCGCAGCTCTCTCTCTTTATTCACAAAACTATTTCATTCTCCTTTTCATTTTCTTACCGAAATTTGAGTCACTCGTCGTGCAAAGTATTCAGCGAGGAGAGCATTTAAATTTCTCTCGTTTCTCATATGAATTGAGAGCTATAGTCAAATGAATGAGAGCCATATTATTCTTAATTCTCCCATTCATCAATCACGCGTGCGACTGTTCGGTAGTGTTTTTGTTTCGCTCTGAAGTTTGTTTGTGATTCTCGGAATGGATAGTAAAAAACGAGTGATTGGAGATGAAGGACGAGTTTTTCAAGAAAAGTGGACTGAAGCGTACTTTTTTACTGCAATCAATCAAAAACCAGTGTGCTTAATCTGCGGTAATGAAAGAATACAATTTAAAACGCCATACGAGTCAAAGTCTGCATCGAAAATGGACAAATTCTCAGGCAAATGTCGTTCAGAGAAGGCAAGTGAATTGAAAGAAAAACTGCGATGCCAGCAAAACGTAAACACGTAAACGTAATAGAAAAGTTGAAAATGAAATGTGCATTAAAACTAGTAACATTGTTGTGGAAAAAATAACAAAACACTTGAAACCTTTTTCGGACGATGATTTTGTAAAAGATTGTTTGAAGGCAGTGGTAGACGTGGTATGTCCAGCCCAAAGTCGAGTTTTTTCGCTGGTTTCTCAGTTGCGAGCTACGATTACTCGTAGAGTTGAAAAAATTGCAGACGATATGCAAAATACGTTGAAGGTGGCACTGGATGAAAGTACGGACATTTCAGATACCGCTCAGCTAGCGGCTTTCGTTAGGGGTGTTTCCAAGACATTTGAGATTACTGAAGAGCTCGTACGTTTATTTGCGCTCAAGGGCACCAGAAAAGGTGTTGATATTATCAACAATTTCTCATCGATTTTAAACCAATTCGGCATAGATTTGAAGAAACTGGCGAGTGCGATCACCGATGGTGCCCCAGCTATGATTGTTAAGTGTATTTTTTTTTTTTGCGTTTTAAGGAGCACAAGCAACATTTTTTGATCCACAGGAAAGCATGAAGGTGCCATTGCTCATCTCCTGTGACGAGATACACCAGGAAAATTTGTGTGAAAAATATATGGGTCAAGAACGTTATGAAGGATGTCATTAAGGTCGTTAATTTTATTCGATCAAATGCTCTCAATAATCGAGAATTCCAAGGGTTTTTTTCGGAGCTAGACGCAGCATATGGATACATACCTTTCTATACAGAAGTTCGTTGGCTCAGCAGGGGAAAAGTTCTTAAGCGTGTTTACGATCTCAAGACGGAAATCGCAGAGTTTATGTTTCCTTTGAGCAGAAATTGACGCTGTGGGAAATGCAGCTTAAATCAATAAATTTTTCTCATTTCTCTACGTTTGGATTGTGCAAAGAATGCGATGAAATCAGGTATGCCAGTGCAGTTTCCTCTCTGCAAGCAGATTTTTATGACCGATTCCAAGGTTTCAAAGCGAACGAACAGCCATCTACATTTTTTTTGTACACCGTTCTGTGTTGATGCTAAAAATGCTCCGGAAAATTTTCAAATGGAGCTTATACAACTGCAATGCGTCATCGAGTTGAATGAAAAATTCAAGGAGAATGACATTCTAACATTCTACTCGAATTACGTTTCGGAAGAATCTTTTCCTGAGTTGCGAAGCCATGCTCTTTTTATAACTTCTTGCCATTATTTTAAAATGTTTCATTGATCTGTTTTAATATCATTGGGTACGAAACCACTGTTCGAGCACCACTGGTGTAGTTTATTCTCTGAAAATTTCTCGACTTACAATTAATTGTTTTCAAATACAGTCTTGATAATTTAATGTGTATGTGATTGTATGTGACTTAATCACTTGTTCACGGACAAACACACATGATGTACACATACACAATCACCCATATGCAAACTCGACATGAAAGTATTATTTTTTACGATATATATCGATTATTTGGATTGTAGCTAGGGTAGTGATAAATAGTATCTTTGGTATATTCTTCAACGGTTGAGATTGGCAATAGGGTATTATAGGGGTATGTGGATTATTACACTGTTTGATAGTAAATATAATAATATGCAGGCATTTAATTTATTTTTGAATTTTGACAAGCAAAACTCTTGAAAAAACAACAATTTAAAAACATAATGATCGCAAGACAACACCATCCTATTTCACCATTAAACATGCTACAAAAAACAGACTACCTAAACCAACGAACCAACCAATGATTTCTAGCCTACACGCTAAGATAAGATTACCGAAAATACGGTTTTCATTTTACCGAAAATTAGGTTTTGGTAGCAAAACCTAAAGTATCGGTATGATTTACCGAAACAAAACGTTTGATTTTACTTAATGTTTCAGTAAAGTTGATTTACAGATTTTATCGTTATATTTTACCTAAATTTGGTTAAAAATTCTCTCATTGAGCTGCTAGCAGTTTCGGTAAAAAATACCGTACAAAAATAAGTAATTATTAATGTTTTTCCCGGTTTTCCAGCAATACCGAAATTTCGGTAATCCATGTTTACCGATAATTTCAGTATGTGCACTTTTGTGCGATTTTCAGTATTTTTTACCGAATTTTCAGTTTTCTTGTCTTAGCGTGTACAAAAATTGACATATATGTCATAATAGGAGCCCCTGTTACTGAAAATTAAGTGCTGTCACTTTGCATAAATGTCACTTTGTAAAACTGCATGTCGGTTTGTAAAAATAAAAATGATTAGATTTTTCTTGTTTAAAAATCGAGAAAAAATAGTTGAGATTCATAAAAAATATGTTTGTGTTAGGAAGAACGCCCATCATCGATACAGTTGGAAAAAACATGTTTTTTTTCTTAATTAAACCCCCTATTGCATTAAAAACTGTATGGTTTTTTGTGAAACTAATGATGCTGAATATGTCTCTAATGCACATTTCGCTTCTAACAATCATTGTTCCCCTAATACCCCTGCAATGATAAAAAAAATCATTTCAAGTGGTAAATAAATAAAAGTAATCAATTATGTGTGACGTTTAGCTCAACGTAAGGTATATTTGTATTACCGGGTAAGATAAGTGGGCTAGCTCAAGTGGCTAGCCGAAGTGGACTGACACAATGAACCCTTTGAAAACACTTGCTGTGCGACATAATGGGTATTACGATCAAAATTTAGTAAATCACGTTTGCAATGAATCCGGTTTTGATTGATAAAGGAGCGCGCCTTTGGAGGGTGCTCTTACTAACAAAGGCTTTAAATAGCGGATACTTTAAAAAAAACTCGATTCATTTCCAACAAAACAAACAATGACAACTGTAACAACACCGAATACTTCATGATTTTTCAATAGTGCTGAAGTGACTCGACATGCACTAAACAATGGATACGGGATATACTACAAAGATTTGCCTTACGCCGGTTGCCTTGGCCCAATACCATTAACCTGCCACCATACGAACACAGATGTGCATTGGACTGGAAATACTAGGGGTCATCCATATATCAAGTGCACAGTTTGGGGGAGGAGAGGGGGTTGGCAAGTGTCCACGATCCATACAATCCATATGAATGATTGTCCACGCAGGGGAAGCGAAGTGTCAGAAATCGGTCAAATCCAGTCCACGGGTATATAGATAGCTCCCCA
The DNA here is from genome assembly GCA_034211315.2 of Aedes japonicus. Lineage (NCBI taxonomy): Eukaryota > Metazoa > Arthropoda > Insecta > Diptera > Culicidae > Aedes > Aedes japonicus. Next base: position 372,525 of record JASCZW010000590.1, read on the forward strand.
AATCGTCGAATCTTTTTGCAAAAACTGTTTATTTTAGAGATCATAATTTACGGCAGTAGTGTGCTTCGTGTGCTTAGTGTGCCTCCCTCCGTTCCCCCCAGAAAAGTCTACGTGGTTTATGAAGAGCCCCTTGACAGATGCTGCAGGATTTTTAATGATGTTTGTGATGTTTTTGATTTTACTTTTAGCAACTTAGTTTTTCAGAATAGAATTGAATGTCGTTAGTCTGTGTGATCTCGGAGCCAAAGATGTTTGTTAAATAAATAGAAATTCTAAAAAAATTAAGAAAGGTTTTGAAGAAGGTCAGTTCTTAGTGCATTGACTACCCTTGAGGCCCATGGAAGACAACTTTATTTTTCTATAAGAGATGTGTTGTGATCTCGCGACCTTTGTTATATGCAATCGATGTTTCTTCAAATGTCTTGTATATGAGTTAAATCTGTTTGTTTTTTTTTTATTTTCTTTATTTATTAGTTTGTGTTTATTAGTTTATTTTGTTCCCACATCTTAAGAAGTCTCATCTTAGCTCAACCGGCCGAACACAACAAGGGAGCCCTGACCATATCGCACAAAGTTCTAGTGCTGGCGACAAGTCTCTGGTGAGACTACAGAATTCCATTTACATGTTCCTTTACTCAATCCTTCCCCAAAAAAGTGTCACCCATTTTAACCTCGGGTAAACCGTGAGTTACAGTCCAAGTCCTACTAAACGTAGTATTACTACTTACTTTAATAAAAAAAAATAAAAAACTAGAAGGGACAGCTCAATGGGGTTGTACGCAAAGTTGGCGTAGGACTACGAAGCAATGTGCAATCTAGATCGCTTGATTGTTTAAAGAGGGGCTGAAATTGGTTCCCTTCCAAAACCAATTCCCATACACTAAACGTTCTCACTACAACATTTATTATTTGATGTAGCCTGTCTTGGTATCTATATTCATACATCTTGCTTTCACTGGAAATAATATATATGACATATGATATCAAGATACTCTATATCAAGTAATATACCTTGCATTGCGAATGAGTTTTGTTCATTTGGGAAACTTTTACTCAAGAGCCTGGTTTTATTCAACTCCAATTGCATACGGTTTTTACTATAGTAAAAGAGTCTATAGGCCTATGTGAGTACAACACTGCTAAAAGTGCAAATGTCAAAAACATTATGGCTTCGGCACATGAAAGATGTTTTTCAGAATCGACCAGCCCGAAACCCAGCCTCCAGCTTTCCCAAACACATGTCAATTTTATTTGCCAGTTGTTTTGTTGGCCCTTTTTTGTTCGAGGGAACAGCTACTACCGCCACCTCATTTCGTCATGAAGTTGGTTTACTTGACCATGGCTTCGGTTCGCTCGGAAACCTCGTGTTTAGCTAGCTCTCCCGGTAGCTTGATCGAGGGGCAGTTTGAATTTCCAGAGACGTCAAGGCCATCCGCCAATTGATTTAAGTCAGTCAGGCAGCTACACTTTCAATCCGCTCGGAAATGTCATTTACGAAGCTGTTCATAGTGCTTATTGCTTTGGAGGAAGTATCGGGTTAAAATGCTTCAGCACTCGGTAGATGTGGTGCTAGACGTTTTCTTCTTCCAAACCTTGCTGCTGGAACTGTTTGGCTTCCGAGATGGTGAAGCGAGAATGCACGATAAGAGCATATTCTGTTGATATGATCGACCACCTGCAAATCATTATCCTTATTGCGTTGTAGATGGTTGTGGTCTATTTGGGAATTCAAAGTCTATTATTGTCGATAGGCGTCTAGGTCGAAATAGTGCTAATTGAACGATAGATCAGCATTGGGAAGTAAATATGTAATAAAATTCTATTGTTGCCTCTTTAGATAGGATTTGGTGGCCCTAAAAAGGACCGTTTGGTTTTAATAATGATATGGCCCTAGTTGTATTTTCTACGATGGTTGAACCAAATACATTGCAGCCATATTTATGCTGCGACATTTTAGTTGGACATTCTCAAAATTATTTGATTCTATCGAATGATTGAAATTTCAAACAGCACAAGAGATATGTTCAACCAAACAAATTCTTTAATAAGCAAACTGATTTGGTCGTACTGAAATGGACGGATATAGTTGACGGGGGAGAAACATTGTTCACGGTTGAACTTGGGGTTTCTTCTTGGTATTCTTGGGTCAGCTCCTCTCGGTGCGGGTGGCCATCTGCAGGTGACGTGGGATGATTCTTGTCCCGTTGTTGTCACGGGCGGCTTTTCTCATCAATTCGTAGGCTGAAGGAACCTTTTTTCTCGCAGCGATGTTGACGGGAGCATCGGCCCAAACAGCCAACTGCACCAACTTCTCTGGATAACGAATGCTCACCAGTACACCCTCCAGTGTGCTCGCACGGCTACTGCGTTGCTACAGCACATTTTGCTCTGCACAAACTCTTTACAAACTCTAACCTGAAATGGACGGATTTAGTTGAGAGGGAGAAATAATTTGCGATTCCTTTAGGGTTGTTTGTCTCATCACGGGCGGCTTTTTCCCGCCAATTCGTAGGCTTCAGCAGCCATGTCTCTCTCAGCGAGGTTGACAGGAGCATCGGCACCAACAGCCAACTGTACCAACGCCTCTAGGGGCAAAGATAGCTCGCCAGTGCACCCTCCAGGGTGCTTGCTGCCGCTAACTGCGTACGTACAACCACTGCACAGCTCTACGACTGTTGTAAGACTGAGTCAAAATTCTGCTAAGAGCTAGTATGTTATGGCGTCGGATGCTTTTGCACAAAGGAAGGCGGTACCAACGAAGGCAATGTGATACATACAAATTGCATCAAAGGGGACGAACTTTAGTCATTGTGCCACAATTATTAGTTTTAATTAGTGGACGCTAGCTGGATGATTTTCTTAACAGAAATATGCCTAATTTGCTTTCCACCGCCAGCAACTAATCCGGTATGCATAACTAGGAACAATTGCGAACTCCACCACATGGTCGGTCTCTGATGTGTTGCAGTTCGGCTTGAATTATCGCTTCTAGACTTTCGTTCGTTAGTTGTTCAACGTTCTTTGTGATACAATCGGGGACGCGACGTTTAATGAATGCCATGTTCAGCCGTGACGCGGTAATTGAATTACAAACAGCACAATAGAAAAATTCAACCAAACTCTTTAGTTGGTAAACTGATATGGTCGTCCTAAAAAGGACGGATTTACTTGACGGGGGAGAAATAGTTTGCGATTCTCCTTGGGCTTTCTTTCTTCGTTCAGCTCTTCGTCGTTGGGGCTGGCCTTCTGTAGGTGGCCAGGTTGACGGTAAGGTTGACGGGAGCATCGCACCAACGCTTCTCAGAGCAACGACTGCTCGCCAGTGCACCCTCCAAGGTGCTTGCTGCCGCCGACCGCGTTTCTACAGCCACCGCACAGCTCCACAACTGTCGAAATACTAAAGCAAAACGTGAAGGTGTACCCTTTTAATAACCTTTGTGGCTGGCTAGGAGACGTTCCTTACTTAAATATGAAATCTGTGCTAGGAAGTACAGTGTATTTGGTAAATTTATTCTGAAAAATCGACATTATATGATATTACCTTATATTTGCGTTATTTTAAATAGTTTAGTGTGAAAAATCAATATTTTTCATTATTGCAATCGACGCCTAGAAATATATACGATCGATTGGTGCAAACATTTAGAAAATGTTGGGATGAACGACTGAGATAGTAACGCTCAAAACCTGACCACATTTTGTGACGGTCGCAATAGATATTTTTTTGAACTGTACACCAGTATAGAAAACAAAGACGTAGTCCTACGTCAAAAACATAAAAAAAAAAAACAATTAAGCTAACGCGGTTGAGCTTTCGAAATAACCGAATTGGATAAAAAACACAATAAAACAATGGCAATGATTTATTCAACTCTTTGGCGCTTTAGCACAGCTATCGTCTTCCAATCTACAATTAATTCAACTAACTTAGAAAGTAGGTGGCAAGATAATAATTACATTCGGTTCAAATTTTTAGTAATACAGTGCTGCAAATACCAAATTCCATTTAGCTCATGCTCATGCTCAAGAAATTCAAATTAATGATATCAATACTTTAAGTCATTTCTAGAGAAACCTGACGGAAGGATCTCATTGAAAATGTGAACGATTCAACCCAAATAATGCTTTAGGTCCTAAGCAACGTTGATGTAGTCTTGAAATTGATTCTCGCTAATTCGCTAATAACCCGGTTCGTAATGTTTTCATCATGGAAGATTGATCATTATGTTTTTTTTATTAAGAAACTGTATATAAAAAAAACAGCTAAAATGCGTAACATGGCTATGGGAACGCAAATTGGAAGTCGACAAAGAGAGCCTGTCAACGTCATTTATGGATGGCCCACAACTGATACGTTGCGCATGCGTTTGCGTGAATTTGACAGATTTCCCATAGTTTTTCTGTTTTTCCATTGTGAGTGACCTTTTAGGACTGTTAGGCAAAACATTTCTTCTTCTGAACATCAACAAATCATTGTAGACTAACTACACGATGGACCTTTACAGATTTTTGAGGCTGCTTATTTGCATTTGACTTTTACTACGGATGGTCATGTTTTCAAGATTTAAAGTGAAAGTAAGAAGGGTGCACAATTGCGTGTAAAGGTATATCTAATACTAGCTGATCCCGGTGCGAGCGTTGCTACGCCAGCAACTAAATGAATGAACATTACATAGAACTGACGCTTTTTTTAATGAGTTTTTTTTTGGAGTAATAAGGAGTTCAAACTTCTATCAGAACATTCTTCTTACCCAGACAATACACAGTTTGTGGCTTAGTTACCTGGATAATTCTCAGGATTGGTTGAAATTTGTGTTTGAATTCATCATAGAAACATTTCTTGCATTCAAAAAACCCCGCATACCATTTATGATTCCATTTGCTTGATTAGTTCTCAAGCTATGCAGAAATTTGTGTTTCATTTGTATGCGAGCTGGAATAGGGAAGTGGTCTCAAACAATCATAAGAACCTTCCCCAGCCCCAAAAATACCTGCATACATATTTTCACTCCGATTGGTCAGAATCCATTTTAATATAAATAAAAATCCTGTTTCCAATAACCCCCACATGCCAAATGTGGTTTCATTTACTTGAATAGTTCTCGAGTTATGCAGAAAATTGCGTTTCATTTGTATGAGAGCCCCCCCCCCCCACCCTTTCAGAGGGCAAAGGGGTCTCAAACCACCATAGAAATATGTCTGACCTTCAACAAAATGCACATGCCAAATTTGATTCCATTTGCTTTATTTGTTCTCGAGTTATGCAGAAATTTGTGTTTCATTTGTTTGAGAGCGGTTTCATTTCAGAAGGCGGAAGAGTCTCAATGACCATAAAAACATTTCTCTCCTTCAAAAACCTCCATATGCCAAATTGGGTTCCATTTGGTGGATTAGTTCTCGAGTTATGCAACAATTTGTGTTTCATTTATATGGGAGATCCCTCCCTCCACTTTAAAAAATAGGAGGGGTCTCAAATTATCATAGAAACATTTCTCTCCTTCAAAAACCTCCATATGCCAAATTTGGTTCCATTTTCTTGATTAGTTCTTGCATAAATTTGTGTTTTTTGGGAGTTATGCATAAATTTGTGTTTCATTCAGAAAGGGGAGGGGTCTTGAATTAGCATTGACACAGTATTCATCTACAAAAACCTCTACATGCCAGATTTGGTTCAATTTGCTTGATTAGTTCTCGAGTTATACAGAATATTGTATTTCATTTGTATAGGAGCCCCCCCTGTCAGGGCGAAGAGGAATCTGAAACCATCATAGAAACCTTTCTTGCCTTTAAAACCTCACATATGCTAAATTTTGTTTCTTTAGCTTGGGGTCTCAAACCACCGTAGAAACATTTCTTGCCTACAAAACCTCCACATGCCATATTTGGTTCCATTTGTTTGATTAGTTCTTGAGTTATGCAGAAAATAGTTTTTCATTTGCATGGAGCCCCCCTTTCTAAAGGTGGGAGGGGACCCAAAAACCCCTGCATACAAATTTGCATAGCGGTAGAGATAGTTCTCATGTTTGGTTTAAATTTGTGTTTCGTATGTATGGTAGCCCCCCTTTCCAGAGTGAGGAGAGGTCTTAAATTACCACAAAAACATTTCTCGCCTTCAAAAACTCACCCATACCAATTTTGGTTCCATTTGCTTGATTATTTCTCGAGTTATGCAGGAATTTGTTTTTCATTTGCATGGGATCCCACCCTTTCTAGAAGCGGGAGGGCTCTCGAACTATCATAAGATGCTTTCTCGGACCCAAAAAACACTGAATACAAATTTGCAAAGCAGTAGGTATAGCTCTCATGTTTGGTTGAAATTTGTTTCATTTGTATGAGAACCCCCTTTTTAGAGGGAGTAGGTGCTTTGAACCACCATAAATACATTTCATGCCTTAAAAATATCGTCCATTCCAAATTTGGTTCCATTTGCTTGATTATTTCTCGAGTTATGCAGAAATTTGTGTTCCATTGGTTTGAGAGCAAACCCCCCCCCCCCCCCCCTTCCTCCTCATATGACGGAAAAGTCTCAAATCACCATAGAAACATTTCCCTCCTTCAAAAACTTCCATATGCGAAATTTGGTTCCATTTCTCTTATTAGTTCTCGAGTTATGCAAGGATTTGCGTTTCATTTTAATAGGTTCCCCTCCATTCAGAAAGGGGAGGGGTCTCAAATCAACATAGAACAATTTTTTGTCTTCAAAAACCACCACATACTAAATTTGGTTCAATTTGCTTGATTAGTTCTCGAGTCATGCAGAATAGTGTATTTCATTTGTATCGGAGCCCTCCCCCCCTCCCCCCTTTAGGATGGAAAGGGGTCTCAAACCAACATAGAAACATTTTTTGTCTTAAAAAACCACCACATGATAAATTTCGTTCCGTTTGCTTGATTAGTTCCCGAGTTATGCAGAATATTGTGTTTTATTTGTATGGGAGCCCCCCCTTTTATGACGGGGAGGGTTCTCAAGCTACCATAAAAACCTTTTTTGCCTTCAAAAACTCACACATGCTAAATTTGGTTTCTTTTGCTTGATTAGTTCTCGAGTTGTGTAGAAATTTGTGTTTCATTTGTATGGGAGCCCCCCTTTTCAGTGAAGGGAGGGGTCTCAAACCATCATAAGATTGTTCTCCGGTCCCAAAAAACTCTGCATACAAAATTTCACGCCGATCGGTCCTTCCGCTCGCGAGTTAAATCGTGACAAAGGAAACCCCAACTCATTTTTATTATATAGACTAGCTGAACCCGGTGCGTGCGCTGCTACGCTTGCAACTAAATGAAGAAAAATTTAATGTAACTGGCACGTTTATGGTTTTTTTTAAAAAGAGTATTTTTTTTCTTGACTAAGCAGGAGTTCAAACTTCTATCAAAACATGCTTTTCATCCGAGAAACACACGTTTTGTGTTTAAGTAAGCTGGATAATTCTCATTTTTGGTAGAAATTTGTGTTTCATTTGTATGGGAGCCCTCCCTTCCAGAGGGGGGTGGTTTCTCAAACCACCATACAATCATTGCTTTCAAAACCCCCCACATTCCAAATTTGGTTCCATTTGCTTGATTAGTTATCGAACAATCGCACTGGGCTCATCGATTATAATAATAATTATTTGAGTTTCATTTGTTTGAAGCCCCCCCCCCCTTTTAGGGGAGGGGTCTTGAACTACCATAGAAACATTCTTGCCTAGTTCTCGGGTTATGAAGAAATGTGTGTCTCATTTCCTTCCTGAGAGAGTAGGGATCTCAAACAATCATAAGAACCTTCCCCAGCCTCAAAAACCCCTTCATATAAATTTTCACGTTGGTCGGTTCAGAACTTCTCGAGTCTATAAGAGACTGACAGACAGACAGACAGACAGAAATTCATTTTTATGTATAAAGAAATCTAGCCTCCAAAAACCCCCATATGCCAAAAAGGTTTCATTTACTTGATTAGCTCTCGATTTATGCAGAAATTTGCTTTCTATTTGTATGGGAGCCCCCCCCCCCCTCCCATTTAAAGTGGAGAGGAATGAAGAAGTGCCATTGAAACATTTTTTGCCTCCGAAAACCTCAACATGCCAAATTTGGTTCCATATGCTTGATGAGTTCTTGAGTTATGCACACATTTGTGTTTCATTAGTATGAGAGCCCCTCTCTTACAGAGGGCGGAGGGGTCTCAAGTTACTTTAGAAACATTTCTTGCCTTCAAAAACCTCTACCTGTCAAATTTGGTTCCATTTACTTAATTAGTTCTAGAGTTATGCAGAAACTTGTATTTCATTTGTATGGAAGCACCGCCCCCCCCCCCCCTACCAGAGAGGGAGGAGGGGTATCAAACTACTGTAGAAACATTTATTGCCTTTAAAATCCCCGCAAGCCAAATTTTGTTCCATTTGCTTTATTAGATCTAGAGTTATCAAGAAATTTCAGTTTCATTTGTATGACAGCACCCCTTCTAGGAGAGGGGAGGGGTCTCAAACTACCATAGAAACATTTTTCGCCACCAGAAAACCCCACATGTCAAATTTGGTTCCATTTGCTTGATTAGTTCTTGATATATGCAGAAACTTCTGTTTCATTTGTATGGGAGCCCCCCCTTTTATGACGGGGAGGGTTCTCAAGCTACCATAAAAATCTTTTTTGCCTTCAAAAACTCACACATGCTAAATTTGGTTTCTTTTGCTTGATTATTTCTCGAGTTGTGTAGAAATTTGTGTTTCATTTGTATGGGAGCCCCCCTTTCCAGTGAAGGGAGGGGTCTCAAACCATCATAAGATTATTCTCCGGCCCCAAAAATCCCTGCATACAAAATTTCACGTCGATCGGTCCTTCTGCTCGTGAGTTAAATCGTGACAAAGGAAACCCTAACTCATTTTTATTATATAGATGTACATAGATCAGGTCAGGTCAGCAAGTAATCATTGTTCACATTTTCAAATATTTTGATTTGACGAAAGTATGTATCACTATCATTTGAGAAATTTGAACAATGACGAGACTTTTCTGTGAAAATCAGCTGCAGAAATACGTTAATTCTTCATCTGGTTTTCGCAGAACAGTTACGTTACTTCCGTGACTTCTCCTTTTTTCAGAAATAAAAATGACTTTAACTGTGCCACAATTTACAGACTTTCGGGCTTTTATCAGAGCTTGTTCACATCCTCTAGTTTGTCAGGATTAAACACGTTGTCCAGATATGAATGAATTGTTGCACTGGGTCAACTTCAATGGAATATTGTGAAAATTTGCAGCACTGAGTTCTACATACTGCATATCTCTGAGATGTCCTTAATGATGAATCCTACCTATCTTATGATGAACTCTACAATAGAATATCTATTTACACTTTTGGTCATCGACCTATTAATATTAGTCGTTTAGTCTTGTTTGTTCAAATTTAACTCGTTACTTTCGAACGAAGGCACTTGCTGCTTGAGGACAGTGTTTTTGTGTATGTGTGTGTTGGAAAATTCCTTTTGTAGCTAATCACAATCGGTAATAAGTTTATCACGGTTTCCATTTTCGACGACTTTTGGTGTGTCGTCGTCGTCGGATGACACCATTACTCGGTTGATGGGAGTAGAATTTTTCATCCCAGTGTGTTTCTTCTTGTGGTCCTTCATGTTTCTGGAATTTCGCCGTTGGATGTAGCAGAGGATTATCGAAAACAGGACGATACACGCGATCACACCGAGGAATATTTTGAACCAAGCTGTTTTGGCCTCGGTGTCCTTTTGGCGTGCGTACCGGACGTCCATGCATTGCTGATACTCTTCAAGGCTCGGGCTTGTTGGTGGGACGGTTGATGTGTCCTGAGTGCATGTCGAATGCTCTGAAAATTAAGGGATGCGTAAAGAATGTCAAGTTTGTGGATGATTTTGATTGAAGGTACGAAGAATACCTGCAAAGCAACTCGGGTGAATGTTGTAAATTACTGTCCGCCTCGTTGATAGCTCGGCAGAGATGGTTTGGCAAGCGCATTGCGGTATTCGGGTTGCATTTAAATCTAAAGATCGAAGATTGCACATGGGTGCAAATTGGTCGATCGTTAGATCCTTCATCGGGTTCGAGGAAATGTTCAGTTGCCATAGGTCTGGTAGTATTCCAAAATTCGGTAATCGTTCCAACCAGCATTCAGCAAGGCTTAGAATCTGCAGAGGTGCTCCAATTGGTTTCTGCAGTTGTAGTAGATCTTCGTCTAAATCCTCCAGTTTGTTGTACGCTACATAGAGGTTTCTCAACAGAGGTAATCGAAATATTTCCAATGGTATCGTGCGGAGAGCATTGTTCGATAGGTCCAAAGCCTGAAATTACACGCACGTCGATGATTAGTCACAAAAATAATGCTTGAATTTCCAAGTGACCTACTTCCAAATTTGTCAATTCGCTGAACGTGCCTTCCTCAATGTTCTGAATCATATTCTCGAACAGATACAGATACTTCACGTTGGTATACCGGGAAAAAGATTGGCTGTTGAGGTCACGAATGCGATTGAAGCTGACATCGAGAATCTAAAATAAAAAAATCTGTGAATCATTCATCCAAAAAATAACAAAAATTTCCGGAATACAAAGGTTAGACTATCTCACTCATTATTGATATTTTCACACTCTCTATTCCACGCTGGACTGTTTTCATAGAAAGTAAAATGTGAGAGAAATATGAAGTCGACTTATTTACTTCCACGATTGTTGTCTTTATTCAACCGAGAACCGCAGCGCAGAGGTGATTAAGTTAATTGATTTAAATTGGTTTGTTAGTTGATTCCGCTCGTCTTGGTTTAGTACGTTGCTAGTCTGTTCGAGTGAATTTCTCGACCGTTTTGAAACCACTTAAACGGATTTTTTTGTTATGTTTACACATTTTAGCACAGCAGGAAAATCATACCCCATAGTATGATGTGAACTTGAACTGACGAAATCGAGAATTTTACGCAATGTTTACGAGCAGGGGATCGGAATCGGGAATCGGGATTGTGGCGAACGTGATGTGCGTTTTCCCGGATGAACTTATGGAGTGATTCATGTCAATTTTCGATCGACGCAGACGGTTATGGACTCTGGGCGATGGTTGATGATTTTAGTCAAAATCATAAACACAGTATGTTTACGTAGGGATATTTTACGTTTGCTTGCGTGTTAATCTAGAGTTACAGATGTTTTTTTTTGCACATGGCTGGATGATGTGGTTTTTCGTGGAAAACTGATTGGCAAGATCAGAATAACATCTGATATCTCTGTCATAAGGTGTAGAGCTAATTGTAGCGATGATGCTGGAGTTATATGTTTCAGTCAGCTGTCTTTGGTTGCAATGGCTTATCGTTACCGCTCCAGCAGTTGAAAATATAACATTCAATTTGGTATTCCAGACCACATGTCATGCATCGAGAGGTGTTAAGCAATTGTTTGCATGCCCAGACTGAAGGCGTATCACCTGGAGAACAGTGCTAACTGATGTCGACAATCATAGCTTTTGTGAAGTGTGAACCAACAGCTTATTAACATCCCCCAACCGGTCCCATTTCAGTTAGGGATCGACAACTCGGTCACATTCTTCACAATTTATCGAAGACCTAGCCTAAATGTGTTGCTGACATCAAAGGCATTCGAGGTTTTAAATTCCAGAAAAGAATGTGAATAGAATAGATAAATGAACCAAATATGAATCATTTTGTCTTCTGCAATCTGTCGTATACAAGTTACTACACAGAAAGACAAAAATGACTAAGCCAATTTTTGTAATTTGTTTTTAGGTTAAGCGTTTGGCATATTGCCGGCTAGCATGTGAATAGGATTGCTGAAAATTTAACGATGACGAAGTAGCACTCCACCCTGTTCTACATTTCTTAAATTTCAATGTAGGGTATGTATCTCTTGACTCAGCCTAATATGAGGCGGTGGATTGCGTTTTTAATTATAACTCATAAAGTAATTGATTAGGACACGAAATTAAACTAGCAAAACGTTTGCTTAATAAGACGTTTGCTGTTCTGAACCATAACAAGTTAAAAACCTTTCTAAAGACGCTAAAAAAATATTGATTTTGTCTCGACAGTTTCCGGTTTTAATGAAATTGTATCCATATGAAAGTTTCTACCCAAGATAACATTTTTCATAAATAAATCCTAAAATTTCCTGGACTAATTTTCTATAAGGGCTTATATAAAATATGAATATAATTTTTTTCAAAAAATCATAACATGTAAACGATTATTCTGAAGAATTTGTAGGTCATTAAGTGTTCTCTAAGAAAAAAAATACAATGAAACTATAAAAAATGTAAATTTATGCCCCCCCCTCTTCGATTTTTTTTAAATTTGTTTTTGAAAAAACTTGAAGTTATATCCTAAAATTTGGTGAAGAGTTTAAGACGGTCACTTCTTTAATGCTTGAAATTTTTTGTATTCAATTTTTTATAGATTTTTTTTAATTTTGTGAAATTGCGTATTTTCTAATAAAACTTTACCAAGAATAGACTGTACGTATCTTTTTTAATAAAAGAGCACATAAAAAGTTACTAGAGATTAGAAAAAAAATAGTATTTTCCATTTAATTCCAACTACCTTTGCTTATCTTGACAGATACGCGTATTTCGTCTACAATGTGCAGACTTCTTCAGTGTCTCGTACTAATAACTCGACTTTTAGTCGAGAAATAAGTGTTGTAAACCTCTACCCAAATCGAAAAAGTGTGGTTTAGAAATAAGAAACTTAACAGATGGTGTTATTGAAAAATTAAGATCTTGAGGTTGTAAGATACCATAGGAAAATTCGACTTTTTAGTAAATCAGGATCTTATAACGTTTGTATTTCTACGATTCACGAAAATGTGAATCTTATGCTCAACAGCTTAAAAATAAATCGCATTTTATGTGATCGCACTATCTATATGGAACAAATTCTGTGCGATGCAAAATTTAGAACAAACTTTTTCCATCTTCAAGCGTGCATGAATTGTTACGATACGTCAGCTTGAGAAAAAAAACATTTGAAAGAGAATGAAATTAAAGAAGTGTCATTTGACACTGTTTACGACTGATAGGTGTAATATTGAATTAAAGATTTTACCATCAGAAAAGTATGCTTCCTTTTTACCCTTCTTACATCAATAGAAGGGTATTAAGATCGCTTGAAAACTCGACTTTTTATCCGAGGCCCACAGGGCCGAGTGTCATATACCATTCGACTCAGCTCGATGAACTGAGCACATGTCTGTGTGTATGTATGTGTGTGTGTGCGTGTGCGTATGTGTGTGTGTATGTGTGTGTGTGCGTTACAAATAATGTCACATCGGTTTCTCAGCCATCTGTGAACCGATTTCAGTTCTGTTGACGGCAAATGGAAGCTACAACATTCCCATAGAACGCTATTGATTTTTTTTTCATTCGGACATTTCGTTACGAAGATATGAACGAAACGGTACTTGAAGGCCTATTATAATAGTAATCAAACAGTTTAGTCTCCGATTACATACTGAGCTATTTGTGTACCGGTTTTGTTGGTGCCAAATCAAAGCTATGATATCTCCAAATAACTGGTCAAAATTTCATTATGATTGGATAATCCTTCATGGAGATATGACCAAAACAATACCTGAGAGCACATAATTGTGAGATGACAATATGGATCAAGCATCTTGAAAACATATTAATCAAGCATCAAGCATCTTGAATCCATATCAATAATCAAAATTGACGTTTAGGATTGTCTTTTAATTTATTCTATGGACTGATTATATGAAATTTCTAATATTTATGTTATTTCTCCTTTCATATAATTAACATAAACAGGTCGTTAAAGACTATTTATGGCAATATTTTAATCACATCGATGAACACTACGTTTAGGATTGACAAATAGTTCATTTTATAAACTGTATGTATGACATATCGAATATTCCTGGATCTTCCTGGAATTTCTGATGAAAATATGTATCCAGTACAATATTGGCCACATTTGAGTTCGTAATTCTGGTGAAGTGTAAGAAGGGTTCAGTCTCACCATCGGTAGATTAATGCGGGTTTTTATGAAAAAGATTGATTAATCAATTAATCATGACTATATGACTATATAAATTTTTAATAACAGAATCGGAAACACTAGAAGATGGTGAAGTCATAGCTATTTGTGATTTATCTGAAAACTACACATTTGTTCTTCAAGTTGAAATGCAAAGTTATCATAGAAATAATGCTCAATGTACAATACATCCATTTGTAGCATATTACAAAGAAAACGGTACACTAAAACACATAAGTTTTGTTATCATTTCTGATGCTTTAAAGCATGACACAGTAGCAGTTTAGTTGTTAATCTCAAATTTATTGGGATATTTAAAATCAAAATTACAATTAAAAAGATTTTTTTTTATGTCAGCGTCGCAATATAAAAATTAAAAATTTGTTGCTAGCCTATGTGGATTCAAAGATAGGCAAAATATTGAAACTAAATGGCATTTTTTGGCAACTTCACACGGCAAGAGTCCTTGTGTTGCGATCGGAGGTACTCTTAAGAGAATGGCAACTAGAGCAAGTTTAACTAAGCAACACGAACATCCTATAACATATGCTAGACAACTTTATGACTGGGCAAATAATCGCAAGGAATATCATGAAACAAATGACATTTTGCTTTGTCTTTGATGGAGATCGAAAAGGAATTCGATCCGATTTTTAACAAAGCAAACCCAATTCCTGGAACTTAAAAATATTATTCTTACATTCTAGTTTGGAATAAACAAATTGCAGGTAAAGTCTTTTCTAATTCTAATGATGAACCCAAAATATCTTATGTATTCAAATGATCTGAAATGTAATAAATTTAATGAAAATTGAAAAACAAACAACATTGTATGATATACTTCTTCTTCTCTCCCTAAACAAAACTATTCGAAAGACACACACACATATCCAAAAGCATCAACTTGATTCTTTTCCACCGCGTCCCAACAGATACGGGTAAGTCTGACTGCCACCGTGAATGAGAAAAAAATACCTGTTTTTCAAAAATCTATTATGAAAAACACATTTTGATGTAGACATCACGACTAACAATCAAAAAGAGCTAAAAAAAAAAAAATGAAAAAAAACCTAAATTCCTGTTATTAAGATTCGCAATAACTTGAGAACGAGTAGGCTTAGGAAAAAAGATTATATACGCTTTTTAATTAACTCTATTTTTGGTAAATTTAATAAAAAACATTTTTTTTAAACATTTTCAAAAAAATATTAATATTTTAAAACAAAAAAATAAAAAATTTAAGAAGTGACCAACTTAAAATCTTCACCAGCTTTAAGGACATAACTTCAGCGTTTTAAAAAAAAAACATGGAGGATCGAAGTAGGGGTCCTTCGAAAAAAATCAACGTTTTAAGTTTTTTAAGCATGCGTTTTAGAATTTTTTAGTTTCAGTGTTTTTTTTTCTCTTTTTCTTCATTACCTACATTTTTTTCTAAGACGACAGTTTGATCACAGTTTGCGGAAAAAAAATCCACATTATAAATACATCCTTATAGAAAATTAGTCCAGGATTATTTTGGTTTTTTAAATAGAAAGCGTGATTTTGGGTAGAAACCAACACTACAGCTCGGGGAGATGTTCGTGCCAAATTCAAGTTTGTGTTTGCAGATAAATTTGCACGTAAATACTATACGTGATTTGGCAAGGCATATGTAGCTGCGGTAGGAAGATCAAGGTTTTTATCACTGATAAGACATTCAATTCAGAGCTGTGCAGAATGGAATGTCTCCAAAAGCGAATATTGCCATTCGATAGATCCCACAATGAACCTGTCATGTTTTGGCCAGATCTTGCAAGCTGTCATTACAGTAAAACAGTCCTACAGTGGTATGAAACCAACGGGATTCAGTTTATACCGAAAGAACTCAACCTACCAAACTGTGCTCAGCTAGATAGAGAGCTTTTGGGCTCTTATGAAGAGGAAGCTGAAGGTGAATGGCAGTGTCGTCAAAAGCATAAATGAATTGGGAACCAAGTGGAATAAGATCGCCAAAACGATGGATGATAATAATGTGCGCTGGTTGATGAAACGTATTCCGGAAAAATCCGCAAATTTCTTCGAAATCAAGATAATTATTTTTGTTTTGTATTTTCCCTCTAAAATTCACATAAAATCGATTAAAACAGAATACTGTTTTGTTAATTTACATCCGAAATATGCGCAATAGTCTATGTTCCAATCCTAACTGGGCCACACCTTAGTATAATACATTGTGCACCAAATTTATGAAACTAATCAAGCAGCACAATTTCTACATACGTGCTATTGTGATAATCAGCTTTTGGAAGGAGTTGTTGGCAAACTTAGAGCATTGGGTCGAAATGACTACTTACAGCACTGGTGAACACATATGTTCTCAAGGCAAATTTAGATTAAAGTAAAATTATTTTCAAATATGATCGATCGGCTATTTTATATAAAACAATCAGAATTGCTACTAAGGCTACATTCGTTAAAAATGATACACTCATATATACTCACTGATTATCGGATGTTCCTGTATTTTTTTTCGGAAATGAAAAACTAATGAGTTATGATTTACAAAATTTGTTAATCATATAATTTCATCCCCCATCCCAAAGTGCCCGCAACTTCCTTTTCACTCCACCCATCAAATTTTGAAAAAAAAAACCCATGTTGTATTTTCCCAATGTTCTTGTTGTATTTATCTAAATTTTCTTCAGCTTCAGCTCTGTTTCAATAGTTTTTGGATTTTTGCGAACTTTCGCCCTCGTAATTGCCCAGATTTCATCAATTGGGTGAAGTTCCGGTGAATTTGATGGGTTCATATCTTTTGGCAAAAAATTGGCTCGGTACCACTCCAACATGTTTCGAGTGTAGTGTAAGGATGCTAGATCAGGCCAAAATAGAGTGGATCCTTTGTGCTTCCTAGTGAATGGCAAGAGACCTTTCTTAATTGCACCCTTGATTGTTCCGGAGGTGATGAGGGGAATACTTATTTCACCATATCCACAAAAAGCCTGCCAAATCAATTTCTTTGCTGATTTTCTTTGCAAATTTCGATTCTTTCGAACATCCTCCGGAACATCGAACCTATCCAGGCAACCCATAAGCGGTTCCAGAGCGTCTTAACGGCCGCCTATCAAGCATTGAGTTCGCCCTCAATGCAATATAAATGCCACTTTACGGCTGCTTTACTGCAATGCTATGACAATGCTTCATTAATTCTATTTTGCATTCGAAATGCTTATTACAGGCTACAAGCTAAATGCTATATGTAGCATTTAAAATCCAACTAAACAACAGGTAACGTTCAAGATGCTGATATAATGCTAATATAAAGCTTGTAGCATCTGAAATGCAGATTTAGAGTTGATTTACTGCTTATTGGTTACCTGGCTAGACTTGGCAACGAAATATTCTTGCCAGGAAGTTGACGGAAGTCGGCCTTGACGTAAGTTTCGTCATCCAGCACGATGCAACACGATTTGGTGAACAACTTCGTGTAAAGTTTCCGGGCGCGTGGTTTCGCAGAGATGTTTTGCTTTTTATTCCGGTTTGGATGGTTGCTTTTCATTTCCGGTTTTTGCACATGTAACTTGTAAACATGTAACCCAGTACGCCTCATGGTTTCCTACACAAACACATGTTTGAACAGTTCTTGATCTGTTGTACCACTTTCCTGGCCATTTTACTGGCCATTGGACCACTCTTACGACTACTCTCTTCCTTCTTTCGGGCACTCAGACTCTCCTTGAAGGTTTTTATCACGCGAAACACAGTTGTATTTGAAATTCCAAGCTTTTTAGCGATCCATCGACGGGGCGCCTCTGGATTTCGATTCTAAGTGCACAACATTTTTTCACGGATTTCGACGACATAACTGGAACAACTGTATGAAATTCGACAGATGTAAAATATACACTATGAATAAAGTTTGCTCAAATTTTCGGGTTTTTTACTCAAACGGCTCAAAAGTTACGGAAGATTTCCGGTATGCCATTTAAAAATACACACTTTAGATATGGTACTACCAGTGTGTCAAATATTAACTTTTTGTTCCTAAACACATAAGATACCTGAGGGAACGGATGTGTGCGTTGGTTGAAAGATCATTTAAAATTACCTTTGCATAGGTCCCCTCACATTGTTCAATTCTAGGCAATGAGAAGGCGTACTCTCTAACAAAGGTGGGCGCACAAGAAGGTGAGAATTTTGAAACAAGAATTTCACATGATGGATGTTTCTCATTAGTACGTCAGAGTTCAAAGTTGGTAAAATGATTGGACAAGTAATTCTCTTTGGCGGTGGTTACAGTCCATTATTCCAAATGTTTCGTCGAAATCGTGATTCAAAGGCCTGGATGTATATTGGGGTTTCATTCGTGTGATTTTAAGACTAATATCCAACCACTACTCGTTAGACACGAGTGGCCCGAGGTAGATAACCCTCCCGCGAGGTAAGAGATGTTTTGGGAATGCGTGATCTTCCCTACATGCAAGCGATTTACGAATTCCTTTGTTTGTCTGATCTAAGAGTGTAACGTCATCTCCTCTCCTCCTTCCACGCTTGTAAATTCCCTGCCATTGTTTCCCAGTTATGCTATCCTTTTGTTTCCGTGTTACTTGTACCTGCCCAGCAAGCTGTGGTCACCCATTTGCGGGATCGAGGATTTGGTAGATGTCGTAATCATGAGCAGCAACTAATACCTGAAATAAATTACCTGCCTAGTCCCTTCGAAACGATAATGTGACCCATTAACCTTGAGCTAGCCACGAGTAATTGGAACCCCACTTTACTAAAATCGACAAATAAAACATTGTTAATTACAATATTGAATATTGGCTCCGTGAAGTGTTACACACGCTTAAGCCTAAACGAACTGATAAAAAAATCTTTTCTCTGTATTATCAAACTAAGGCTGAACACGCCTCTTTCCGTCCAAATTCAAATTGTAGACCATTATGCTGTGTCTAAAGAAATTGGCTTTGAGGACTTGGGTGTTTCCGAACATCAAAACATAAACAGGCAGATTGTTTAAAGCGAATATGTTTTGCTGACTAATTAAATTTAAAACTCTTCAAAGTACATTCCCCCGAAAATGTGCCGTACCACCAAAATCGACGAAATCGGCACAAAAACAAAATCGCCTTCCGTTTCACCGACCCACATCCAATCAACGGACATCGTGCTCCAAATTTGTTTCTAGTATCAATTCCATTGGTGCATCGTTTTATTATCGAACCGAACTCACAATTACAACATAAAACAGAACATTTTCTCCTAACCAGAAACGATGACAGTCAGAAAACCGGTCACCAAAACCGAAAACTTTGCACCAGTCATCTTCCAAGCCAGAGCTGAGGGACTCAGACGTTTGCTATCAATTGACCCCTCTTAATTGAACAATTGCTTGCCGAGAATAATATGCATTCGTACGTGCGATGCTCCATTTTAACAGAACAGATGCCCCATTTGTGAAACGAGTGGGATTGGCATTGATGCAATTCCAAACGCTATTTTTTTGTATTGTCATCATTCATCTAAATGCCAGCCCTACATTACTACCTCCTCCAGCAATGTCAAAACATTCAAAACAATTGGATTACCAGCAAACCGCTCTTCAGGTACTGCGGAACTTCCTTCAGCTTGAGATCGGCACAGTTGTAGCCGACCATTTTCTGATACCGTTCCAGTGTGCATCGTTGGGTTTGATCGCCCGTCAGACCTGGGGCGAATCCGTTGGCATAGCTAAGCGTTAGCGTTGCGAGCGCGCCGAGTGCGAGGAGAACACGTTTTCCGGCCAACATTGGCTGAATCATCATCGTCGTTGTTGATGATGATGATGATGGGTGGTGGGTGGTCGAAGCGGATCTGGAAATAGAAACGAATGAGAAGTTTTATGTTTTAATTGCAGAGCTTTGAGGTTGTAGGTTCGGTTGTAGGTTCGGGAGAAGGTTACGAAACAGTTGCGTTCGGGTTGAAATGTGTAATCATTTCCAAATCATTGGTTTGTTGTGATAAGGTGATCGCTTGATGTTTCTACGTAGCCGTCGGATTGGAAATTAACTACGCTGGGCACATACACACAGGTTGATGACAAACAGTTGATAGACGTTGTGAATGTGCTGAAACGAACATTCTGTACAAACATGTGCTTTTTGCTTTGTTTTGAACGGATTGTTTATTTCACATGTCGGATGGCTTTCTCACTATCACTGTCATTTATCAGTGACTGATCGGTGGTAAACAGTTTGAAATGTTTACTGAATTATTGCGTTTGTTTCTAGTGATAACTCATGTCGTGGTTGTGATCTACAATGTTATTGCTTATTGTTAAGCTTTTATTTTTTATTTCTACAATTTTTTTTTTGAATCGAAAATGAAAACAGTCTTTGGTAGATGGTTATAAATTTTTTCCCTTTATTATCGAGATTTTCAGCCCTGGGCTGGTTCATCTCCCGTCGTAGTCACTCAAATACCTTTTTGGGATTTTTTGTAACTTGTCCGTGGGTGAGATTCGAACTTGTTACTTTGATGTTTCAATTTTAACAAACAGAGATATAAGATTATCATCTAGGATCCTGAAAATTACCAAATATTTTGTTTTTTAGCAATTTGTGGTATTCTATTATGCATCAACATTCATTTTGAAAAGTGCTAATCGCATTACATATAAATGAAACACATCAACATTCGCCTGGTGATGCCATCGTAAGGCGGGTGAGCGGTTTAACATACATGACTAGCAAACATTGAAATTGAAGTACCGAAGATGCTTCCCAATTGGTCTATTTTTATCGTGGTAAATCGTCAGGAAGGGTTTCATTCATTCATTTTTATATTCATTTGTGCTAACTGTTCAGCAGAATTCTACAATATAATGTATAGAGTACTTGCAGATTGCAAGCTAAGCAACAATTTCTGTCAACAACTCAATTATATATCTCTAATTAATAATCAACTAGAGCGAACAGAATCTAACAAGGTTCTAAGCGAATATTATTGAGCACTTTTTTAAGTATATGAAGCACGATCAAGCGCACATTCTTTTGCCAGTCAAGGTGGTGGATTCGTTCCTGCCTTGACCTACTCCGCATGGGGATGCTTGGCATAAGATTGTGTGCTTCTTTCGAAATACATACTACCTCACAATGCCCTCCGCTCAATTTCAAAAACTGCTTCTATTCCATTTTCACAGCCTGCCGTGCGCTAACGGAACCATCAATACTTTCTCTTAACAACTTTGTTCCAAAAAAAAAGTGCTGTCTACTCCTAAAGCCTTCTACGTTTTACAATCCAATAAATGGCGCATGAAATTAGGTAAGGTAAAACTGAAAGTTGCACTGCTTGCCTTGAGCCTTATATAAAATGTTGATACAACTTCCATGCATAAAGTTGATTTATTACGATTGATTTATCTTTATCAAAGAGCCTTTCAGCCACAGCTGGTTCGGTCTACATGAGGTATACTATAAGAAACAGGGGGGATCGGGAAGGGCCCCTCTGTGTCTTTGGGGTCCTGAAGGGACTACCCTACGGAGGGATTTGTACCGGAGTTTTCTTTAACTAGCAATTATTACAGAGTATTAAGAATTTGTTTTAGGTTTGTCCTTTTCGTTCATAGGTCGTCATCAGTCTGTCGGTTGGTGTGTGGGGTTGCGGAGGGTCCTTTTCGTGCGTGGGTCTGGTATCGTATTGACTGTTGGTTGCTGACATTAGTATCGTCATCATAATAAGAAGGGTCCACTGTGGGTAGTAAAGGTCGGTAAATTGGTTGGTAGTATTTGGTGATTTCCTTGAACTATATCCGGTTGTATAAATCTGCATCTTTGAGGAAGCATATCAATGCCGCCTCCCTCGTGGCATCCTCAGAGAGAGCGTCTCTTATTCTGCCAGGAATGCCCCAAAACTGGCGTGGGCTCTCATACTGGGGGCAGTTACAAATGAAATGCTGTACTGTGTGCTGGATGCTGCATATTGGGCAGTTAATGTGGAACGGCCCGTTACCGGAGAGGTTGTGAGAGGCTTTGGTGTGCCCGGAACGTAGTCGCGAAATGATGCGCTGGTTCCGATGATCGTGGGGGTCCTCGCAATGGTGGGTAACCTCCTTGACTTTCCTAATAAAAGGAGTGCGTGACTGGGCCGATTCGCTTGACCATGCATTGCGAAGTGTACACTTGATCCATTTTATGGTATCAACACCGGGGACCCTGGAGGTGATAAGTGTACCCGTCCAGCCCATGGAGGCTAGCCGATCTGCTTCGATATTTCCTGGGATGCCACAGTGTCCCGGAATCCAAGACACCGTTGTCCCAGGGGGAACTTGTCGTATTGTTGCCTGGATCCATTAGTGGGATGGAGTTTCTGATCCGAGAGCTGCAACAACGCTTGCTAAGTCCGTGAGAATGAGGAGAGGTCGATCAGTTGGTATCGTCGTCGCGATCCGTACAGCTAGGGCTTCTGCGGAAAAAATGGAGCACTGTGCTGGGAGTTTGTGGAATTGACTAAAACTACAGTCAGCGATTCCTATCTCCACTCTGCCTTGCCTGACCGAGCCGTCCGTGTAGCGGATTCAGTGTCCACTGTATTGGTCAGCGAGGTGAGCTCTTACAGTCTGCAGGGCCATCTGCAGGTTGGATCCCGCTCTAAGGACCCTTTTTATCGTGTTATCAATCTTGACGGTGGGAAGGTTCAAACCTCTGGCTCCACTCCAGTGGATCCTGGCCACCTGAAGGAGCTCTTGGTTGACAAGGCTGTTAAGGAGTTGGTTGGCCTCCTCGAGGAAGAAGACTCCTCTGCTAGGACCAGCTGTCTTCTCGCAGTACGTCTGCACAACGAAGATGCGATGAAATACTTGAACGGGAGTGCTCCGGCCTCGATGCAGGCGGTAATACCAGGAGTGGACGGAAGGAGTCCAGAGGTAACTCTGATGGCGGTGTGGTAGACCGGGGTTAGTTTGTCCTCTAGCAGCTGTCTGGCAAGGCTCGTAATTTCGATTCCGTACGTGATGCGGGTGTTGATGATGGCAGAGGCTACACGCAGTCCTCGTTGCACGGTTGAAGTCGGGTGACGTCCCGCAATGGTTCGAAGGAGGCTGATTCGGGTACGGCAGTTGTATTTTACCTCGTCGAAGTGAGGGCGGAATGTTAGAGAGCGGTCGATCCAGATCCCGAGGACCTTGACGGTGGAGCTTCGATTGATGGGTCTTCCTCCAAGAGGGGCCGGTGTACGGAGACATCGATGGTTGCTGCTGCAGATGTGTATGTAAGCGCTTTTCTCAGCAGATAGTTCAAAACCGATTCCAAGAGCCCAGTTTCCTACATGCCTTACCGACTGGATCAGCTTCTTCCATAAGGCCAGCAGTGTGCTTTTGACAACCATCAGAACGATGTCGTCCCGCATACACAAAAAATGCGGATATCTGCAGGCAGACCTGAAAGACTCCGTTCATCCTGATTAGGAAAAGGGTGACGGCAATCACCGATCTCTGCGGTACTACCATGCATAAAGTACTTTTAATTTCCTTTTGAAAAAGTCATGACAATCTCCTTTAACGCGTAAAATACTAGGTATATGATCCTTTCTAAAAAACGTAAAGAACCACCTCATCTTCTCAATACACAACACGAGTTAGATAGACTTAAAGTTACAACGATGCACAGATGCAAAGCCGAAAATAGCATGAATAGCATACTTTGAAGAGATGCTGCAACACAAAATGACAACAACGTAG
The DNA here is from genome assembly GCA_034211315.2 of Aedes japonicus. Taxonomy (NCBI): domain Eukaryota; kingdom Metazoa; phylum Arthropoda; class Insecta; order Diptera; family Culicidae; genus Aedes; species Aedes japonicus. The sequence goes on from JASCZW010000590.1 coordinate 396,219, forward strand.
GTATAGGTTTAACAGTTTAGCACAATTCAATTTGTAGTATTTTTTAAGAATGTTAAGAGTAGTTTTTGGCAACGCGCAATTGCAGATCGCTTGTTTAAATTTATAATTCTACACAACATGACGCAAGATTGTTGCAATCTAAAATAATGCGACGTGTAATACCGCTGTTGAATGTTTCGACCTTAATTATCGCGCAAAACTGGGTCATCAGCTGTTGTTCCAAATTTTCCTCCAAATCTTTTCGAAGCACAACACCTCACTTTCCCTCACTGTCCTTTTTTCACCATTCTGGAACAATTACATTTTTCTCTACGTTTTCTAGTGACTGTAGTACCACAAAATAAAGTGAAGAGTGTCGACTGTCATATAAGTGAACGTCTCAGCGATTCGTGAAGTAATTCAAAATATACACTTAAAGAAAAGTGTCAGAAATTTAACGTGGGCAGGCTTTATTTAAAGGCGCAGATTTCTTGACAAAGGTATTCTAGAACCTCATGAAATCTAGACCCGTCCAGCCAACATACTTACTTCATACGGAGTATAATTCCAAGTTGGAAAAATGCCTATCATTGATAATGGCCACTTACGTAGTAGTTTATTATCATATGACCAGGCATAAAACAAAGAGCATACATTACAATAGATCAAATCTGATGACAGTGTTCATTGTCCCCAACATAGATAAAAAACTTACCATAAATTAATAAACAAATAAATAAAATAGGCACAGTAATCCATCAAGTAGGTGTATTGCATTCTGGATGATTTCACCCAGGCAATACATTTCTGATGAATACCCATAATGACGTGATAATTTCTCACAATTCACAAACATAAGCTTTTCCTCATTTAAAGTAAACAAGAGCATAATGAAATGGATTCGGCCTACAGCAAATACAGAATCATAACAATGTTCATCAAAATCACTACACGGTTCAATTAACATCGCAACGGATCTAATCGCGCATGACCTCCCTATTCTGCACTTCATGAGTACCCACCCGTTGACAATGATCATTCGATTAGAGCTTCCTCATTCGACCTGGGAAGTCTCTGTCTGTCAGTATACTACTTCTATATGTCGATCAATGAATTTTATGCTATTCTATTTCGGTTTTTGTTCAGTATTATCCTATATGCGCCTTTTGAAATGCACGCTTCATTGAGAAAGAAAGGTTCTGATTGATGGAGGTATCGAATGTGCGATGCCAATATAGGTCACGTTGCATTTTAATTTACGTTTGGGGAGTTTATAGATTGAGGAACTGTAGCAGTGATTTGAAATTATGTCAGAGGTATTTGTGCCTTGTTAAAGTTAAATCAGATAGATCGTATGATATTACGTCTAAATTGTTTATGCCGGTATAGTTTTATCACAATCGGTTAAGTGGTTACAGTGATAGCGTCGGAACAAAACACATGCTCAAACTAGGAAGTCTATTGATGCCACTTCACTTTGTACGAAAATCCCAGTTCATCCTTCAACCGTATGTTGTGTGATCAAGACATTCTATGAGCATCCAGATGACGCAAGACAGCAGATCCAGCGAAGGATAGCAAGATATTGGACCTTTTCAAGAGTTGATATGTGTTGAACTATTGCTTAGGCATTTGAATATGAACAACAGGTTAACAGAGTAGTATCTGAACACATAACTTCAACGTTTTATTCCCTGAAAATTTGAAGAGAATGAAACTTAAGAGATATTTGGCGGCTATTTTTGTGCGTTTCATGTTTTTGAACACACACTTTAGCGTATAGTTCAAAGAACAAATTAAAATCGATTTTCAATTAACTAGTTTTTCAGTTTTTATCTGTACAAGATCACCTGAACACGTGTAGTAGCACGAAGTTTCTTTTTCATACATTCAATTTTTAATCACCGCATTTCATCGCGGTAAATTATTTCCTTTTCCGATTCTATAATGAGTGTTTGTTCGCTGGGTTTCACGGGAGTAAATCGTTAATTGAATCATATTATTGCAATTAAACGCACCCAATCTCGGCGATCATCTATGCGCGGTAATTTCAACAAATGAGAGCCTACAACTGTGTTGTAATTAAAAATCCGCGGTAATGCATATTTGCAGACCAATTTGGATAAAGTTACGCTGTTAATACTATCAATCTATGTTAGGTATCGCGCTCTGTCTGGACAGTTAGTGCATTCTGTGATTGCTATTGTTGTTGTTCCTGTTCTGCCCGGGTGTAATTGATAGGAGTGTTCTCTTCACTGGCATTAGTTCAGTCAGCTCATTTCACACAATGCCAAGCCGCGCCGACAAGCGCTCACTCTGAATCAATCACTATTGTTATCAGAACTGAACACCTTCAGGGAAATTAAGCTCTGGCCGTTTTTTCTCCCCAAATAATACATGCAATTTTTTATCTTCTTTAGACCAATAATACACCACTTGCTTTGATTCTTGGATTTCAATAGAATCCGACAAAATTGTTTGCAGGAAACATCAATTTTTCAATTTGCTCCCAGAAGTCGGACCCGTTTTTGGCTGCTCAGCGCAGTCAATCTTTGGTGTGCCATAGGCCCCATCGGCGCATTGTTTCATACCGTTTGATTTGAGTTAGTTCAAGTTTTGACACACTTGTTCGTTACATGTGAGACGGCTTTAATTGGTTTAATTCTGTTTAATTGAGTTTAATATGCTGCTGCCCATGTTCGGAATGATTGCTGCGCTGCTCGAGTTGGCGAACCGCGTTTCACGATCTTTTGGGGAGCAATCCAACTGAAGGGGGCGATTCATCAGCATTCGCGATTGACCGCTGGTAGATGCGATGTGCGGTGCATCTTTACGACATGTTAGTCTATTGTTGCGGCGACGATAATTTTATAGTGCATTGGGTCGGGTTGTTTGGAACCAGGTGGAGCTGGTTTGGTAGTATTTTCATATCAATTGATGCGATTGATGTTCTGATATGGATCATTGGGGATGTCGTAAATTGGACCGTGAGTTATTGCTTATAAATGATCGTAAACTTCGGTGATGTATTTGTGGGTGTTGACCATTATCCATCATTTAAATGAAAATATTCTAGTAGGGTGCGTTCGCTAGATTTGGCCACCCCTTAAAAATATGATTAAATAACATTACGCATTTCCCGAGCTATTTTTAGGAACTCCAAACACGAAGAAACGGGAAATATGCCCAGAATAGGAGTATGGCCAATAAATGTGGCCGATGCGTTACCCCTATTTTAAAAGTGTGTTTGGACTTTTTGGATTTATTTTCAATGTTCGGCTATATTACATCCTAGAAAAACAAATAGCGATATTTTAAAATTTATATGACCATTCCCCAGAACATTTTTTAAATTAACTTCGTCTTGTGCTTCCCTTTTTGAAGCGAGTGGCTCCTATCGTTAAGTATTAAAGGGTGTTCCGATCAAAATTTGGTCAAACAGTAATGTGTGTGAGTCAATCAAAGTTTTTATTAAGAAGTCAAATTCTCTTTCTTTTTCAAGTTCAGTTAATACAGAATACAGGAGAAATATTGAGCTAAGTTTCCTTTCTACCGAATGCGAATTGCCGGGTCTTTCGTTTAACACCTGCCATAAGATTTTGTACAGTCTCCTTGTCCACTTTATTCGCCGCAGAACGCCAGTTTGCCTTGAACTGTTTCTCGCTCACAGCAGCTTTTTGAGTCTTCTTAAGGTTCCGCTTGACGATGGCCCAATATTGTTCGATTGGGCGGAGTTCTGGCGTGTTGGAAGGGTTCTTGTCCTTAGGCACCACTTGAACGTTGTTGTCAGCATACCATTCCATGGCCTTTTTTCCGTAATGGCAAGATGCCAAATCCGGCCAAAATAGAACGAACAATTGTGTCGCTTTAAGAAAGGTTTCCTGGTTGACGGTTCCGGTCGCAATGTAAACGTTGCTCTTCAAGTCACAGGCGCAGATGGCCTGCCATACCAGATATTTCTTCGCGAACTTTGACAGTTTAATGTGCTTGAAAATATCTGCCACCTTTCTCCGTCCGGTTACCGTATAAAATTCTTGTCCAGGAAGCTGTTTAAAGTCTGCCTTGACGTAAGTTTCTTCGTCCGGTACCAAGCAATCACACTTCGTCAGCATCATCGTGTGCAACTTTCGCGATCGTGCTTTGGCCGACGTGTTTTGTTTATCGTCGCGATTTGGAATCACCACTTTCTTGTAAGTCGACAGTCCAGCTCGTTTTTTAGCTCTATCCACGGTTGAAGGCGCCACTCCCAGCTTCTTTGGGACATCATCCGCTCGAAACAGCGGGCAAGTCTTGTTGTCGTCGCTATGGCCTCCGGCTTTCGATTTCCTCGATCCAGCTTTCCTGGCTGTCGACAAACGTTCACCGAACACTTCTAAAACGTTGGTAACAGTTGATTTAGTCACATTCAACAATTTTGCCAACTTGGCGTGAGAGTAGTTTGGATTTTCGTCATGCACGTGCAAAATTTTGATGCGTTGCTTCTCTTCCTTCGACGACATTTTGATAACTGAAGTGCTAATCGCAAAATCAAAATAGAGGCATGATGCTACACGCGCACATCTTCAAAATGAGAGGTGTGCAAATTTTTTTAATTCACGATGAAAGGAAATGCGTCAAGTTTAAGTCGACCATATTATGATCGAAACACCCTTTAAGAGCTTTCAATAACAATGTGTTGAATATGTGACAAGCAAAAGAAAAACTTCCGACCTTAGCTCAGTAGGTAAAGGCACGAGCACTCGACATTCGTTAAGTGCCATGATGGTCAAGAAAAATTCCCTCGCTTTGATCAGTTGGAAAAGCACTCTACACTGAAGTAAGTCACAGACGAGATAAGCATATTTGTCAAAAGATAAACTTTTAAAGTGGAATTCAGAGGAAGTTGTTCACGTTTACTATGAATGATAATTTGAAGAAATGTTCCGGTCTTTGTTATATTTATATTTTTAATTTTTGAAAAACTGATCAAGTGAAGAGTTAGTTTGAATTTTCCCTGTTTTCCAATTTTACTTTTTGTTCTCATTTCTACCATTTGACAGTTCTTCAATATTGCAATGCGGTTAAAATGTCAAATAATATCATAACGATCGATGATTAATCAGCACAAATATGAAATATAATGTTCCGAGTTTCCAATCGTTAGTCCTTTTTCGTTGCCTGGGTCTATGCCGATTGTTCCGGTCCGTATTTACATCGTGTGCTTCCATTACTATTATTTTGTACGGCTGACTTGCAGGGCCTGTCTCACCAGAGGACCATCGTGCACAGCTCTGTTTATAGTCCCACGCTGGCACAGGGACGATGAGCAGCCGCTCCTAATATGGATAACAGACGCTCAGGTTGGTGAAGGCCTGGACTTTTTGGGTGACTCGCTTTGACAGGATATTTGTGGGATTCTTGGAAGAAACTCAACAGAGTTCAGCAACTGCTAAGCCCCTCAATTTCCTATAGGCAGCCTTAGCTGCCTGTCCGGGGATGCTTATGTAATTCTCATCTAATCTCCATATCTGGTGGCCGTTCATGATCTGCAACCTATGACCCGCCGGGCTGCTTGTAGCTCAGCTACTCCAAATACTGAACGGATTGCCCAGAGACCGGTTGTTCTCTACGGGCATGAGAGGTGGATAATAATCGATGAGGACCTAAAGTCGCTAAAGCTAGAAGGGTACAAAGAGCGGGACGTGTTGTAAAATGTAGGACAAAAATTCCGCAAAAATGGTGTTTACCTCGAATCCGACCGGCACAAGACGCAAAGGAGCGCAGCGAGCTAGGTGGTCAAACCAAGTGGAGCAAGACCTTGGAAGTGTTGGACATTTGAGAAACTGGAGACAAGCAGCCCTCACCCGAGTTTTATGGAGACACATCGTGACGCAGATGCGGTCCTAATAGGACGTTGGATCAGCATGAATAAGTAAGTATATTAAAAAAGCGAATACTAAGAGTTTTCAAATTGACTGAAACAACCGCTGAACCTTTCGATGTTGATGCAGCTATCATAAGCAAAAGCCTTAACCTACCCCGCAGTGGGATGTTAGGCAAAAGTCTGGTTCAGTACCACTGTACACATGCCCGCGCCAATTTCCTAAACATCTGCTATGTTTCAAGCCTGCCCACACTAGCGGAACTATCAAGACTCTCTTCATATCTGTCAATTCTAGCCAAAAACATTGTTGTTCACTCTTGGTGCCTCATGGTGATGAGCGAACATCTCCTTCTACATCAAATATTTTCAATTTCTATTATATTCAACTTGACATAACTCGAAGTACAGGGTAAGTTATGTCTACGCATCTTTTCTCTGATGTAGAATCATAAAATGCGTTGCCTCTGTTCATTTGAATCCAACTCATTTTACAGAATTATCTTTGCGGTGAATTCAACGCAGTAGGCCTGGCCGTTAAGACGAATGTCTTCTATATGCTGCACACATCATTATCTATATAATAAAAATGAGTTGGGGTTTCCTTTGTCACGATTTAACTCGCGAGCGGAAGGACCGATCGGCGTGAAATTTTGTATGCAGAGATTTTTGGGGCCGGAAAATAATCTTATGATAGTTTGAGACCCCTCCCTTCACTGGAAAGGGGGGCTCCCATACAAATGAAACACAAATTTCTACACAACTCGAGAACTAATCAAGCAAAAGAAATTAAATTTAGCATGTGTGAGTTTTTGAAGGCAAAAAAGGTTTTGATGGTAGCTTGAGAACCCTCTCCTTCATAAAGGGGCTCCCATACAAATAAAACACAATATTCTGCATAACTCAGGAACTAATCAAGCAAACGGAACAGAAATTTAGCATGTGGTGGTTTTTAAGACAAAAAATGTTTCTATGTTGGTTTGAGACACCTTCCCTTTCCTAAAGGGGAGGGGGGGTGTCTCCGATACAAATGAAATACACTATTCTGAATGACTCGAGAACTAATCAAGCAAATGGAACCAAATTTAGTATGTGGTATGGTGGTTTTTGAAGACAAAAAATTGTTCTATGTTGATTTGAGACCCCTCCCCTTTCTGAAAGGGGGGGAACCTATTCAAATGAAACGCAAATTCTTGCATAACTCGAGAACTAATAAGAGAAATGGAACCAAATTTCGCATGTGGAAGTTTTTGAAGGAGGGAAATGTTCCTATGGTGATTTGGGACTCTTCCGTCATATGAGGAGGAAGGAGGGAGGGGGTGCTCTCAATCAAATGGAACCCAAATTTCTGCATTTCTGCATAACTCGAGAAATAATCAAGCAAATGGAACCAAATTTGGAATGGACGAGTTTTTTAAGGCATGGAATGTTTTTATGGTGGTTCAAAGCCCCTCCTCTATCTTAAAAGGGGGGCTCTCATACAAATGGAACAAATTTCAACCAAACATGAGAACTATACCTACTGCTTCTTCTACTCTTCGACCCCATCTATTGGGTTTATTCTGTCAATCGAGGGCTCGACTCTAATGCTGTATGTGTGAACTTGCTTTTGGAAGGAGATTCTCTTCCCTTTATTCGCGGGTTTCGCGTAAGTGTCTCTGCTTACGGGCCCGTCCAAACGTTTTTGGCCCTTCATACAGGAGCTTGAAGATCACAAACAACAGTAGAATCCTGATCAAATCGTTTTTCAGATTATTCCACTGCTATGGAAAGTTACCTTGCTACAATAGATGGTAGTATCTCATCATCATCATCATCATCATCATCAAGAAATGTTTTTGTGGTAATTGAAGACCTCTCCTCACTCTGAAAAGGGATACATACATACGAAGCACAAATTTAAACCAAACCAACCGCTATGCAAATTTGTATGCAGGGGTTTTTGGGTCCGGGAAAGGATCTTATTATAGTTCGACGCCCCTCTTGCCTTTATAAAAGGGGGCTCCCATGCAAATGAAAAACTATTTTCTGCATAACTCAAGAACTAATCAAACAAATGGAACCAAATATGGCATGTGGAGGTTTTGTAGGCAAGAAATATTTCTACGGTGGTTTGAGACCCCAAGCAAAAGAAACCAAATTTAGCATGTGTGAGGTTTTAAAGGCAAGAAAGGTTTCTATGATGGTTTCAGATTCCTCTTCGCCCTGAAAGGGGGGAGGGGGCTCATATACAAATGAAACACAAATTTATGCATAACTCGAGAACTAATCAAGAAAATGGAACCAAATTTGGCATATAGAAGTTTGTGAAGGAGAGAAATGTTTCTATGATGATTTGAGACCCCTCCGCCTTCTTAAAATGGAGGGAGGGATCTCCCATATAAATGAAACACAATTTTTTGCATAACTCGAGAACTAATCCAGTAAATGGAACCAAATTTGGCATATGGAGGTTTTTGAAGGAGAGAAATGTTTTTATGGTCATTGAGACTCTTCCGCCTTCTGAAGCGGGGGGGGGGCTGCTCTCATACAAATGAAACATAAATTTCTGCATAACTCGAGAACTAATAAAGCAAATGGAATCAAATTTGGCATGTGGAACATATTCCTATGGTGGTTTAAGACCACTCTGCCCTCGTTATGAGGGGGGTCCCATAGAAATGAAACGCAATTTTCTGCATAACTCGAGAACTATTCAAGTAAATGAAACCTCATTTGGCATGTGGGAGTTATTGGAAACAGGATTTTTAATTATATTAAAATGGATTTCTGTCTGACTGTCTGTCTGACCGATTGGAGTGAAAATATGTATGCAGGTATTTTTGGGGCTGGGAAAGGTTCTAATGATTGTTTGAGACCGCTTCCCCCTTCCGGCTCGCATACAAATAAAACACAAATTTCTGCATAGTAATGTTCATTCATTTAGTTGCAACGCTCGCACCGGGTTCAGCTAGTTGACAATAATAATAATAATAATAATAATTGGACGTGATATAACTCAATTTCTTCCAGGAGCTTTTCTCGTACTAGCTGCGTTTGTATTAGATTAAATTAGATTAGAGGCTGATGGCTCAATTCTATCAAGTGACATCCTATCATTTTGCCGCGGATTAAAAACTAGATGTTCCGAAAGTTTCGTCCAGACAGCCAAGAAGCGGCCTAGATTGAAAACGTACTAGGCGCAGAACTTCCCAAATCGGGACGAAGGCCAGCAGAGTGTTGCCAAAACGCGAGGCCGGCAACTTTACAGGAAGCTGCCAACGAAAAACCGATGCCGCGTCATTGATAATGAGACCTACTTCAAAGCGAATCTTAAGCAGTTGTCGGGACAGGAATATATCACGGGTAAAGACAAGTTTACTGTGAATGGCTATTCCAAATCCGTGCAAGAGTGGTATGCTAGAATTTGTATAGATTTTGTGCCGAAAGGCATGAACCCACCAAATTGTCCTAAGCTCCGTCCGATCGAAACGTATATGATGCAGCGCGAACTCCGGAAGTCCAAAGAGGAGGCAAATGACGAAAAGGAAAGGATGAGAAAGTGTAAAAATGAGAGAAACATACCTAAAACGACTGAACAGGTCTTGGTTGGGGGCTTCATTTGCCAATGTCGAGCATTTTACTCAAACTCATTGTGAAAATAAACCGACTCAGGTAAGCTGAAATAAATACAAATACTGAACAGTTTGAAAGAAGCATTTATTTTTCTGCCTTATCTAATGCACATAAAGGGAATGCTGAATTTGGCATAAATTATGAGATCTTTAATGTAAATTTAAAACAAATATCGCTGGAAGCATGTATGTTGTATGGAAGATTGCAAACAATGTTGTATGTAGTATGAAAGATTGCAAACTAATTCGTTTTTTACATTTGCTTAGGTATGAAATATTAACTCGTCTGTTAAAATTTGTTATATTTTTCAGTGTATAGCTGATTCACCAGTCTACCTAAAGTGTCGCAATGACTATCGACATACCCTTTAGTAACAACTCATACCACATGAGAATTTGAGAATGAGTAAATTTTTGAAATAATCATGTAACTTTCTGCGTTATCAAATGCACATACATGGAATGCTAGATTTGGCAATAGTTCGTAGAATATTTCATGCAAAATTGCCCTGATCTATCGGCAGATATTGCCCAAATCAGGTCTATTGTATGAAAGATTGCAAACAATTTCGCTTAACACACTTGCTTCAGCTTTCAATTGAATGAGGGGAACGAGCGTCTGGTAGAATTAAGTATATGCACAATGTTCTTCACTAGAATTAACCGATAGAAGTTGACTCTCTGATTATTTATCCCTGAGCGCTATAGTTTTTCGAAACGCGGAGGTCTTTTCAACTGTTTTCATGCGTTACTGAACAGTAAAATGTCCTTCGTGTGCCATTCATGTGCTGGTGACATCGGAGAAATCCAAATCAAGGATGAAATCAAATATCAAGGATTTCGTAAGGCAATTTTTTAAACCACCGTAGGACCATTTCTTGCCCTCAAAAACCACAACATTCTTATTTTTTTTCATTTGCTTGATTACTTCTCGAGTTATGCAGAAATTTGTGTTTCATTTGTATGGCAGACCCTCTTTTTAGAGAGAGGAGGGGTCTCAAATAACCATAAAAACATTTTTTGCCTTCAGAAACTCGCCCATACCATTTTGGTACCATTTGCTTGATTAGTTCTCGAGTTATGTAGAAACTTGTTTTTAATTTGCATGCAATTTGCACCATGAAAACATTTTTGGCCTTCAAAAACCTGCACAAACCAAATTTGGATCCATTTGCTTAGTTAGCTATTGACATATGCAGAAATATATGTTTCATTTGTATGGGAAAGGGGTCTCAAGTTACCTTAGAAACATTCTTCCACCTTCATAAACCTCCACCTGCTAAATTTGGTTCCATTTGATTGATTTGTTCTCGAGTTATGCAGAAATTTGTATTTCATTTGTTTGGGAGCTCCTCTCCTCCTTCTTTCAGAGGACGGAGGGGTTTTAAAACACCATTTAAACATTTCTTGCTTTAATTTGCTGTTTCCATTTGCTTCATTAGTTCTCGAGTCATGCAGAAATTTTTGTATCATTCCCCCCCCCCCCTCACATATCCGAAAAGAGTCATCTAAGAAACATTTCTTGCCTTCAAAAACCTGCACCTGCCAAATTTGTTTCCATTTGCTTGATTACTTCTCGAGTTATGCAGAAACTTGTGTTTCATTTGTACGACGGCTCCCCTTTCTGAATTGGGAGCGGTCTCAAAGCACCGTAGAAACATTTCTCGCCTTCAAATACCTCCACATGCTATTTTTTTCCATTTGCTTGATTACTTCTCGAGTTATGCAGAAATTTGTGTTTCATTTGTATGGGAGACCCCCTTTACAGAGATGTGAGAATAGGAGATGGCACATAAGAACCTTCCCCGGCCCCCAAAAACTCCTGCATAGAGTTCCAGTTTGCTTCCCAGTCTGGTAAGTCAACAGTTACGGCACTGTATAGTGTGGTAAGGTAGAAAAAGCTCTATCGGTAAAAGAAATAGCACTTTGTTCTTTCTTAGATATTGAAGGAGCTTTCGACAACGCTTCCTATTCGTCTAAGGCTCGTGCCATGAAGAAAAGGAACTTTGACATGAACATAATTAACTAGGTTCATACCATGCTCACAAAAAGAGAAATCACTTCAGAGCTGGGAAGTTCGTCTATTACATTACGGGCAACGAAAGGTTGTCCCCAAGGAGGAGTCCTCTCACCACTTACGTGGTCCTTAGTTGTAGACGATCGTCTAAGAAGCTTAGAGGAAAAAGGTTTCGAGGTTGTAGGTTTTGCAGACGATATTATAGTGAGGGGAAAATTTGACTACATCAATTCAGAAAGAATGCAAGGGCCCTAAAATTTACCCAGTCTTGGTGTATCAAGAAGGCCTTAGAATTAATCCATCAAAAGTAGTAATTGTACCTTTCACTAGGAAAAGGAAGTTTAGTCTAAAAGCGTTTCAGCTAGGAGGATTAAAGATTCATCTTTGTGAACAGGTTACATACTTAGGAGTGATACTGGATGCCAAACTGAACTGGAATGCTCATCTTGAGTGTGTGATCGGTAAGGCAACCATTGCTTTCTGGATATGCTCAAAAACATTTGGCAGAAAATGGGGTCTAAGACCAAAAATGATAATGTGGACTTTACATCCATAATACGTCCAAAGGTAACGTATGCTTCTCTTGGGTGGTGGCCAAAAACAAAAGAGGCTTCTGCACAGAAAAAGCTTACAAAACTTCAACGGCTAGTATCCATTGCTATCAGGGGTGCGATTTTTCATCATTTCAATGTGAAAAAGAGAATACATTTTTTTCAGTGCAAGAATATCGAAACTGACGTGATGTAAATGAACCATCAACACAGTCCAAAGCTCCAGAACTACATGTGTCATTTTCATACCTGTACTAAAAACAATGTACACGCTCAAAACACCCTCTCTTTCTTTCATATTACTGTCCCTTTTTTTCACACGGAAAAGTTAATCAATTTTCCTAAAAAGTGGATCTATTCAAAAATTGAGTAGGTCCACATTTTACGAAAATAGAGTAACTTTTCCGTGAGACAAAAAGGGACAGCAATATGAAAGAAAAAGAGGGTGTTTTGAGCGTGTATGCTGCTGTGAGACAGCTTGAGGTTCACTCATGAACCATGTTGATGTATGTGACAGAAACTCCGTGAAAGCTTCATTCATTCGTTTTTTTCTGTTACACAAGCATTACATTCACTAAGACAAACCCAAGAGTTCGATCATTATCAAATCAAGTTGATGAAATTTTCAAAAGCGGTTATGACAAAAAATTGGTGTTAAATTTATACGCTATGGATCCTGAAACATTCCAGCCAAGAAATTAAGTGTCTAGGTAGCAAACTAGTGACCCAACACTCATCCAAATAACAGGACAATACGTCCGCAGAATTGGATCGAAAGCCAGGTGCACAATCGACTCTCGCGGCAAATGCACCTACGAGCATGCAACCTATCCGGGCTATGCAATCCGTCATTTTCGCTCAAAGAATTAAGTCTTGTTTGTCAACAAGCGCCAAATGACGGTGGCCTTCGCCTGCTGTGTGTTATATTCATTTATGTGTAAGGCGTGTCATGGCTCATACGATGATCAAAAATAGTTAAGACAGTAAAGTCTAATGAGATTCTGCGAAATTAATTATGTCGAACTAGGTGTTGGTTATATTCATAAAAATGATTGGCGATCATCATATCAAGCATAACTTTTCAAATAGACGGCTTCCAATAAATCCTATTTAACTTTACCTCAAGTTTTATTCGATCTTTTCATTCTATCTTGGTTAAGAAATATTAAAAGAAGTAAAAATCCTGGATTTCATTCACTTTTGCTATATTTTTGAGATAATCAACACATACACCGGTTTGCCTTCATACGATACACATACACCGTGTTAGATACGTCAGTGTGACATCTTGCTTGAAACATACACCGGTTGGATACGTCAGTATTTCAGAACGTTTAGCACTTGCGTCATACACCGGGTATAATTTTTAAGCGCAGATACGTCGGCTTGCTGTGTGGTGTATCTGAACTATTTGCATATCATTTAAAAAGATCAGATAGGTCGCATATGAAATTTTGTGCACATAATTGAATAATTTTGATAATATTATTTGGCAATTACTACTACATTAAGGGTGTTATTAATGACAGGATAGAATGAAAAACTCGATTTGTTTACACTTGGACGTATGTCGTATGTATGAAAAGTTATGCTTGATATATCATATAATTGGCCTTTAGTGGTGTAAACATTCAAATTGACTCCAAAATTTAAATCCATCCCTATAAACCTCCCGGACATTCAGTTTGTTGGTACGTACCTCTGGACAATAATAATATATATTTTTGGTTGAAACATTAATATACATTTTTGGCTGAAACAAGTAAAAATTAAACAAGTTCCCTCAAAATATAGGTGACCCCAATGACTTTCCTAATGTCCAGATTTCCACTATGCTGATATGGTAGTTTATTGTATTAGATCATACACGGGAAGATGATATAGAAAAAAAAAAAGATATAAGGAACCGGATTTTACAAAAAATAATAATTTGAAATTAACTAAAAAGTAAAATTGAATCTAACAATCTGAATCATCTAAACCATTTCTTTTATCCAGTCTTCAGTGAATTCTCTACTCGAAATCTGTTAACTGTAGATCGTGCAAACTTTTTCAATACGAACTGGATAATGAACGTCTAAAGATAGCTCACTGTCATCATTACTAACGATAACATCATCAATTCAGGATCCTTCTGAGACTAATGATATGAACTAGAAGCCAGTCAAATCAAATCAGCTTGCCTATACAGTATCGAGTTTACACATTCAGAAGCTCTCACATAGAGTGAATGTGAGTGGCACACTGAAATACTTTTCCACAGATTTTATCAAGTGAAGATGAAACTTTGCACCACTGATTGCTATAACGGGAGCGATGCACAGCACTCCATCAAATGCGTTGATTGCAATTCTAAATCTGCTGCCTTTGCACGAATACGTGCAACTAGAAGCGGAAAAGTGTATGCTTAGACTTAAACGGTTTAAAAACTTAGTCGGTCACCTGAGCATTTCACAAAGCTTTCAAAATGGGCCAGTGATGTATATAAATGGAGACTGGACGAAACCTGTGGAAAACTATGACATCCCTTACAACATATGTAAGATGTCACGTACAGATTGTGAAGTCGGAGGTCCCACTGTTCGTCATGGCTCCATAAAATTCTTCACAGATGGCTCAAAAATTGGAACAAAAACGGGAGCAGGAATCTATCTATCTAGTAAACTATCCAACGGTTTTTCAAGCGGAGATCTTTGCTATAATAAAATGTGTTAACGTTTGTCTGAAGAGAAAATATAGATATGCAAATATTTGTATTTTTACAGACAGCCAAGCGGCACTCAAAGCATTAAGTAATTATAAATGCACATCCAAACTTGTCTGGGAATGCATTCTTTCATTGCGAAAGGTGTGCCAAGAGAACTCGGTAAATTTATTCTGGGTTTCGGGACACTGTGGCATTGAAGGCAATGAAAGGGCAGACGAGCTGGCTAAACAAGGTTGGAATTAAAATCTTGGGAAGAGCAAATGGTGATGACCAATTGGTTGGTCACCACAAATTGTGTACAATCGAAAGGGTTTACAATTCTAAATGTTACAATTAGTAAAAAGCTTCTGGAGCTCAATAAGAGAGTTCTTTGTACCTATACTGGCCTAGTGACCGGACATTGCCTGAGTAGATATCATTTGAAAACATTGGCCAGGTTCAGAATGATATCTGTCGTTTCTGTAACATGGAACGTGAAAACTCGAAACGTCTGCTTTACAGTTGTGATGCTTTGTACAAGAGCAGACTTAAATTTCTGTACAGTGGCTATGTGCAACCTAAAGAAATTTGGACTGCAATTCCTGGGAAGGTGGTGGGTTTTATAAGCTAAATTGGTTCCTTGTTCCTGGTTCCAATTTATCCTGGTCATTTGACAAATGGTGATCTAGCTTTAAGATGCGAATTAGAATAGTAAACATGGGTATACCACAAATACCACTGGTATAGCTTGCCTTGAAAATGAATACATATTTTTTTTAAATTAATTGAAATAATATTTTTTCTCATACAGAAAAATCTGCTTCAATACCACGGAATGGACTGCCTTCTATTTAAAAAAAAGCTCGAGATAGAGTTTATCCATCGGCAAATTGTTGTTGATCGCGTTAACGACTATTAATACGTGCTTCTTCGTGCAATCGGTAGTCGATTTTAAACCATTTAATCACATATTGATAACTCATGACTCATTTCTGTACTTCACAACGAGATGAACCTGCAGTTATTTGCCTTAGAAGGGATCATTTTATTTCCATGAACCCAAGAATGTTTGTTTGGGAGATAATTCTCTCTGACAGCTGTTGTATCAATATTTTGCGTTGCGAAAAAAAATACCCATTATCATCGCCGTGCCTCGAATTGTCCCACAGCGATTTGAAGTAATTACTCACTTTTTGTTTTCTAAAATACGAAGGCACGTTTCCGCCGTCCGGTGCTGCTTCTAATGGCTTCGTAAATGAACTAACACACTTTTGATAAGTGATATCACGCTAAGACATTGAAGTTGATTTCAAATAAAAAAATTCGTTGATAGCACCTGTGTTCTTCTATGGTGACGAAATCTCCTATTCATTTCTTATCACTGATTATACTGGTCACCTTACTGTCGTGCATTGGTAATCACAAGACACACAATTTTCTTCGAGCTTCAATCTTACACCTTCATTCCGCATCGATCGACATCTCAATAACATTCTCTTTAATCATTTATTGAACCTCGGCACATTCGACACTATCAAGCCGTTAATCCCACTGAACCTGCTACAAAACTTCGAATAGTGTTCGCGTTATCTCCATGTCTTTTCGATCCGATTCGATAATTCCTTGTTTCGAATGTGAGTTGAAAAAAATAATCTCGCCTCTGGTCCTCCGGGTTCCGACCGATTCCGTTGTTCAAGTGATACTAAATCAGTCTAATTTTTAAATTGAAGCGGAAAGACATCATCCTCCTATGCGCAGTCATCGACAATCATCGCCGCCACAATCGACTGGGCGGCCGCGCGATGTGCTAGCCCCTGCGTACCTATCTACTAAGCAGCTTGTTTACGGGAGCGCAGAAGAGCGAGAGAACGAGCATTGAATGCCGTTTTCCGAGAGCGCTGCCTGGCGGTTGATGCATCGTGTGGTTAGACTTTTTCCATAGCGGCAAGTGATTGGACCGATTTTTCTTCCATCAGTTTATAGTGTTTGAAAGAGATTGGATACTTTATGAAGGAGACGCATGGTTCTATTGTGGGGTTGTTTTTTTTTCGGTATGTTTTTTACAACGGTGCACCGTTTAGTATTGATGTGATAAATACGTTTAGGATCATTCAATTGGACGTTTAGCGATTGTCGGTGGCTGAAAGAACTGGAAAACTAACACTTTACTTGTTCACTTTTCTAAAAATAAAAAGTACTGGTAAACTTATTCAAATTATCACTAGTAAATGGGAGTAAATTTTTTGATTTCCACTAAAAAGCTTACTTTTAACAGACAGGTTATTTGGTGTGGGACTTTTAGACTTTTTCAGTGGCGAGTGCCCGCAGTTTCACAGTAAGTCTAGAATTTGTTTTAAATGCGTTTCTGTTTCTGTGTGTGTAAATACTAGACCTACCCAAGTAATAATTTTAGTTCCATTCCAGCCGTATAAAATTCCTCCCAGATTTGTTGATAAAACTACATTCAAAACTGTTTTGTCCACCAACACTTCCTCCATATACGGCTGTGAAAACAAATTAATAAAACCTTTACAAGACCATAAAGATTTTGAAAATGTTCTAGTGAAAGATGTTGAGACTTGAGAACCTTCATAAAACCTATTGGCTGCCATAAACACAAGCACAGGGCCAAATGGACACAGCTGTCAAACTTCACGGTGATATCGTGGTTGGTTTTTGTTGTTCTGCTTTGTTCGATTTTTGCTCTTCTGATTCATTTAACAGAAAATAGTATCTTAGAAAAAAGTTCTAGTGTTGCGGGAAATTTTGTTCGATGGCAAAATTTCCAAAACAAATTGAGTTTTTTTTATAGCGTATGCGCATTTATTTTATGGTCAATATTGGCACGATAAGGGCCGAAAATAAATGTGCCTCGTAGATTACACGAGTTTACATCAACAAAAACAAAATTGAAACAACTATTCGATAAATTAATCATTAATTTCCTGAAAGGGTATGGAATTCAATGAGGTTATATAAAAGAATGTTAAAATTGATATTTGATCTACAGTTCATTTGTGTTGCATTTAAAATTTGGTCTATTTAGTTTTCCACATTTCAATTATTTCATATCTTCCAATATGGCGTTTGGAAGAAATCACCATTTTGCCAAAAAGCCAATTTATCTTCGCAATGGCTACTATAAAACTATTTGGTCATTTGGTGATTTTCCTCAATGCCAATTTGACGTTTTATGCATTTACTGGAGGCAAAATGGGTTTATAATGCTTTTTCAACTGACCATAATAAGATAATTTGAATGAGATCTAAAACGGCAATTCAAAACAGCATTTTACAAGTTCATAAAGCCAAAATAAAACCTTTGATTGGAGTAAAGGTTGTACGGAATCAAATTGCACCACTTTTAAATGGCTGTAACTTTTTACCCGTGTGGTATTTTCTATTCAAATTTTCGGTCGGATTAGTCCAATGTGTATTTGTTTACGCTGTGTGAGCTTCACTAGCAGATGTGCAATCATTGCGAAGATAGAGTCGGATGAACAGCAGCGGCGCAAAGAAATTTGCGAACGTGCTTCGAAAATCCGGATCTTTCCCAAAGCTGGGAATGGTACATTCTACGGTGTCCCGTGTTTTACTTCGGTACCAAGAACGTTTGACCTCAGAAAGAAAAAAGTGGCAAAAATGGATCTCCGTATAGAGTTAACGATCACAAGCGGGTAGTTCAAGCTTTCAAGAGGAATCCCAACAGTTCAGTTCGAGATGTGGCGAAGAAACTGAAACAAACCAAAACTTTCGTGCAAGTACGACAAAACGTGAAGGACTACACATGTACAAAGTCCAAAAGGCGCCTAATCGCGATGAACGGCAGAACACGTGCATGGAAGGTCTACACCCAGATGTTGACGAAACCACATTGCCTCGTTATGGATGATGAGATGTATGTAAAATCAGACTTCCGGCAGCTTCTGAAGACGTTAGAAAGCAGAAGATGTCAAAGTTTGCCAAAAAATATATGATTTGGCAAGCAGTTTGCTCGTGTGGAAAGCGGAGCTCCCCATTCGTGACAACTGGAACGGTCAATGGGCAGGTGTACCTAAGGGAATGCCTCCAAAAGCTTCAACTTCCTCTTCTGAGGTCACACGATGGTCGTACGATTTTCTGGCCGGATTTTGCCTAGTACCATTACTCGATAGAGGTTTTGGAGTGGTACAAGGCTGAGGAGGTCAATTTCGTGCCGAAGCATCTCAACCCCCCGAATGCACCGGACCTGCGGTCAATTGAAAAATACTGGACCATCACGAAGCAGACACTTTGAAAGCATCCTAAGGAAGTAAAATCGGAGGAAGATATGAAGAAAAAATGGATTGCCACGCAAAGAAAGTTGGTCCAAATGTTGTACAGGACCTTATGAGTAGTGTAAAGAAGAAGATTCGTGCATTTGGATATGGAATTGAAATTGAATATAACAAACACGGGAAAATATTTTTAATATGTTTTATTTTACTCCCTGAAAGTTTGAAGATGATCGGTTGAACTGGCGAATTTTGCCGAATATTTGTGTGTGTGTCGCAATTTGATTCCGTACAATCTTTTAAAGAATCTTTAAAAAATAAGGTTCTAAGATCGTTCTAAACAAGCTGTGTAGGTTTTCATAAACCTGACTTAAATTTGGAACCTATCGGCACCTCTTATTGTCATAATAAAACCAAATTGATTTCTAGTGACTTTCATAAAACTTTAATAAAACTTAATAAAGCTGGCTGGTTTTGGCAATGTTACTTGGGTACTGCGATGTCCTCTTCAAGTCGATCACCCGACACTGCAGAAGCCTGAAAGTCGCTGACGAAATAACCGGGCCTTTCTGTCAGAAGATAAGTATTTTTTTTGGAAATTATTGATGAGTTTATTATTGATAGTTTCGAAAAAGTATTTAAGTTTTTAACTTTCTATTGTTGAAAAGTGAACATGTAATGTGTTAGTTTGAAATTTCCAAGTTTTCCAATTACCATCGTTCTACTAATACGCTCGTGGATTTTTTTTTTTTTTCAGAGAGTTGTTTTCGTTGGTTGACTTCTTACGTATCTCAAATCAATGCCTGATCTGATACCTTATTGATACCCATGTGGATCTTTCTCATACGGACATTTCGCCGAATGGACGTTTGGCCGAAAATTGTCTATCAGCATATATGTATTGCTAAGAAACGGAAACAAGAATCCACAAAAATATTCTCAAACGCATTAGATCTAAAAAAGGAAATAAGAAACCAAAAACATATTTTCAAACGCATTAGGTAGCATCCCGATGTACTGGAATATTATAGACTTATTACACTTAGAGTTTATCAGTATGTGTGTGCATTGGCGGTAATAAACATGCGCTAAAAACCGAAATATTTGTGTTATATACATATACCTGAGAATATCCATGAGAAGTATGAATAAGTTTTGAAAAAATCTTAAACTCCTGATTTTAGCTGTAAAATGTATTAAAGAGAGTTTCGATCAAAATTTGGTCGACTTAAACTTGACGCATTTCCTTTCATCGTTCATTAAAACCACACCCCTCATTTTGAAGATGTGTGCGTGTAGCAACAAGCTTCTATATTGATTTTGAGATTAGCACTTCAGTTATCAAAATGTCGTCGAAGGTAGAGAAGCAACGCATCCAAATTTTGTACGTGCATGGCGAAAATCCAAACTACTCTCACGCTAAGTTGCCGAAATTGTTGAATGTGGCTAAATCAACTGTTACCAACGTATTAAAAGTGTTCGGTGAACGGTTGTCAACAGCCAGGAAAGCTGGATCGGGGGGCAATCGAAAGCCGGAGGCCACAGCGACGACAGCAAGAGTTGCCCGCTGTTTAGAGTGGAACCCAAACCTCTCCATACGAGAAGTCGCAAAGAAGCTGACAGTGGCGCCTTCAACCATGGATAGAGCTAAAAAACGACCTGAACTGCAGACTTACCAGAAAGTGGTGACTCCATATTGCGACGATAGACAAAACACGTCGCCCAAAGCACGATCGCGAAAGTTGTACACGACGATGCTGACGAAGTTTGATTGCTTGGTACAGGACTATGAAACTTACGCCAAGACTGACTTCAAAAGGTGGCAGAAATATCTGCTATGGTAGGTCATCTTTACCTGTGACTTGAAGAGCAACGTTTACATTGCCACCTGAACCATCTACCAGGAAATTTATCTGAGCGAGTGCCTACAAAAACGTCTACTGCCTTTCTTGAAGCGATACTATTGTTCCGTTCTATTTTAGCCGGATTTGGTACCTTGCCATTACGGAACAAAAGGCCATGGTATGCTGCCAAACAACGTTCAAATAGTGCCTTAAGACAAGAACCCTCCCAACAAGCCAGAACTCTGCCCAATCGAACAATATTGGGCCATCGTCCAGCGGAACCTTAAGAAGACTCAAAAAGCTGTTGTGAGCGAGTAACAGTTCAAGACAAACTAGCGTTCTGCGGCGAATAAGGTGGACAAGGAGACTGTATAAAATCTTATGGCAGGTTTTTAGGAAGCTTAGCTGAATATTTGTCCTGCATTCTATAATTAACTGAACTTGAAAAGGAAAAAGAATTTGACTTATAAATAAAAACTTTCATCGACTCACACACATTACTGTTTGACCAAAGTTTGATAGGAACACCCTTTCTGAGGTATTATCAATTGAATTTGATTACTTAAAATTGGTTTAAAGTTTTGAAATCAAATTGCCATCAAAATACGCGTCAAGAGGTGTAAACGTAAGGAACTCGAAGGAATGAATCTTTAATCATTCTTTCTTCTCAACCAAGATCGATCTGATGGATGGAATGGTTTCGACTGCAACTTCAAACGAAATAAGTTTCCATTTCAGTTCCCCTACGTATGATTTTCCAACCAGACGAAGAACTCCGATGAGTATTCTTTTCCAGAATTGTTTTGATTAGATTGTTTTGTTATTCTACGCCACAAATGGCACGTCTGCCTACTACATACCTAACCATGCATGTTATACAATCGGAATATCGCATTGAAATTATTCCACTTTCTCAATAACATACCGTCACCCTTGGCGTAATATATTAAGTTATGGCTTTGTACCTGCGGTCATTGCCGGGGTGGCAGTGGTAGATAATAATTGAATATGTCTCTCGCCAGCGGTTCTACTATTTTGACCCAACAGGTAAGATTTTGATCCAGGTCATTGCCTGATAGGGAATGTTTACTTTTGTTCGAAAACCTGCCCCCGATAACACGTTTCATCCATGATTATCGAACTCGTGATTGAGGTATATATGGGGTTTCGGATAATCGGGATGCAGCTCTGGAAATCAACACGTTTTGTGTAGCTATTCAAACGAGTCTTGTTAGAGTCTTGTAAACGAAATATGACGGGAAGAATAATACCGCTTCACCGGTTCCAGATTTTGCTACTATTTTTTCAGCGCGAGTTACTCTCTACTTTATTCCTTTGCTTCTCGGGGTTAGAAGTGCGCGGCGCGTAAATTTAGAATTAGTGTAAACATTTTTTCTCACTTTATTGTAGAAATCTTTCCTGTGGGTGCGGAAATGGTCAGACAAGGCAGCTGCGGAGAACGGTGAAATGCGAAACCGGTTCAAAAGTGTGGCTGTTCGGACGAGGGTAAACGAAACTAATGGACTATTTGAAGAATGTTTGGTAATGTTCATGAAGGAGGTAATGTGAGAATTGGGAGATGTGTTTAGATGAGCAGTTTTGACACAGAAGCAATTAAAACTCAGTTTGATGTGACCGGCGTCAATAAGAACTCATTTTGATCCACGATCGAATATCAACTGTGTATAGTTTTATTCGCTGACAATCATCGGACTGATCATAGTTTTTTTTGTAACCCAACTGAGGTTGGCGGTGATGGAGACACTTGGCTGGAGGTTAATTTTGCTAGAATGTTGTTTAGTAGACAGTCATTGAATTTTCAAACAAATCAGCTAAATCCTCTTCCGTTTGAGCTCGTGGTGCCAATTTGGTAATTCTTTCCTGTGGAAGTGTTCCTTTTACCAGACTTGGAATATCGGCGCGGTTGAATCCTAGCGAGCTCAACCCATTTTCTACCTTCAGATCGAACATGTACTTCCGGACTACGTCCGAAAGAATTGCACCTGCATCTTCTCGTTTTGCCTGGAATTTGCAAGATAATTTGAGACAGTTTTTTTTTTTCAAAACTAACTTAGCTAGTACCTTGGAAATATCCGCTCCAAGTATCTCTGCAGCTTCCAAATGGCGCTCTGGACAAGAAGCCCCGGTAAATTTGAATATTGCAGGAGCTGTCATCACCACCGATAGGCCATGTGGAATGATCGGGTGATCGTCATCGTATCCCGCGGGAACAAAAGTCTTTACATGTCCTGAAATAGGATAAGACAGCCCATGGCACAGGTGAACTCCAGCATTCCCGAATCCCACACCAGCCATAGTGGAAGCAAGATGCATATTTGATCGAGCCTTCAGATCGTCTTGATTGAAAACCGCCGACGAGAAGTTTTCTCGAATGATCTTTAGCGCGAACCGAGCCCAAACGTCGGAGATTGGATTGCTTCCTTGATACGGAGGGCGAAGGCTGGGCTTCTCCGGAGCTAATCCACGTTCCGTATAGGGAATTGCTGTAAAACTTTCCAGAGCATGACAAAACACATCAAAGCCACAATAGGCAGCAACTTTCTCTGGTTGACTCAAGGTGTGCAAGGGGTCGACCAATCCCAGCTGAGGTCGTAAATGTTTACTGGAAATGCCGGTTTTAGCGTGAAGTAGTTTGTAATCAAATATAGCTACCCCTGTGGTTTCGGAACCCGTTCCGGCCGTAGTCGGAACTGCAATTAAGGGCTTCAACTTAACTGTGACCTCTTTTGCTTTTCCGATCGGTGCATTGACATAATCTAGAAATTCTGCCTCACGATCGGAACTGAACAGGTTAGCCACCTTGCAAGTATCGATCACTGATCCACCCCCAATGGCAACGAAGGCATCAAAGTTATGCTTGCGGGCGTACTCTAATGCGTGGATCAAGCTGAAAATTCTCTTAGCTTAAAAAATGATCATCACGATAATCTATAGCATCAATCACCTTTTGTCGGTAGGTTCAACTCGCGTTTCATCATAAACCTGGTATTGGATGCCAGAACGTGCTAAAGAATCGAAAGCTGTCTTCACCGAACTTAGTTTTGCAACATTCTTGTCCGTTACAATGCATACATTCTGTGCTTTCATGTTTTGCAAATCACTCCCCAGTTCTTTGCTAACTCCCGGTCCGAAGCGAATGGTCGAGGATGACATCTAAAATGAAAAAAATATCAATTTATACATACGACTAGATGGGCACTTGTATGAGTTTTACTTCGAACGCGTATTCTTTTTCGGATAGAACATTCATAGCGCTGACCGATGATCGCGAATGTGCCGGGCAGGTGCATCTAAATGGATATAGTTTAGATAGGCACTATTTTTAACTGTATTGTTATCTCGTTACTTACGATCCACTGGAGATGATCTTCATCAATGAAGAAACTCTAGCTCTGGGTATCATTTTGAAATGCAAAGATGGACGAAATCACAAAAAGATAACTCAATTTAAAGTCAACACTTGCTTATCAATCCTATGCTTCGACTCAGCTGTTTTCGTCGACTTGTTGGAACCACACATAGATGGTCTGTTTTGAATTGAAATTTAGTCGTACGCATAGCGTAGGATAGGTACAGTCGGTTGCGTGTGGCAGTATGCCGGAATGTTCATATGTATGAGAAAAGCTTATTGAATGTCGACCGATAGTAGAGACACCAACCCAAGGTTAAGTTTGCTTCGTTCATTCCGCGATTCGAAACGGTCGGATTTTAAAGCTGAAATTCGTTTGAATGGAACACGTGACAACCGTCGATTTGGAATATTTTAGTAACGCTACGTTTTTTTTAAATTATGTTATATGTACCTGGTTTTTTTTTTTGACAGTGATACTTGCAAGGTGGATATCAATATATTATTATATTAATGTATATTAATATATTATTATATTAATATATTTTCTATATGTTAGCTAACCGTAATGTCATATGGACGTATCTGTTTTGATAGATTTCTTTTTACCGATTTTCGCGTCCTTGATATCTTGATAGCGACAATTGTTTTTGAAATTTTTAATGTTTAACCTGGAATATTCAATCATCTTTTTGTTGCATTGCATCATTAAATGATCCGTAAACTGAAGCAACTAGCCCTAGTAAAGCGAAGCGAAATCGATCTTTGCAATTAGGTCCCTATAATGCTAAGCGCGAAAATCTGTTGAATTGTACTGGCTGAATCGAATCAACTTAACAGTCGAGTTTTCATTTAAACCATACAATATGACCGATTTAAAACTCTATTGTTTAGAATGGATTTGGATTCTTTGGAAATATAATACTTTGGTGGTTGTAGCGTTCCATTCAGTTCAGTTGTTGTTGTTGTCGAGAAATACGATGTAGTTTTTAGAATTTGTCTTTTCTTCCACATGCTCCGGGCGTACTTTAGGATCAGTTGACTGACTCCAAAGAAATTCATAAAAAAAACTTAGTACCGCTTATTTGGTGGGTAATCCGGTTACACAGTCGTCGAGAAGTACAGCCTGGCTCCTGGAATCTGTGTTTTCGAGGCCTTTTCAAAATTCAACACAGTTATTTTAAAAAAAAAAAAAGAACGTGCGTAGCGTAGTTGCTACTCCGTTACCGATCAGAACTAGTGTAATTGCACAGAGAACCACATAGATGGAGCTTGGGAGTAGCTTTGCATCTTCAATGTACAAGTTCACTTATTCTATTTATCAGTACCGGCGCCGACCACGTCCTCACGGTCTTTGGGGGGAAAGATGATTAGTTTGACATTCGTTGGTTAGAGACCGTGTTTACCTCTGCGTCTCCACAATAATTTTCAAGGGAAGGATAGTTTTTTGTGTTAGTGAGGCAGGTTATTTTATAAATCATGGATTCACTGTGGTAAGTGATGCGATCAATGAAAGCGCAGTCGACTGCTTTTTATTTTAAATCTAGTGGTGATAGAAAGAGGCAAGTGACAAATGACAAGGAAGGGGACGGGCCTGGGATTGAACTCCCGACCATCTACTCAGTAAGCAGAACGGATAACCACTGAGCTATCCAGCCACTTTTTTTCTAAATTCAACACAGTTATTTGAAACTAAGTATCTTTTATATGGCCCTAGGTGAACCGAGGGGAGGGGTCTCGAACCACCTAAAAATCTGCCTCCAAAAGTCTGCCAAATTTGGTTCCATTTTCTTGATTAGTTCTCGAATCCTTTCAGACAGGGGAGGAGTCTCGAACCATCATAATATCCGGCGTCAAAAACCCCTGCATTTATATTTTCATAACGGTAGGGATAATTCTCATGTTTGGTTTATATTTGCGTTTCTTTTGTATGGGACTATCATAAGATCCTTTCCCGGCCCCAAAAACCCTTGCACACAAATTTGAATAGCTGTGGGGATAGTTTTCAGGTTTGGTTAACATTTGTGTTTCATTTGTATGGGAGCCCTCTTTCCATTCGCATGAGAACCATCCTTTCCTGATAGGGGAGGGCTCTCAAACCACCATAGAAAAATTTCTTACCTCCAAAAAACCCCTCATGCCAAATTTGGTTTCATTTGCTTTATTATTTCTCGAATTATGCTGAAATTTGTGTTTCATTTGTATCGGAGCCCTTCTTCCACTGGGAGGGTTCTCGAACTATCTTAAGACCCTTTCCCGGGCCCAAAAACCCCAGCATACAAATTTGCATAGCAGTAGGGATAGCTTTCATGTTTGGTTCAAATTTGTGTTTCATTTGTATGGGAGCCCTCCTTTCCAGAAGGAGGAGGGATCTCGAATACCCATAAAAAACATTTCTTGCCTTCAAATCCCTCGACATACCAAATCCCTCGACATGTTTTTAAAAAAAATCAGGGTTGCCAGTTTTCCTGGCAAACGCCAATTAAAGTTTTCCGATTTTGCCGAACATCACTAACATCGAAAATTCATATCTCCCGAACGATTTATCGTAGAACAATTTTTTTTCTTCAAACATTAAAGAAATTTTATCAAGAATTTGAAAAAATATAAGTTTGAAATTTTTTTTTATAAAATTTTAAACAGTGTAGGGTTTATTTTTAAAAACCGAAAACCCACAAAATGAGAAGAAACATTAGTATTTTCCATTTAATTCCAACTACCTTTATTGTTTATCTTGACACCTACGCGTACTTCATCTACAATGTGCGGATTTCTTCAGTGTCGTGTACTTATATTTTCTGAGTCATGAAAATTTAGAAAAAAAATATTCTTGTTCATTAATTCATAAGCTTACATTGGTTAAATATTGGCGATGGGTTTTTTTTTTGTTTTTGAGTAATGCTCGAAACACTATGAGCCTGTCACTCGTTTTCATGAATACAAAAACGGGGAGTTTTTTTTTACTATCGTACAGGTTTCGGCCGAAGGGTCTCAGATTGTTACGAAACTTTGTCCACGCGAAGGATCATGGATATATGAATAAAAAACAATATAAAAAAATTCAGGGTTGCCAGTTTTCATACAAAATTTTCGACAGTGAAGGAAAATTGCTTGGAAAAGCCGTAATAATCTAAGATTCTTCGGCCCAAACCAAGTTAGCAGCAGAGATTGAGCATTGATTTTTTACCTTTCGAATGAAATACTTATCGTATAATTTCTATGGGACAGATTATCGTTCAAAATCTCCAAAGCTGCGTAACGTTCTAGATTTCAGAAATTGGAACGGCGTCCGTTCAGACGATTTTATTACAACGGATATTTTTGTATGGTTAATTGTTAAATGTTTTATATTTGTCATGGGGCAAAAAAAAACTATATTTTTCGCCTCCATGAAGATGATGGATTTAAAGTTTTTATTTTATTATTGTGATTTAAAGTAGCTTTCATTTTTTGTGTAGTTTTCAAAAGTTTGAGCCTCGCGCGCGGTATACAGGTATAAAGGACTTCTTTTTGAATTTACAAAAAAATATTGGCCTTTGATTCTTGAGAAAATGCCATGAAATAGTAGTGGATTGTCTGGCTGATTGTCGGGGAGTTCTTTGAAGGTTCTGTTGTGAGTGAAAGTAAAAGTTTGACTAGGGCCGGCCCAGGATTTTTTCGGCTCGGAAATTTTCTAGATTTACCTGATTGGGGATATCCTTGGTCAGCCCAAAACTAAGGTGGCGGTTCCATTAGTGTTGGAACCTAATTGACTCTGTAGCGGGCAGGATCGGATATTGGCTTGTCTTTTGGTAATGTCCTTATACAGGATTCTGTGATTTGAATTGTAATAGAATTTTCTGATCGCTGGGATTACTTGCGAACATTTGTGGTTGATATTAATAGCTTTTCACAATTATATCGCTGTAAAGCAAATGAACAGTTTTGGAAGAAGTTTATATCTGTAGATAAAATCAGTTCGTTTTTTGTTTTGCATAACTGGTTGAATTGTTTATAAATCAATTATCTTATAGAGAAATTGTCTAGCTCAAACCTTTGTAGGGGTATGTGGCGGGACCATCATCATCATCATCATCATCATCATCATCATCATCATCATCATCATCATCATCATCATAGAGGAATAGAAAAGAGAGACGTAAGTCCTACGTCAAAACGTTTATTGTACATACGAGCAACTTATTATAGCAATATTTCTTGTAGCATGAATCGTGTTTCATGACTAACAAAAAATCATACGTGTTTTTTGTGTCAGTGTATGGGAATGTAGTATTTTTTTGCTTGTGAGCTTATGTTTTTTTTTAATGATTTCGCACAAAAAAACCAAAGCGAAAAAAAGGGTTTCCAATAACCACATACACCATTGATTACAAAGTATCATTTATGATTCTGAATCTATGATTTTTTTTCAGAAATTCGATAGGCATGGGATGGGCATGGTTGTTCTATCAAGTGGAATGTGATCTAGGCTGTAAACACTTCGCAGACAGCGATGCTGTCAAAATGCAGATATCAGTGATATAGAATACATACGAATTCTGTGAACAGCAGAGGATACCTCTTCCTAAATCCTATTACATAAATACTTACTGTGTTGGCCATAGCATATGCAACTTTTATCTTACATCACTTAGAAATGTAGCTGAACTTTGAAATTCCATTAACGAAATTAAGTCACATCTTAGACTAACTCTAAGACCAGTAGGTCCCGAACAAAAACGATTTTTTTCTTGGCTCAGTCAGTACTACACTCAGTAGCCAAAAAAAAAAGCCGAGCAAAATTTTGCTTCCAAAAAACGCCATGTTCAAGTTACTGTCACTTTGTCAATTATAAATAATTTTAGCTGAAACTTTCACAACACTATGAGCAGTGTATAGACCTTATGTGGTCGAAATTTTATGTTGATCAAGTTTATGAATTTGAAGTTTTTATTACATATGTGGAAAAATTCATTTTTGGACATACCAATTTCAAAAATCCGTATTTCTGTGAAAAAATTAGATAACATATTTTAAATTTCACAATAGCCAAAATATACATAATAAATTATGTGGACGAAATTTGAACTATTTCCATCAAGTGGTTTGGACTACAGCTGGCGTCATAGTTGACGCGCCAACATGAGTATTTCCTTTTTTCACCCGATATTGACCATGCTGAAATATCGGTGCAAAAAAAAAAAAAGCCGAGGTGAATGTTTCAGCTAAAAATATTGATAATTGACAGTTACAGTTACAGAGAAGTTACAGTAACTTGAACATGGCGTTTTTTGGAAGCAAAATTTTGCTCGGCTTTTTTTTGCTACTGAGTGTAGAACATCGGTCCCAAGCTCGGTCCCAAGCTCAATAATGCGCCCCTCAGAATGAACTCACACGAACACACTCTCAAATATTCTGTCAAAATAACACAACAAATCAAAACAAAGGCGCAAATATGTAAATCAAGGTGCTTGCTTCAAGGTGTACTTCGGACCAAGCGGTTCAACAACAGTGAACCAATTTCAAACCGCTAGTTGCATAATGATTGTTGGTAACATGCTACAATTGATGGCTCAGGAGTCTAGCATAGTCTACGTGATTGCTGGAGTATTCTAGTATTCACTGACAGCACACCGTTAGAGTTTTGTTGACAATTCTAGAGTACTTTTTCAAACAGACGTATCTGATTTTGTAAACAAAGAGGGGAAGTCTAAGGATACCAACACAAGCAATAGCATTACACTTTCATGATGGTAATGCTACTTTCCGTGAGGGTGATGAGAGTTTTGAGAATTTTGTGTTTGAATCTTACTTCCCCTCTTTGTTTACAAAATCAGATACGTCTGTTTGATAAAGTACTCGAGAATTGTCCTTTTGCATTGGCAAAACCTAATTTGACTTGCTTTTCAGTGTCTGAGTGTCAAAAACTTCGCATAAAAGTTTAATTTTTCAATAAAACTTGTTTACTATAGATTGCAGTATTGTTAGAACTGAAAATAATTAAATGATCTTTATATTTGTGACATCAAGTGCTAAAATGGCCGAGACAATCTTGGAATGGAATTTCAGCAGAAGATAATGGAAGATCGTGAGCGGAATGTCACAAAACAACATTTGTGACAAATAAAACCTGAATAAAACCGACTATATCAGGACCGTGTTCCAAGTTTTGCTCAAATCACCAAGGAAAGTTTGCTGCGAATCACCAAGGAGGAAGATCACGTTCCACGACATCAAGAAGCATAAAGAAAGATCTCTTCAACTCGTCCTTTTAGATCCAAAATAAATTACAGCTGCCTGTGTCGGACTGGACAACCAAGTGAAGTAATTTTAAAATGGCAGTTACAGGAATTTACACACGGTGGGCCCCAGCTTGGATGTCTGTTCTCTGTGGTCGGACATCCTGTCTGGGAACCTTAAATGCTGGTTCAGTCTAGTGGGGCTCTTTGCTCGGTGATATTGATGTGGGACTTCCTCTTGGCTGCAACACCTTTCTTATGTGTTCCGTAACCACGCTTAAATATAAATCTAGCTAGGTAGGTATGTTAATAGACAATTTGTTCAAGATAATGGACATTCGTAAGGAATAGACTGTTGGATTCACTGAGTAGAAGGTTTATTAAAACTAGGAACGTAGCGCTATTCTTATTTTGATATTTCTCATTTCAAAGAGCCATAATAAAATTGCCACACATTATAACAATGGTATACAAACAATCTTATAACAACTTCATTCTCGATCATTTTATAATAAACGATAGAGAGAGACACAACGACCTCCCAAACTCTTTTAAAGGAAACTTCTCTCTCATGAGTCCCACCAGTACAGCATAAAATTATACTGGGACTACTGAGACTTCTAATATCAGAGATTTCTAAAACTGGTAGAGTTCAAATACGTCGACGATATAATGACAACTTATTTTTGATTCGAGAAAACTGCTTAAAAAGACTTTCGCAGCACATAAATGACGAACTAAACTACAAAAGATTGAAATAAACACACTGACAAACAAAATAACAAAAAGACTAAACGACACCATACAAAACAGTGGTCATACACATGACTGAGAGAAGGGAAAGGAAACTTGAATATGTAACACCTTTTGAAGCAGTGTCAAGCGTCTCTATGGACGAAATGATCCTTGCACTGCTGGTGAAATGCTTCAAAAAGGTTTTCACTTATATCATTCTAACACACAAGTAACAATACAATAACTTCTTAGTTTTGGTTCGAGAAAACTGCTTAGGAAGACTCTCATAGCACATAAATGACACACTTCACGGACCAAACCACAAAAGACCGAAGAAATTACGAAACACCATATTAAACTTGCAAACGTAACACTGACTAACAAAATAACAAAAAGACAATTGAGAAAACAAACGAAATGACTCAAAATTCTCAAACGTGACTCCTTCCGAGTCCGTGTACGGCTGGCAAAATGATTCGAAAGGATTTACGCAACGATATCATCGAAGGCCTGGCGCAAAAGTTTCTACTCTATTCAGAGTCCCGCCAGTAAACCTCTAAAAACGGCCTCAAACCCACAGCCAATGTCGTTAAACAATGGTTTAAGGATAAAAATGAAATAGTTATGGATTGGCCACCGCAGTCTCCGGATCACAACCCCATCGAGAACCTTTGGGAGATTGTAAATCGAACAAGAATCCATTCTGTAGTGGTTTAGTGCGTTTGTTTTCGGGGTGGGACTAGTGGTTTCTTGAAAAGAGTGAACAGTGCGCGGTTCTAGAGGGGGTGTCCAAGGTTCGCGTGAAGTCGGTCCCACCGAGGGCCAAAACGTGCTTATCAGTCGCACAATCCGCTGGTGAACCGATTAGGTGCCGGATAGATGCCGCTATGAAGTGACTATGGAGTGTGAAAAATGTACCGGTTGCGTAGAGTAGTCTCCCCGGACAATGATGGCTGCCCCCAAACGAAAAGAAGAGTATGGAAAAATCGGAAGACGGGAACAGAAGGACAAAACAAAGTTGCCTAGTGCGGCGGTGCCGGCGACTTCCTCGTTGCATCAATGCCAATGGATAGCTTGTGAATTCAGCTAAGTACCCATTATATTTTTCAAAATCGAACAACTCAAGCGCTATCGGATCAGCCACCTTTCTTTTTTAATGTAAAGCGGCACGCCGTGTTGTATTTTCTGATTTTCGCCCTTTCTATTTGTTTCGCCTCGCGATTTTGGTTGTCCCTTTTTAGTGTTTTTAGTAACTCTAAAGAGCGCAGTTCCTCTGGTTAGACCCATACGCTGAACTGGCCCACTTGTCGTGCCGCGAGGGCTCAGTGGGGATTCTTCGTCAAAACATTTAGCAGTTGCAGCAAGGAAACGGTCGGCAGAGAAGTAATTTTCAGTTTATATTGTAATATCCCTTTGCTGCAGGGGAGATCGAAGCAGGTCGCGCTCCGGGACTGACGTGTTTGTGCTTCGCTCCTTGTTTTATCTGCAAATTTTCGAGAAAATTAGATATTTAGTGGAAATTATTGTGTAGTGTTGAACTTTTCACCTTGATAATGATTCGGTCACTAAAGAGTTGATTGCGGTCCAACACGAGACTTTCGACTGGTGTAAAAACAAAGTGTCCCCGGTGCAGACGGAACCCCGAACATACAGCCTTGCGGCGACAGGAGGAGCTCGAGTTCACCCGCGTCACTCGGAGATGTTTGGTTAATGGTCGTGGAGCGTTCATGGTCGACCATCTCCTTAAGAACAGAATGTTATCTGGAGGGTACGCGGACCTGCTCTGGTTGCTCGATGTTACAACCACAGCAATGGAATGTTCTGGAAACCCGGGTGAGCTCTTTCCATTTTCTCCTTTTGTGTCCCATTCCAATGTTTTTTGTTTCGATATGTATGTATATGTATGTGTATGTACACTCAGTGGCATGGGAGAGGCCGAGCGGGGTCTTGTTGGCGGGAGACTCCATGTTCAGCCTCCTGTAACTTTGTCAATTGTCAGTGTTTTTGGATGAAGGTTTGACAACATTATGCAAAATGTGTGAACCTGGTGTGATCAGGGTTTCATGTTGATAGGGTTTATAGATTTGAGGTTGTCGTGGCATGTGTGGGGGGAGTCATTTTTGGACGTGAAGATTTCGAGGGTCCGTGTTTCTGTGAGGGGTTGGGTGGCATATTGGAGGTTTCTTCGGGGCTTGTAGGGGTACAGAGGATTATGTGGGCGGGATTTGAACTGTTTCCATAGGGTGGTTTGGACTGCAGCTGCATCGGGGTTGACGTACCAGCGTGGGCGTTTCCCTTTTTCGCCCGGTGCTGACCTTGCTGAGGTGTCGGTGCGGGGTGGAAGCCGAGGTGAATTTTATTAATAATACTGTATAACACTGTATACGTAGTTTTCACAAACCAATTCATACTGAATGCCATATTTTCAAAGTTCTTCGTGGGTTACACTAGTTGTTTGGGATATTTCACGCGTAAAAAATCATGTGTATTAATAAGATGAATTCACCTCGGCTTTTTTTTTTTTTTTTTATTCGCACCGATGTTTCGGCGGGGTCAGTATCGGGTGAGGGGGGGAGGTGCTCGTGTTGGTGTGTCAACTTTGACGCCAGCTGTGGTCCAGACCACTTTGTGGAGGTAGTTCGAGTTTTGTCCGCACTGTTTTCTGTATTTTTGTAGGCTGTGGAGGGATTTTTAGTGTGCTACCTGGGTCCTTCACAGGGGTGTGGATTTTTGGGGTTGCTGTGTCCAGGGATGGCTTTTTTGACATGTGTTGTGATTGCTTCGGGTCTGTAAGTTTTGTCGGCATGAGGTTTTGATCGCATAGGGTCTATGCATTAGTTATTAAGTTGTCAGATTTTCATTTGGAGGTATTGATGGTTGACGGGGAGACAGGAGGTTGAACAACGTGGTTTTTGGGGGCAGGGTTTTGCTCGGTTTTTTTTTTGCTACTGAGTGTATGTGTATGTTTGTGTATGTATACATGTGTATGTATGTGTGAATGTTCATTTAATTTTATAGTGCATAATATATATATGATCACATCACTTATCAAGGTGAATCCTGATCCATCGAGCCCTACCCTACTAACATAGAAAAAACTCCTTCCTGTGACCTTTGTGGGGATGCAGAGGTAAACACGGTCCCTAATCAGCAAAGGTCACACTAACTTTCCTTCACTATTCCCTCCTGATTGCAAGGACGTGGCCGGCGCCGTTATTGATTATTAAAGAAATTGAGTCACTGAAACGTGTACAGTGAGAATGGTCGGTTACTCCCAGCCCCATTCAGTTGATTCATTGTGCAATTTCACTGATTCTGATCAATCACGGAGTAGCAACCATCGATACGTGCAGTCAGTCAAGCTAAGCTAAGCTAAGCTAAGCTATATTGTAATATCCCTTTGCTGTATATATTTTCTTGTTTCACATTGTTTATTCATTACCATAACCATTAATCTTTATCATTATTATTATCATTTTTGTCATTAATAAATGTGTTTTCGTGATTTGTGTATTATTGTGGGAAGGGTTTTAAGATTTTTGCCTGGTAGGTAGTATTTACTTTTAGTCGGTATGTCTTGTGTGTACAATTGTCATTTTGATTCTTTCTTTCTTTCTTCTCCTCTTGTGATTTGGAACTGTCAGGTGCCTTGAATACAGGAACGAAATCTGTGGTAGGCTTTTGCACTTGTTGTTGAGTGTGTTGTTCATTTCCGGTTTGCTGACGATGGACGTATTGCCAAGTCTGAGCTGATCTGATTCGTGCAGCGGTGCGTGCCATTTGGCTGGTATCTGGTTTTGCCGTTCAATCTTTGCTGTTGTTCATAGAATCATTGTGTTTGATAATGTTGTTTTGTTGATTTTGCTTCATAGATGATTTGATCCTTACTTATTGTTTTTTTGTGTCCATTTGTCTTTGATTCCCTTTCAATTCATAAAGAAATTGTTTGTGAAGTTAGCCAACACCTATATATTGGTTGTACCTTTTTCTTGCAATTGCCCAGCAGAAAGATGCGGATTTGCTGTGCGTTTTAATGTTATTATTTGGACGTTGAGATTAAGTGCTTTTGTAGCCGAACGGGTAAGATTGTGTTGACGCTCGTCTAGCAGACCATCTAAGATTGGGACTGCGAAATAAAACGGTATTGAACTGATGACTGACTTGGTAAGCTCGTTCTATTTTTACTCATTATGTCTAAACGGTTCCAAACATTTGAAGCTACTTGTAAACCATGAATAAGTGTATATATGCGTGTATGTGTGTGTGTTCGCAGCAATCTAAGAAATCTGACAAGTTCTTTTTCAGTACCCGTTCTTATATCTTTAGACATTTTTCTCTTTTCAGAGAGCGAGTAATGGCGCTATAACCACAAGCCATAGGGAGCTAGGACTATAGTTAATGCTAAAGTCCCAACCGTTTGAAAAGAAATGGAGCATCACTTACCCTTCTTAGACTAGATGCTCCCAACGACCATTTTTGAATACATTTTTGTTCTGTACACCAAACAGGACACTCAACTATTCTCTCCGACTATGCATTTCCTTTTTCCTTTGGTATCTACTGAAGGCTACGTGGGTTCCCCGTGTCTTCTTAAGGTAGATACCAAATCTTCCCTATCACCAACGGTTGCATGGACGTGGCCAGGTGAGCGATCGAGGAGTGTCTTCGTGGAGATTATTGCGTGAAGAAACGTATCAGTAACTGGTTTTGTTTCAGGGTGGCATGCAATGTGTTCAACGAATTATTCCTCATCGTAGCTCTATCCACGAGGTGTGCAAACGTCAATGCTAATGCTAATGCTAATGCCAATCTAAGAAGTTGCATTTGTTTTGTCCAGGAAGATAATTTTGTTCATTTGATAATATTATCATTGTTTGCGAAAAAATTCTGATTTATTCAATGCAATAAATTTAAATTATGCGTATTTCTTTTTGTTAATCTACCACAATTTTTGGCTGTACAATTGTATGATCGTCTTCGGTTGATTGCATATGTTTTGTCCAAAACTGTAGACAAATAGAATACTTAAACATAAACAGGAAAATACCTACGCTACAACCGCCTGTGTTCATCGCTTTCGACGCTGTTCGGTAGAAGCATGGACTTTCTTTCCAGATAAAATAATTAACAAAATGGATAATCCCCGTGAGTTTGATAAAACCTCTTTATTTTATCAAAACAAACACAAATTATTATCAGTTGTGAAATGATTTCACAATAATTTAAAGGAAAAAAAAATAATAAAATGATATTTTCGTTTTTTTTTCAGACAGACTATGCTCCAGGCTCTCACCAATTTGTAGTTTTCATTTTAATATTTTTGGCCATTATTTCTGTTATATTTTTTTTTTTTTTTTTTGTAAAGCCAACAAGACCGCAGAGTTTGGGGAATCTAATTTATGTTTTCATTTGTTCCATTATTTTCTCTGTGTGTGGGTGGTGTTTGTTGAATTGTGTTTATCTAATGGCACATGGTGGAAGTAAATATACTTTTGCCTATATAGTAATTACTACAATCTTTATCCTTGGATATGCTCACCAATGGCGTGAGCATCACTTAATTTTCGTTTTGGTGGTTTGATATGCCTATGTGTATAAATATGTTTAGTCTGGAATGAAGAATGGAGCGCCGTTGCTTCTTCTTGTGGGAGGTAAATAGGCGGATACACGAGGAACAACTTGAAATATCAGGGAAATTATTCTCAGTAAATGGTGTACAACGGAATGTTCAACAAAAAAGCACACTTTATACGTCTCCCTTGATTCTTTTTGGTGAACGATAAATGTCTGTTTGGATTTTCTTCTCTGTTAAAAGATATCAGTATATCTTTTTTTTATTTTTCGCATGTTCAGTGAAAAGGAGAATAGAAAAAAAAACTTAATAAATACAATTAATGCTGCTTACGTTTGTTCACTTTTTCATCTCGATCTAAGTACTCTGAAACCTTACTACTAATATGATTAGCTACAAAAAAATCGTAAATAGCTGACTGCTGTACTACCGTAATACGCATATTTGTCCCATGTTGTATGGGATTCCCTATATGCATGGAACAGTTATGCTTACAACGGCAGTGTAACTTGGAAGGACTGGAAATCTTTTCTTGCAGCACTTGGAAGAAGGTCCTCCGCCGGGGAACGACCGCTCGGAAGCTTGCGTGGCTGTTTGATGTTAAGTAGTTCTACGGGGTAGAAGGACAAGGTCTCAACGTTAGACCTGCTGAATCGGAGCGTACCGGTGCACCTTTGGTGTTTTGGGCGCCACGATGTCTTCCGTCAGTTTCTGGTAGACGATCGAGTTTTTGGAAGCCAGCAGCGCCTGGCGGTAGCGTTCGCCTCGTTTCCTCATCATGATCGCGAAGATCCTACTAACGGCTAGGCAGATCACTACAATGCCCAGGGCGATGCAGAAGATCGGCATCCATAGACCGCTGATTTGAAGCAGAGTGTTGCCGTCAAGAATGACTACTTCGTCATCCAATGGATCTTCGGATTTGCCATTTCCAGTCAGGATTGCTTGTCCAAAGTTCTGCATACCGTTGGCAGCTTCGATGATTTCGTCTTCTTCTTCATCATCTTCGAGATCATCATCGTACAGCTCATTAGCATTGTCTCGGCTATCAACTACATCAGTGCTTTGCTCGTCTGAGTACTCATCATCATCTTCAGTTTCATCTTCCTCAACATCGTCGTCATCGTCGTCGTCCAGCTCGGTATCCTTGATCAATACTGGTGAATCCGCTCCATTCTTTCCGGTCTGACAAATCTCCTGAGCAAACTGACTCCATTCGATCAATGGAGCTGAGTTGTCCGTAATGTAGGCATTCAACTCGGCGTGAGTTCGCTGTTCTTTGCTGGCATCTCCCAGAGATACCTTCTTTACACCGAGCCATTTGATCAAGGTTTTGAAGTACGGATTGCACTTGAGTGAATTGTTATTAATATCCAGCACGCGCAGACTGGTCATCGATTCCAGATCCGAAACGTATACGATGGAGATTTCGTTGTAAGAAGCGTTCAGCAGTTTCAGGTTGGGAAGAACCTTGGTACTCTTGACGTTCGGGGCAGATGATTCCCAGATCGTTCGCAGGTCGCAATCACTGACGTCCAGATGATTCAGGTATTGCAGTGGCAGGAACAACTTAGCTGAAAGGCGGGCAATCTGGTTTCCTGACAGATTGAGCTAGAAAGAAATCAAAGTTTGTTTGTATTCACGTTATGATAATTCTACGACACCATGCAGACACCATGCTTACCTTATTAAGATTCCTGTTTTGCAGGAAGGTTTCATCACTCAATTCCGTAATAAGATTATTGCTCAGATCCAGCTCCATCAGTTTGTCCAGCGGGCTCAGTACGGCTGGGCCAACGGTTTGCAAGTTGTTCCAGGCCAGATTTAACCTGGTTAGCTGTGGCATGGTCTTGAAGGTATTATCAGCTAATTCGGAGATGTCACAGTTGGACACATCGAGGAAGTAGGCGTTGAATGTTCCGTAAGAGCTCTGGAAACCTTCAGCTGGAAGCTGCTTCAAACGAGGATTGTCATTCAACTTGATGATATCTAAGTCTTTGTTACCAATGAAGGTCAAAGACGAAATCTGCTCCAAATTGTTTTGAGACAGATCGATTTGGCGTAGGCTCTTCAATGAGGTGAAAGCAATCTGATTAATCTTCTTAATGCGGTTGCCCTTCAGGATCAGAGTGGTAAGTCCTTCCATGCCCTTGAACATCTGACCATTGATGGTGCGGATCTGACAATAGCTTAGGTCAAGCTTCTGCAGATCTGTCGTAACAAAGTCCAAGTTGCTACTGATCAGGTTGTACTTGAGATGCAGGATAGCTAAGGACGTCTTGTTGAAGATGTTCTTCGGCAGTTCGGCGATGTTGTTCATCGACAAGTCCAGCTCTTCGATGGTTTCCACTTTATCGAAGATACCCTCCGGAAGGGTGCGAAGCTTGTTGTCAGCCAGATTGATGTAGATGATATTTTTTAGCTCGTTGAAAGCTGTTGGCTGTAGATCCTGTAGGTTGCATTTGGAAATATCCAGTTCTTCGATGGAGGGGGCTTTTAGCATGTACTCCGTGTAGGGAGTATTGTAGTTGACACTTTGCATGGCACTCAGATCGTTGCCCGACAGGGTGAGCAGACGGAGTTTGGTGTTGTTGGCAAAGGTATCAGGATGTATCATATCGATTCCTGAGTTGGTCAGATTGACGGAGTAAAGATCATCCAGACCATCGAAAGCGCTTGGGCTGATATACTCGATCGTGCAGTTGCTGATCTTGATCGAGACTACGTGGGAAAGACCAATTAGCTTGAAGAATTCAGCATTCAATACGATCGGATATTTCGGACCGACATCCAGGACTTGAAGATCGGTGATTGATGGGGAGAATTTCTGCGTATCCAAATCAAGCCGGCTGCATGTGGCAACGAGGTAGGCGTGCATGTTGCGCTCACAAATACAGTCTCGGGGGCACAAGTGTACTTGTTCCTCCAGGTTGTAGTCATCGTCATCGTCATCGTCCTCCTCGTCGTAATAATCAGCGTAGTTTTGGTTCTAAAAATGTATAGGTAGATTAGCGTTTTTGTAAAAACAACGACTGATGAATTGTGAGCATCGAGAAAACGTTGGATTATGTTGCGACAGAGAAAGGAAGTTATGATTAGTAACAGAGTCCTCGAATTTTTGATCAAGCATCCACCAAAGCATTTGTTTCAAATTTCGGTTCCCAAGCACAGACAAACGTTCACCCCCAACTTACAGCATTCTTGCTGTCATTTTTCTTGCCGGCGGCTGTAGTCGATTCCTTCTGCTTCTGTTTCTTCTGACTCAGCAGCTTGTTGACGGCGTCTAAATCAATCTTATCGTCTGCGGTATCTTCGTCGTCGTATTCGTCCTTGTACATGTAGTCTTCGTCATCCTCGTCGATTTCATCCAGGATCTCGTTTTCGCCAGTTGTAGACTTGGCCGTGGTTGACGAAGCCTTCGATTGACCGGTTGGCTTTGGTTTACTGGTGCTAGTAGACGTTTTAGAGGCCGCTTCGACAGTCTTCTGCTGACAGGAAAGGGTGGAATTGAGTGCGAGAAATTAAGTTAAGGTTTTATTCAGGAACTATGGTTGGTTGATTGGTGTGGTAGAGTGTCTCAGTGAAGTGCGAAATGTGTAGAGTGTAGAACAACGGATGAGACCCTGTGACAGACTTACAGCATTCTGTGCGAGCAGTTTTGGAATTGCTAGGGGATCGATCTTTTCGTTTTCTAGTTCGTCGCTGCTGTCCTCATCATCGTCATTATAGTACTCTTCATCGGGCGCAGCGGTCGAGCTGACTGATACCGGTGCGGAAATGGTGGTAGACCTAGTGGTGGTCGGTTTTTGCGGTGTGACGACCTCTTTCTACAGGTAGTACAACGTGAATTAGATTTTATGAACTATGTTCAAGGGAAAGTACGTGAAAAGCAGCAGTGAGGATTTCAATCAACAAGAAAGGATGACAGGACGCAATACGAACAGATGGACAACGAGCGAGTTACAGTGAACTTACTGCATCGATTACATCGACTTCTTCGGACTCGACCTTATAGGGCTGAGCGGACGGTAGATTTGGAAAATCCTCAATTTTTGGTAGAAGAATTTCTTCGTGCTTTGGATTCAGAGTTGACAAGAGTTTTAAACCTATCAGTGGATATTGCCAGAGATACTTACGATATTTTTGGGGTCTTCGTTAGGAAGAAGATCTTCATCTTCATAGCTATCATCGTCGTCGAAGCTGTCTTTCTCCTCGTTGTTCTCGATGGGGACAATTCCTGAAAGATAATTGTATGTAGCTCAGACATTCTTTCGCAGTAAATGTCAACTGTACTTACCTACGGTGGTAGACTCCGCCTTCGGTTGCTTCTTCTGCTGTTCCTTCTCGAGTTTCTTCAGTACAGCCGCATGCTGAGCGTACTTAGGATTCAGATCGGAAGCGGGCTTCTTGGGCACTGCGTCCTTGTCTTCGTCATCGATTTGATTTTCCGTGGAGTCTACTTCGGGATACATCTTGTTGAATCGTGGATCATGCGCCATAGGAATGTCCGACTTTTCGGCGAGCATTTTGTTGAATAAAGGATCCTGAGCCTTCGGTAAGGCGCTGCTGCTGGCAGCGGCCTTATCAACGGCAGGGTTCGCTAAACTCACGCTCGTCGCCATGAGCGACAGCGTGAGCACCAGTATGCACTGGTAGCTCATCGCTTGAGTGGTTCTGCAAAGAATAGAGAAACAAGAGGATATTATGGAAACACCAATTTAATATTCAACGAGTATTGCGCTTTGTGTCGGCGTAAAATAATCAAATTAGGAATCGGCCTATAATGGTCATGGCAGATCGTACGATATTAAACTTTTATTGCTCATAAACAAATCGTTAGGAATACCAATCGGTGGATTTTAATGTGTTCTTATTTACCTATCTCGACGCTCTTCGAAGTCTTCGAAATTCAATAAATTTCTAAGGATTTTTCTCGTTTAGATGACAATTTTTCACCTCAATCGCAATTTGAT
The DNA here is from genome assembly GCA_034211315.2 of Aedes japonicus. Classification (NCBI taxonomy): domain Eukaryota; kingdom Metazoa; phylum Arthropoda; class Insecta; order Diptera; family Culicidae; genus Aedes; species Aedes japonicus. The sequence goes on from JASCZW010000590.1 coordinate 437,891, forward strand.
TAATCAAGTTTCCGGACAAGAATGTGGCAAGTAATATAGAAGCCTATTGAAAAATAACTGTGTGCTTGATGAATAAACCTTCTTTTTGTGCCTAGACTATTATAGTGCTAAACAACGTGAGCTCGGTTGAGATAAGATAAGAAGTACTTCTGATGTATCACATTTGCGTTGCTCCGGCCGTACATTGGTGATAGCATTCAGGTGAGTTTTCATTCATGGAAGTAACCTTTTTATATCGGAAATGAGTTAGTTCGAGCATTGTTTGATCGAATGGGCTAGAATGGAATTAACTCATCTAGAATTGAAGCGAAATAAAACTTGAAACCCGGTGACGAAATATTTGAATTGTCATAGCAACAACAACAAATTCGTTTTCTAGAGATACCCGTAATCTTCATACCTAATAAGATAGACGAGCTCCGAACAACGGGTAACTTGTTTGTAATGGCGGTCATTATCGATACTATCACGTCGCCTGCCGTGGGTATCATCACAAACCATCCATATAAAGTAAACATGGAAGAAATGGCTCTTGAATTCTTTGTCTTTAAGTATGGTACGGCGTTTCATGGTTTTATACCATCAGCGAGAAATACGACAAAGTTAAAGTCAGCCAAAGCCGCAAATCTAGTTTGTCGAATCTCACGTACTGACCGATAACCAACATCTATATTACTGCTTTCGTTTTACGTCTCTTTTTTCGATTAGTCAAATGACCACCCGAGCAGACAAAAGAGTTATAATAAAACAAAAAATGATGAGATATTATGATCAATTATTGACAACATTTTGGAAAACAATATTACCACAATTAATCTCTGTCTTAAAATAAATTAACTTCTAAACAGAAGTTATCAACATTTTATTCAGAAATATAATTGAATGATAGCATTCTGTTGTTCACCTTTGCTCGGGATTGCTCTCTATCTTACAGCCTTGTTTTGTCAAGTTGGTTATCGGGCCACATCGGGGTGCATTCTTTGTTTGCCTCTAGCCACGCGGGTTAATTTTAGAGTTGCGGGAAAATTTCCGCCTCATGAATTCCAGAGAAAAATGCTACTGCTGATTGGGTCTTGTAGAAACAACAAGCATAGTTCTCGCATTCACTGACTTCGATGGAGTTCCCGAAAATTGATGTATAAACATTCCTTCCGTCCATGTGTGGTGATCGGTACATGCGTCTCATTTTACGTTGTTTTCATCTATCTCTTTATTTGTTGGCATCATTAGCATTTCGTGAGCTGCGTGCTGTAAGTTAGTTGTCGACTTGAGGTTGTGTTATTTGGTTACATTGATTTTTGAAACATTTTTGGGAACCAAACTAAAAGGTGTTCCGATCAACATTCGTTCAAACAGTAATGTGTGTGAGTCGATCAAAATTTTTATTACAGTTTTTAATACAGAATTCACGAGCAATATTCAGCCAAGCTTCCTTTTTACCGAATGCGAATTGCCGGGTCTTTCGTTTAACACCTGCCATAAGATTTTGTACAGTCTCCTTGTCCACTTTATTCGCCGAAGAACGCCAGTTTGCCTTGAACTGTTACTCACTCACAACAGCTTTTTGAGTCTTCTTAAGGTTCCGCTTGACGATGGCCCAATATTGTTCGATTGGACGGAGCTCTGGGGTGTGTGGAGGGTTCTTGTCCTTGGGCACCAATTGAACGTTGTTGGCAGCATACCACTCCATGGCTTTTTTTTTCCGTAATGGCAAGATGCTAAATCCGGCCAAAATAGAACGGAGCAATTGTTTCGCTTCAGAAAAGGCAGTAGACTGATTCCACGCCAAATCGGTCGGTCACCAAACTCAACTATCTTCGATTTTGATGAAACTTGGTACACGTCTTCAGTATGTTGAAAAAAAAAATCCACTGGTGTTAAGATTATTTGGATTCAAGAGTAACTTTTGAGATGGGTGTATGTTTTTTTCCAACATTTTACTTGAAAAATCGTAGTTCAAAACCATTACATTTAGAGAAAAACTTTATATGGGGAGTTGTAGAGAACTAAAAAGGCTTTGTAAAAAATTTACACTGAAAAAAAAAAATTTTTTTCATAAAGAAAAATCGAAAATAAATACTAAAAATCAAATATAAAAAAAAACATATTTTTAATAGTTTTCAAATTTGTTTTGTGGAAATTTGAGAAAAAAGAAACGTTTTGAAAAAAACTCTAGGATGGACGCTCTTATAATAAAAAAGTTTTCCGAAGAGCGAACTTTGGTGCATATTTCAAATTTTGGTTATTCATTATTATAAATGAAAATTAATTATACAATATGATTTTGGAGATCATTAAAAACAATAATGATAATAATGATAAATCACCTGAACGCAACCGTTTTCGAGATTTTTCGGATTTTATTTCAATAGAATGAAAAAACCTCAGAAAATTCGCTCTTTTCTTAAGTTAATCGAGATTTCCACCAGAAATGATAAATTTTCCAAGATCTTCAAAATTATAACGTTCACATTACTCTAATGTCCTCGTTTCTTTTGATATCAGGATGATAAGAAGACTCATTTGAAAAGAACAAGATAAATAGCACTATTGTTTTAATATTGCAATCAATATATTTATAATTGTTTTATGGCTGTATCGGTCGGGCCGCTCAGAGAATGAAGGGAGCGAATTTGCTAAAGCGATGAAAGTAACAGCGAGATAGATGTCGCAGGGGCGACAAGTGTGAAATGGACAGATGATGAAATTATGCGGAGGGTCATATAGAAGAAGCATATTAATCGAACTGCTGACTATTTTGCCAAGCTCCAACGAAGTTAGAGCTCGGGTGTAGTGTGTGAAAACTACACTCCGAACAGTTCGGTGATGTAGCGATGAAAGTAACACATATCGTTTAAGGTAGGAAGACAAATAGCAGCTATAACGTATGTCAGGTATATCTTCTCATAAAAAAAACAGCTAATGTACGCTGCCTGTAAACTACCAGAGATGTTTTATACCTGCATTTCCAAAGGTACCACAGCCAATATATATGCTCATACATAGTCGCATTCATCAGTAAAATCTATCTGAGTGAACTGAAAATGGAGTTTAACATGAAGAAGTGTTGTATGCCGTTTCCCACTAAACGGTGCTCAAAAAACCTTCGTAAATTAACCGAACAAAATGTCAAAAAACTCAAGTTTATGGGCAAAACATATTTGGACACTTCTTTGATGATTTGTGATAATTGTCGTTTGCATTTAAATAGAACGGAACAATCCCATGCTGCAATTTCGGAGCCTAGTGAGAAACTATCAATTACTAACATTATGGATCCACAACCATCTACATTACGGCAAGTAGACTTGTATGGTCTCGAGGAAACGCCATCGGCAATATCATTAATGTCAGTGCCATCTGATAGCAGTGTGCAAGATTATTCAAGGCGCCATAATATTGAGCTATTTAACAAGGGCGTAGCTGGAATCAACGTTTCGCCAATATCGGCTAAAAAGTTCCTGAACGTAAATTATGCCCGCAAAAAGTTCAAAGATGTTTCAAACGGCATTCGGACACACATATTTGGGGATCAAGCGGAGGAGGATGACCTGGAACAATTGAAAGTGAAAGCAGCCGAATATGACGAAATAATCGCGCAGCTAAAGGACCGGTATGCTGATCCAGAAACTTCGAGGGACGATCAAGTAAGGATACTTTCGGTTTTACCACAATCTTGGACAAATCAAAGAGTAATGGCAGAATTTGGAATAACAAACAAGTACATCGTATCACAAGCTAAATTCCTTGCAAAGCACGAAGGTGTTTTAGCTGCCCCTAACGAAAAGCTGGGACACGGTCTGAACCCGGAAATAAAAAACCAAATTTTGCAATTTTACGACAGTGATGAGATTACACGAGCAACCCCTGGTATGAACGACTACGTTTCAGTGAGGAGTGAAGGTAAGAGGGTTCATATTCAAAAGCGCCTTTTAGTTTGTTCATTAAGAGAAGCTTTCATTAAATTTCAAGAGATGCACTGCCGTTCTACGCATAACTGTCCCATGTTGCATTTGGTCAAATTGTAGCTTTTTCAATATACATCTAATTTTTTAACTATACTATTGGATACAAACAAAAAAATATATACTTTGTTCTGAGTTTGTATCAAAAAAACATCAAGTTAGATTGTCCCATGTTGAAATTCTAGGCATAAAAGTCCCACTACGACTTTTCTAAAGAGATCTTAGAAAAAAAAATTGATTTAAGTTTACAACATTCTTTGTAGGAACAACTCGACACTCAGCATTGATAAGGGCCTTATATGCAAACTTAAACAATGACTTTGACATGAAAACATTGACATTGTATTGTCTTTATTAGCCACCATTTGCATTTAATAGAACTGTGTTTCTAACGATGATATGGTGTTAAAAAATAATCAGAATCATGATAGGAGCATAAACAATTATGCACATAGTGTGTCTATTTGAAAACGTAAATTCTATCGCCAACGATCCATCAACACATCATGCTGTGCGACTTATATGCCTAGAATTTTCTACTGCAAGGCAAGATTCTACGCATGTCAGTCCCACCGAATATTTTACCTCGTATTTTACATACAAAAATAATCTTATTGTTTGTAATACCACAGATTCCATCGTAACTCAGCGACATCTTCAAATGCCAATCATAAATTTGTGGGTTTTGCCACGAATATTACCAGCACTACACAATAGTGATGCAAAACATAAAAAGCTTTTTTTCTCGACTACAAGTTTTGCAACATGGGACAGTTATGCGTAGAACGGCAGTGCATCAAAATGCTGTTGGGTTTAGCTCTTTTGCAGCACTAAGACCAAAGCATAGCAAATTACTTGGCAGCACAGGTTCTCATAACATTTGTGTTTGCACCATTCATGGTCTAAGAAAATATTCATTCGAGAATGATTATAAATTGTGTTTTGAAGAAATATTATGTAGCTCATCAACTAGAACTAAAAAATGTTACCTCCGTGAATGCGAACGATGTCCAGGCTTTTCAGATTTTGAGAGTAGTTTAACAGACAAATTAGAAAAACGTGGTTTAGTTGAAATATCTTTTGAGCAATGGATTTCAACTGATAGATGTAGTTTAGAGACACTTGTTAAACCAATTGATGAATTTATTGCTTATTTTTGTGAAAAGTTGGAACAATTAGTATCCCACGATTTTGTCAAATCTCAGCAGTCTAGTTTCTTGAGAGATTATAAAAGTTGTCTTAAAGACGGCGAAGTAATAATAATTTGTGATTTTTCTGAAAATTATTCATTTGTTTTTCAAGATGCTGTTCAATGTAGTTATTGGAGTAATGAGCAAGCCACTATTCACCTTTTTGTCATTTATTACACGGAATCTGGAATACTTAAAAATATCAGTTTCATTGTTATCTCAGAAGTGTTGAAACATGATACGATTGCGGTGCAGGTGTTTATTTCAAAACTAATAAGCTTTTTGCAAACAAAAATTAAAGTAAAGAAAGCTACGTTTATGTCTGACGGGGCAGCATCCCAATATAAAAATAGGAAGAACTTTGCAAGCCTTTGTAAGTTTAAAAAGAAATACAATATTGATGCTGAATGGCATTTTTTCGCAACATCCCACGGTAAGGGACCTTGCGATGCAATTGGTGGTACATTAAAACGAATGGCAAGATATGCAAGCCTTGCTGTACAACATGAACACCCTATAAAAAGTGCATTAGAGTTATTCGAATGGGCGAACCAAAAAAGTGATGATTGTTTAACAAAAATGTCGTTTTGTTATGTATCACATGAAGAGTATGAACAGGGGGTAGCAGAATGGAATGAAATTTACCGACAGACTAAAACGATTGCAGGTACACAAAAGTACCAAGTTTTTGTAAAACTGTTTTCGAATGACGAAGAAGGCAGGATTCATAATATATATAAATGCAATCAATAGTTTATATAATGTTTATGTAATATTATCAATGACCGAGACTAATAAATGGTATATATAAATATAAATCCAACCATAATTCATTATTTTTGTCTTATAACTTTAAGTGAAGCTTTTTCAATCGACGAGCTGTTAAGAGTAAGTAAGAGGCACATACATGTGTTTTAAAAAGGCTAAAAACACAAGACACATCGTTAGCTATTGTTGTTTTAATATCACGAGTAATTTATGAAAAGGGCGTATTTTTTGAGGTTTTGAAATTTTATTGAAAGAAAATCAGAAATATCTTGAAAACGGTTGCGTTTACGTGGTTTATCATTATTATCATTATTGTTTGTAATGATCTCCAAAACCATATTGTAACATCAAAATTTATTTATAAGAATGAATAACCAAAATTTGAAATATACACCAAAGTTCGCTATTTGAAAAACTTTTTTATTATAAGAGCGTCCATCCTAGAGTTTTTTTTAAAACGTGTCTTTTTACCTCAAATTTCCATACAACAAATTAAAAAAATATTAAAAATATGTTTTTTTAGATATTTTATTTTTAGTAATTATTTTTGATTTTTCTTGATGAAAAAAAAAAATTTTTTTCTGTGTATATTTTTTTAAGAAAGGCTTTTTAGTTCCCTACAATTCCCTTATATAAAGTTTTTCTCTAAATGTAATGGTTTTTGAACTACGATTTTTCAAGTAAAATGTTGGAAAAAACACATACGCCCATCTCAAAAGTTACTCTTGAACCCAAATTATCTTAACACCAGTGGAATTTTTTTTTTCCAACGTACCGAACTCATGTGCCAAGTTTCATCCAAATCAATGATGATCGGGTATGATTTTTGGGATTTCCGGCACATTCTGGATGGAATCCCTCAGTAGACGTTTTTGTAGGCACTCGCTCAGATAAATTTCCTGGTTGACGGTAACGGTCGCAAAGTAAATGTTGCTCTTCAATTCACAGGTACAAATGGCCTGCCACACCATATATTTCTTCGCGAACTTTGACAGTTTAATGTGCTTGAAAATATCCCGTCCGGTTGCCGTAAAAAAATCTGTACAGGAAGCTGTTTAAGGTATTCCTTGACGTAAGTTTCATCGTCCTGTACCACGCAATCAAACTTGTCAGCATCGTCGTGTACAACTTTGGCCGACGTGTTTTGTTTATCGTCGTGATTTGGAGTCACCACTCTCTTATAAGTCGACAGTCCAGCTCGTTTTTTAGTTCTATCCATGGTTGAAGGCGCCACTCCCAGCTTCTTTGCGACATCTCGGACGCAGAGGTTGGGTTTCCGCTCGAAACAGCGGGCAAATCTTTTTTTTTTCGTCGCTCTGCGGCTTTCGATTTCTCACCGATCCAGCTTTCCTGGTTTTTCGACAAACGTTCACCGAACACTTTTAATACGTTGGTAACAGTTGATTTAGCCACATTCAACCATTTCGTCAACTTGTCATGAGAGTAGTTTGGATTTTTGCCATGCACGTGCAAAATTTTGATGCGTTGCTTCTCTTCCTTCGACTAAATTTTGATAACTGAAGTGCTAATCTCAAAATCAAAATAGTGGCATGATGTTACACGCACACATCTTCAAAATGAAGGGTGCGCAAAATGTTTTAATGCACAATGAAAGGAAATGCGTCAAGTTTAAGTCGACCAAATTTTGATCGAAACACGCTTTACATGGTGTTACAAACCCGTATTGCATTTTTCCCAGCAGTAAAGGCCACTAATGGTACCTCAATGAGTGAGTTCTTTTTAATTTTATGGAGAATGTGCTTGAATATGAAGCAAAACAACTAACATCTTTCTAAGGCAAGAAGTAAATTCAGATAAGGTAAAATAGAGAAGAAATTTTAGAATTATTCTTATCAATTGCAATTTATTCTGCGCAACGTATTCTATTACTAACATAAACCAATCTATTTACTGTCCAACCTCTTGATTATATGAATTATATATTTATATGAAAATCCCAAGTAGCATTGCCAAAACCATCCAGCTTTATTAAGTTTTAGTAAAGTTTTATGGGAGCCACCAAAATTAATTCGGTTTATTAGAAGAAAAGAAAAAAGGTGCCAATAGGTTTCAAATTTTAGTCAGGTTTATAAGAACCTTCTCAGCTTGTTTAGAACGCTCTTAAAACCTTGTTTTCTCAAATTCCTTTTACTCCTATCAAAGGTTTTATTTCGACTTTATGAACTCGTAAAATGCTGGTTTGAGATGCCGTTTTAGGACTCATTCATATCATCTTATGGTCAGTTTGAAAAGCATTTTCAATCCATTTTGCCTCCAGTAAAAGCATTCAACGGTCAGAAAGGTTTATAATAGTCATTGCGAAGTTAAATTGGCTTTTCGGCAAACATGTGATTTTTTCCAATCGCCATATTGTAATATCAGAAATAACTAAATTGTGGAAAAATAAATAGAATTTTTTTTAAATGTAATGCAAATGAACTGTAGATCGGACACAAATTTTTGGCATTTTTTTAGATAACCGTATTGAATTCCATAAATGTTCAGTAAATTCATGATTAATTTATCGAATATATTTGCTTTAATTTCGTTTTTGTTGTTGTAAACTCGTATAATTTCCAAGGCGCAGTGATTGTTGGCTCTTATCGTGCCAATATCAACCATAAAATTAAATGCACATATGATTTTGAGCATGTAAGGCTGTAAGAAAACTTAATTTGTTTTGAATTTTTTGCTGTCAAACTAAATTTCCCGCAACACGAGAACTGTTTCTTTTTTAATTATTATTATTTTTTTCCGTCGGCCTATTTCCTCACATGGTGACAAACACCGACGCCAGGGAGACGACCCCACCACCTGGACCCTACCTAACGACTCATGACTATGAACCGGGACCAACGGCTTTACTTCCCTTCCGAAGGAAGATGTGACCAAGATTTTTTCGCCTCAGAAAAACCACCGACGTCGACTGGGATTGAACCCAGACCCACTGGGGTGCCAAGTAGCAGTCACGCTTACCACTGCACCACCGACGCCGGCTCGAGAACTGTTCCCTTAGATATTATTTTCTGCTAAATGAATCGGAGAAGCAGAGAATCGCATAAAGCAGAATCACAAAAACCAACCTCGATATCACAGTGAAATTTGACAGCTGTGGCCATTTGGCCGTATGCTGGTTTTTATGACGGCCAATTGGATTTATGAAGGTTCTGAAGTGGTCATAACATCTTTTACTTGAACATTTTCAAAATCTCTATGGTCTTATGAAGGTTTGATCAACTTGTTTTCACAACCGTCTATAGAATGGGCCACTTTGAACAAATTTCGGATTTCAAGAAGCATAGAAGAGATGTTGGTAGACAAAACAGTTTTGAATGTAGTTTTATCAACAAAGCTGGGAGGAGTGCTATACGGCTGGAATAAAACCAAGAATGTTACTTGGAAGGGAATTAGTATGGGAACTGTTACCCGATGTCCTGATTCTATACATTTTCAGTAGAATTTTCTTGAAATCCCTGCACTCAGGAGATAATCCATACGATTTTCGTCCGATCGGAACTATGAACCACAAAGCAAGGGTCCAAGATTCATTTCATACGAATTCGTATGAAACGATTATTGTTGCAGTGGTCGAGAAACACATGCCTCTTATACACTTTAAATTGACATCACGCTTGATATCGTTTATAGTCTCGCGGGATTGTGGCTCGTCTCTGGATCCCGTGGCTCGTGGTTCAAATCGCGACTGCAACTTTTTTATTTGTGAGGAAAATTTTCATACGATGGTCCTATAAACTTCTTTCCATTAGAGAATCGTATGAAATTTGCAATTATTCCTTCTGGTAAATTTCCATCCGATATTCATATGAATTCCTCTCGATTTGTTCGCTCAGTGTTGAAACATTCTGAGGCTCGTACTCGTTAAATTTCTTGAATTATTTCACGGATCGCTGCAACGTTTCAATTATATTTCATTTCGTGGTACAACATTTTCACATTGTTCCATTTGGTAAAATGGCGTCGAATCAGGTGGAAGCGCGCAAATGCAAAATCCGATTGTCGGTAAGCGATCTTGCCAAGAGACTAAAACTACCAAAAAGTACCGTGTTTAGTGTTAGCAAATTTTTGACCAGCGCATGTCTGTGAATCGGAAGATTCGAAGCGGAGCAAACTAAAAAGTATCCAATAAATGGACATGAAGGTGCAAAAAGTAAAGCAGAGGCATGGAATGAAGGCGTACAAAGTGAAAGAGCGGCCCAAATGTGATAACAAGTAAAATTTCACCTCAAAAAGTCATGCTAATACCCAGTTTACACTACAATCTATATTACATGATATAGGGAGTCTTGATATCGGCATCTATGCATCTAATTTTCACTGGAAATAACGTGCCTGGCATTTGATATCAAGATACTTTATATCACGTAATATAGGCTGTAGTGCGAACGGGGTGTAAGAAGCCTTACACCAAGTTTTTGTGGTGCACCAGGGAATCGTCAATAAATATAAGTAGGCCATGTACAGACAAAGATGACAGCTCTAACACTTCGTTTACGGCAGTCATAGCGAATGCAGTGTAGCAACTACGTTCGATAATTAGCATTACCGCCTGCTCCCTAAGCCCAGGAGCGAAGAAGTCCGTCATCGTGCGCACTTTGTGTAGGCTGGATACAGCCGAACGGCCATAAACAAGATCTTAGTACTCCTGGAGAAAGAGGAGAGCATCGAGTGCAAGCCACGTTGCGGCCGTTCGACTGTTTTGCCTGACTGGAAGGTGCATCAAGCGCTGAAGGAGAAAATGGAAGGCAAGGTGGCAAAATCCTTCTGCGCCTTGGGCCGGAGGTCGTCATGAGAAAGTGGAAGTCGTTGAGGCCGCGGAGGCCGTCATGAAAAAGTGGAAGTCGAGGCCAGCTGTGTCGACAGCGCAAGCGGCCATTCAAAAGCAGCAACTGAAGGTGCTCGTCAAGGATGTCCTCCTTGCGAAGGGCAACGTGGTTGTGATCATGGACGACGGGTTATAGCTGACGCAGTGACTGGCAGGGGACCGGATATTTCACGTTCCCAGCAAGAGGGTCCTCCCTTAGCTCTGCCGGTAAAGGCGCAGCTACAAATTTTTCGATTTTTCGTTAAGAAAAATTTCTCGACACCCTGGGCATAGGGTATGATTGTACTTGCCGGAAGCTCTCAATTTATAACTGCGGACGTGCATTTCCCACACTAAGTTGCGAGCAAGCAATAAGCGAATTGTGAAAACCAATAAGCTTGAAATGCTAAAAGAAAAAGAGAAAGAAAGTGAGCAGAGACGCGAAGTATATCTCCCACTGGAAGTGCCCGAAGAAGGCCCTCTTGTGGCTGACAATCAGTGAGAAGGGGGTGCCAAAGCCTTCTTTTCTTCGGGACTTGTGGTCAACGGGGAAGTGTACAGCACGAAGTGCCGAGTACATTCCGGAACACATCCTGGAAGTTCCGGCCGTAATTACGAAACACCACGCGAAGGATGATGTCGTTTTCTGGCAGGATCTGGCCTCTGTACAAACTGGAGAAGAATCCAGTCGTCCCTAAGAATAACAAATCCCCTCAACGTGCACCAGCTGCACTCAATTGGAAATTTGTAGGCGAATCTGAACTGATCAATATGACGATCAAAGAATTTAAGAATATGCCAACATCTTTCTTTTCGACGGTGATGGGCAAAGTTTCAGACAACTGCCGTAAGGCCGCCCGATAGGGAGTTCAGTCATTTTTGTGAAATTATTAATTGACACAGGAATCAATGAGAATTTGTTTTGTTTTGAAACTAATTTGAACAATTTCTGAATTACGTTTAAACGAATTTTTTTCACTGTCCCTTTCCAACTATCAACTGACATCTATCAGAGCATCGATGAGTAGTTGCCCTCTTGTTAAGTAGTTGTAATATCATCACTATCCTTTCATTTTCCCCGCAATGGAGAATATGGGCGTGATCAGGAGCGCAAGTTTTCATACTTATCGGCTACCCTGACTTCCGGTTGGATAGCAGTTCATTTCCAAAAGTTTTCCATAAGCAATCGGAATAAGAGTGATAAAGAAAGGCGTATGACATCACATGACAGCTTTTAAAATGCAAAATACGGATTACGTCGGATGTATTGCTCTATGTTTACAAACACAGCAACACATTAATAATTAACCCATCGGTTCTTTGTGTTTACACGAAAAAAAAAACGATATAAACGTCATGCGGTAGTTAGCATCGTTGCGTTGTACTTTGAAAGCGGTGGCTAAGATCTGTCAGAATTTGCCAGAAACACGAAAATGGAGAACGAAAAATTGCAGAAAAGTTCATCGTGTGCTCTTCCGCTGTTCGCAATATCTGGTAAAAATATGAGCAACGTGGCAATGTGTCCAATAAAGTTGGACGTGGAAAGAAACGCTTGGCAACACTTATGTAGGACACTCGCATTGTAGGAAAAGTGTGAAAAAACTAGCTTGAAAATGTATCAGCAAGAACAATTTGACTACGATTACAGAAAGAGGGCCTGAAGAACAGATTTGCTGTGCGACGTCCGTATATCAGTAAGCGGAACAGATTCAAACGGCTAGAATTCTCAAAATCTTGCTGACAATCCCATAGATTGATGTCTGGAAAAAGGTTCTTTAGTGTGATCTAAATCAGGAGCTAGGACATCAGGAGCTGCCAGCTGCAGGTGCAAAAACATCACAATTTACCTGTCAAAAAAGACCGTTTTTTATTGGTCGCTGTGACAGTCTGTTGGTGGTTTGGCTGTGTTGCTAGTAGTCACTGCTTTTTCACTTTTTCCGCTTGTGACAACTAGGGTATGTGTCCCTTGACTCAGCCTATTATGCAACCAGCGATCACATTTTTCATTATAACTCATAAAGTTTTTAAGCTGTAAGCGAGATTCAGTTAGCTATACACTTGCAAAGATAAGTTTGATTAGACATTTGGTAGCATGTATCACTAAAAGTTACACAACTATTTTTATAATGCCATAAACTTTCGATGGATATGGATTTAATGTCGGTCTATGAGCACCAAATTGGGTCTATTTGTGGATGCAACTTTGTCCCATTCGCTGGATTTATTACTAAATGCAAGCCTTTGTACGTTTTTTTTCTAATTTTATGAATTAAGGCATTGTTAACTGTACTGGATTTACTTAATACAACATTTCACAAGACAAACTAAAATAAAACTGCCTCGAAACACTTAAATGATGTTCATTAATGATTTATCAGTCATTCAATAATGAAAACATTAAAATTCACTATACAATGATTTTGTCTCTACGATTTGTGTTTAGATGAGCCGCTTGAATGTAAACAATCGCAAATTCATGCATTTCCACTTGAAATTTTACCAATAATAACCTTTTTACTACGTTATTGATACAACAGGCCATAGTTAGGAACATACAAAAAAATATGTACCCAACATTGAGTCTACGATTTTCTTGTAAAATCATTGTTATTTTAGCTATGTAAACAGTAAGTTTGTAACGTGTAACTATGTTCTGTACATCCAGACTGCATTACTTGCTTTAGGCCAAATTTAGGTCCCTTGAAATCGTGTAGATCATCTGTTCAGCATAACCAGTGAAATCATGATGCCCCAAAAGTTCAAGGAACCGAAAATTACGCGGAAGTGAACAACTATAAGATGATTAATATTGTCTCAATTGCTTCGGATTTCATCTACCATGCTAATAGCAACATGATTTTGTTGATTATCGTTAAATTAATGACACATTTGGTGCATAGGCCAAATGAAGGAGCTAGGCTTACATTACATCCCTTTACCCTAGAACAAATGCGGGAATAAAAGTTCATTTTAGACTGCAAATAAGGTCTATCACCTTCTCTTGGATATAACACGAATTACAGGTCACCTTGTATATGCTAGGGGTATTAGTATTTATGGATTTAAGAAGATACGCCCAGGATTTACATGAGGGGCTAATTTTTTCATTAGCACTCATTACAAAGAGTATTCATGTGAACCAAATATTTTCAATTCATACCTTCTTGGTATCGCATTGAAATTTAACGATAACAATTATTTTATCTCTAACTACAGGAAGCAATAAACCGGCTTGAAAATACCACTCGTTTAATTTACGATATACGTGTTGGTGAGTTAGGCCGATGGAAACCGTGGAAGACTGAACTAGAAATATGCCCGAAAGCCATTATCCGACTGATCTTACGAGTGTTTGCTTGTGGTCACAAGAGGACTTCACTTCCCGCTTTGTTCAAGACTGTCTGGAGAGCCTTTTTTCAGTTATATGATGCAAGCAACGTCGACCTACTCCACGGGATTTCAGCAGGAACTTAAAGACAGTAACGTTATCGCAGTATATGGCTTCTGTTCCGAATTCGTCATACATCTGGTAGGAATGACAGATTTTCAGCAAGTAAAATACAACAGAGTCAGATCGACAGATGAAAGTTGTCGGCAACAGTGACATAGTAGATACAGATTACGAAATGCTGCTGGAAGTTTCCGGCGAGGTGCTGGGCCGAGGAGAGCTGAATGCGTTCTTCTACGTTACGGACTAAGCGTTGAAAAGCCTAGCAAATAAGGGTACTGTTTGCAAGTAATGTATCAAAATGACGGAGAGTCCAAAGGGTGCTCATTTCGACTATCAAAGCTTCACTTTCTATAGCCTTCAAGAGAAACATCCTCTTCGCATCCATCGATACCTTCAATTTTTTCAAAGCCATGAAAACCGTGTATCGCAGTTTTGACAACTATATCACTTCGAACAAGGATCTAAACAATGTTGAACAGAAGCTAGTGAATGAGTTGGCACTCCTTCCGAACATTTTCTACTGTTCATCCCTCAAGATGTCATTGGTGCGACGTTACGTATCATTCCGGCTAAAGTCAGGTCAGAAGCGTAAGCAACGAAAGAAAAAGTTTGATAGCAGTAGTATGCTATCGTAGAAGCTGGAATGGTTAAGGGAGAATGTTTTACGGTTTTTTGAATTTTTAGTTTGTTCTAAAACATATTTGAAATAATAAATGAGAAGAAGGAACTTGTGAGGACCAGAGGTTGGTCGCACCCTCCTTAGAAGTTGTCATTGGAAGCCCGTGAATTTCCGCGTTATGCAATGCACATAAATTGAATGCTAGATTAGGCATAAGTTCATGAGGCATTTCTCCTAAATTTAAGCCAAATTACGCCTGAATCTTGTCTGTTGTATGGAAGATTGCTAGCGATTGCGTTGTTTACGGTTGCTTCGGGTTACAAGTGAACGAGGGGAAAATGTACGCATCTGTTGAATTTCTTAATTTTTTTCTGTGCAAACATGGTATTTTTTCGATCGATACATATTCCATATTAATATCCATATTTTCCATATTATACATTTTTTTACATATCACAACAGATTGCACCAGTTAGAGTTTTGCCTATTTGGGCCAAATTTACATGCCAAATTTGTACCTTGGAACAGTGGTCCAAACTTCGAATTCCAAAATGCAATTCATGCAAAAATGGTGTGTAATATTCAATATTTCTTTTTATTTCGTCTGATTACTTAAGAAATAGCTTTACGATACTACATCTCCGATATTCACCAGGTACAAAAATCTGAAAAGAACTGGCTTCACTGATTTATTGGAAAAACACAACATGGAGCCGTTGCAAACCCAAATTGGTTGTATAAGCGTGCGCAGAATGATGATTTGATTGACATTTCAGTTAGTCTGTGATCACGGTATGCGCCTGTCAGGTATCCTCTTACGGAATCAAGAAGGAGATCTGCTTGTTTCAGAAATAAAAAAATAACCACAATTGAAACCCATTCCGTCCGACATATACGGTATGCGCAAATAATTACCCCAAAGCTGTTCAAACATTGCCAAATTTTGCAATACCCAATCAGATCAATACTGCCAATTATTGACCAAAAACAACGCTCAACACCCGAGCAAATAGACGGAGAAAACGCACATTCATTGCTTATTCGGAGTCGATTTGAGTGCTGTTCACAATCCCATTGGCAAGCCTCCGCTGACTGATTCCCGGTATTCCTCCTCGCCGTGCATACGTTTTTCCGCAGAGCAATTCGTAAATAACCACTCTGCGGCTAGGAGAGTAAATCAAATTTACATAAAAATGCGGCAATACATTTTCCTTCATGTGCTGTGTGCCACACAGCTCTGTATTACTCTCAGTACAGCAAACACATTGTCGGATGCCTCGTCTTGCCACTTCTAGTGCTAGCTCTGTGATCGTCATCTCTTCCGTCAACCGTTCGCCGTATCACCACTTTGCAGAGCAGCAAGATCTTCACCCATCAATGGCGCGGCAAATGACGCGAGAAAATATCTTTCACACCTCTTGACTTGACTACACAGTGGCGATGCATCGATCGGCTCGGGTTGCAATATCCTCCGCCGTATGATTTGCTAGTGATGGGTCTGATGGCATTTGGGAAGGATTAACCACCCTAAAGACAGTCAAACGCTGGTAAATGCATACCTACGTCAGAGCATACCTGTGATGCACGGAGACGGGGAAAATACAGCACTAATTTATGCCAAACAAAACATATGTGTAATTCCTTCTCGGGACCATTGTTTTGTCCACGATCATCTTCACAAATACGCCGTTTGAATTTCAACGATAATTGTGGTGCATTATTGTTCAGTCATGAGCGCTAAGAGTGATTCGGTGTTTGGTTGCACTCGTGGGTGATTAGCACTGGCGCAGCTAGGCGGGTTTGGGGTGTAACATTCAAGCAGCATTGAAAGCTTTCTTATACAGAGCAAAATATATACATTGAATGCACAAAAATACGAATCTAATAACTATACTGCTCGGAAAAGTAATGTGAGGGTCGCAAAACTTACATTTTAAATTGTGTAAAGTTCTGGGCATTCCTTTCATTGCAGATAATGTTGTATACAAGAGCACATCTTTATTGCAACTTTTGCGTGCAAGTGGCTGCATCATGAGAACGAAAATACAATTTCACATGATCTGATATTTACATCATAATGAAAATTCAGATCTGTGTAAGCAATCGGAAAGCATACAATCAAGAAAGATATATTTACATCGATGTACTTGATTTCGGCTATTTTGTGTACATTCGCTGTTTGAACAAAAAACTTTTTTGATGAGGTATTATTTTTTAACTTTTTATTTGTGTTCTGAAAAAAATATCTTCTAATAATATCAACATGAGAGCCTAGAAGTGAACAGCAATTTCTGCTAGAACCTAAGTTATGAAGAGAAAGTATTGATAGTTCCGGTAGAGCGCAGGTCGAAAATGTAGTGTGAATATCTGTTCAATATCATGCACATAAATGGAGCGTCACAAAACATATGAAAATGCATTATAGGTACATCGTGTAATGTACTGGGAAATTGCATAAATTGCGGATAAGGTTATGTACACAGATAAAAAGAAACATTGAATTTCCTGCGTTATCTAATGCACATAAAGGGAATGCTAGATTTGACAGAAAATACTGGGATATATCGTGTAAATTAAAGCTCGATATCGCCTAAATCGCGTCTATTGTATGAAAGAATTCCAAAAATTGCAAACAATATCGTTGTTTACGCTTGCTTTGGTTTAGAATTAAACGAGGGGAAATTCTACGCGCGTGTTAAAATTCATTATTTTTTTCTATGTACAAAAGCTCACCTTTGATAGAATTATTCCATGCAAGTTGCTGCTTCGTGTGAAATGAAACAAAATTTTACATGCTCTGTTATTTACAATGTACAATGTACTTTTCTTGCTTCGACGACATTTTGACAACTGAATAGTAAATGGCATAAACAAAATAGAGTCAACATTCTGTACGCATACACCTACAAAACGTGAGGTTTTAAAGTATTTTAAATGCACGATTGAAAAAAACTACGTCATATTTGAGCCGACCAAGTTTTGAATGTTCCATCCTTTATTAGTCCAAGATACTTCATTTGAATTGACCAAGAAGTGAGAACTCCGCTCATGACTATTACTTGGTTTCAAAATTTAGCTCTACGCTCGTGTGGGAGTATTATAAGTTGAGTTTTGAAAGAGTTAGAAGAAATCTTCCATTGCCGAAAATAATCAGTAAAAATGTCCAAACTAAATTTGTAGCCTCCTGGATAAAACACGAAGACCTTTTCTTCTACCGGAAATGCCGGTGCCATCAGCAAAGCAAGATTTGTGACAGCCCTGAGATAAATCAGGGAGATCGGAAGTGATATTATATTGCCTAAGAATTCTACCCTTAGAAACACCAGCACTGACAGGCAATTGATGATGATGATGATGGTCCCGCCCTTACCCCTACAAAGGTTTGAGCTAGACGATTTTATCTCTAAGATCATTAATTTGGTAACAATTCAAACCAGTTATGCAAAAAAATACGAACTGATTTCATCTACAGATATAAATTTCATCAAAAGTATCCATTTCCATTATCCATTTCTTCAAAAGTTTCCACAGCGACATAATCGTGAAAAGCTTTGATGTTAACATCAAATTGATCAGATTTAGAATTCTAAAAAATTACCTGCAAAGTTTTATCAGTTAAGTAGTTTTGATACACTTTAACGCTTTACAACATTTCTTGCATTTCAGGATCTACCGAATGAAGATGATAGATACGAATGCTTTTAGTATTTTTCATTTACATAAATATATACACTATTATACAAATATTTAATAGGAATGGGAGGGACCATCAAGGCACCCGATTGAAGCGATCTGGATGGGCAGAGTGGGACTGCCAACTCCCCATTGTTAACAGTTTGTAAATAAAGGGCGAGCTTTTCTCCCCGCACATTGGGGCATCCTCATGTTAGATACCTTGCTCTTTTGACCAATTGTTCAATCTTGTTGTTGGAAGGAGATTCTTTACATCCCTGTGGAAACGTATAAGTGATGTTGCCTATCGATCCACCCAACCCGTGTTTGGCCCTTCTTACAATGGCATGATGAGGATAAACAGTGGTTTTGAAAGCTTGATCAAGTCTAACAGAAAGGAGAGCCCATTGCTATCGGACTTAGTTTTCGTGCTACAATGGGTAGTACAGATCATACATCACATCATATATCTACTTCCTCCGAATTTTATTTATAGGTTGTTCGGTCCTAAAGAAAACTGAATTGTATTTGACTATCCTCTACAAGAGAAACCGTATAGTATGTCGGAAAAAGTCGTTAAGAACTACTAAAAATAGCAGTACGGAATGCCTGTTGTGGTGGTAGAAGTTCTTCGCATAGGTGATTCCTAATTCACGGAGTAAATTGACCCCTGGTTTATAAATTCTACAGGTTTACAGATTCTAACAAAATTCCAATCCAAAACAGAGCCTGTGGAGTACCAGGGCGCCCTTCGCAGTATGAAGTCTCGCTGCGCCAACCGGAGCAATAGTGTAGCGGACTTTTTGACTCTCCGAGGTTCTCGGTCACTCTTCTTAAGTCTCAAGTCTGAGGAAAAATAAGAGTGAGCTTATGAAAATCCCCAGCATCCCTATTATTGGTATAAACCGATCCATATAATCTCTCAAGTGTTAGTTCAAAGATCCTTGCTTTCCCTATGAAAAATCATTGTAATAATTTGTAAGTCGTGCCAACAGTATCCTTGCTGTTGGTATAAATTGGTCTAAATCGGCTCTCATAGCATTCTTGCTGTTGTTTACAATCGGTCCAAATCTGCTCTAAAGCGTTATTATAAACTATCTTGTTTTGCCAATGAAAACCACCCCAACAGCATCCTTCCTGTTGGCATCAGATGGTTCAAATTGGAAACCGTTACTTAAAGGGTTTTTCGATCAAAATTTGGTCGACTTAAACTGTTTGATTTTGAGATTAAAACTTCAGTTATCAAAATGTCGTCGAAGCATCAACATTTTGGACGTGCAAGGCGAAAATCCAAACTACTCTCACGCCAAGTTGGCGAAATGGTTGAATGTGACTAAATCAACTGTTACCACCGTATTAAAAGTGTTTGTATTAACGTTTGTCGACAGCCAGGAAAGCTGGATCGGGGGCAATCGAAAGACGGAGGCCACAGCGACGACAAAAAGAGTTGCCCGCTGTTTCGAGCGGAACCCCAACCTCTCCATCCGAGTTGTCGCAAAGAAGCTGGGAGTGGCGCCTTCAACCGTGGAGAGAGCTAAAAACGAGCTAGACTGTCGACTTACAAGAAAGTGGTGACTTCAAATCGCGACGATAAACAAAACACGTCGGCCAAAGTTGTACACGACGATGCTGACAAAGTTTGATCGCGTGGTACAGGTCGATGAAACTTTTGTCAAGGCAGACTTTAAATAGCTTCCTGGACAGGCATTTTATACGGCAACCGGACGGGGAAAGGTGGCATATATTTTCAAGCACATTAAACTGTCAAAGTTCGCGAAGACATATCTAGTGTGGCAGGCCATCTGTACCTGCGTCTTGAAGAGCAACGTTTACATTGAGAGTGCCTACAAAAACGTCTACTGCCTTTCGTGAAACGACACAATTGCTCCGTTCTATTTTGGCCGGATTTGGCATCTTGCCATTACGGAAAAAAGGCCATGGAGTGGTATGCTGCCAACAACGTTCAAGTGGTGTCCAAGGACAAGAACCCTCTCAATACGCCAGAGCTCCGCCTAAACGAACCATATTGGGCCATCGTCAAGCGGAACCTTAAGAAGACTCAAAAAGCTGTTGTGAGCGAGAAACAGTTCAAGGCAGGTTTTGACAAATTTACAATAAAAAAAATAGAATGTTTGGATGCAGCACTTGAAGATTAACATAAACAAATACACGTTCGACAGAAATTAGTCACTAGCTACACGAATTAACCCAATACTCAAGTTTGAACATTTTCGCATTATAAAATACAAAATACAAAAAAAAAACTTCACAACCACCTCCCAGACCAATTTTCTGTCTACACCACTGATCAGTAGATTAAACCGATTCCGTGGTTTTCCTTTCTGGGTACCGGGTGGGTTTGAGCGGTGTGGAAGTGAAGTAAGAGAGACGACAGACGACGTGTACTTTATATCTTGAAATGCTTGCAACGACGACTGATGAAGGTGTGGGATTTGATGAACGTGGTGTGGAGTCTTGTAACAACAAAACTCGTCGTAACCAGTAGTTGTTGACTTTTTAAGGTGCTTTCACGGTCATACCTAGTTGAATGAGGTGTATAACTATTGTAGTTCAAATTATGGATAAGACAAAGCACTCGTGACACGTACCTAGATTAGATGCCATCAGGTCGAACTTGCCTAAATTTAACTAAAATACCAGCTTAGACACCAATATTTCCTCTCGAAATTTCTATCGCTTCGTATTTCATAAATCATACATCCACCCCTTTTCGCGGTTGTGAAACCAACTAGTGGGTGTCAGAGCTCAATAAATTGGCATTCGTCAGTCAGTGTTCGTTGTCGGTCTGACCCATTAACATGTTCTCTAACTCTCCCCAAGAGATTCTCAGATAAATCAAGCAAGAAGGGAAAATCTCAACTAACGAACTTAACAGTCTTGCCTCGTCCAGATCTCTAAATGATGCTCGCCGATACGCATAGGAAGTTTTTAGCCCATCAAAATTAATTACGAATATTTCTGAATGACTGGACCAGCTTCTGACGCTCCATGCTCAACCCAAAACACATCTGTGACTGACGATGGCAACGCACGAGGTTTCACACTGCAGTCGAGGACGGAACGGTGACTCCATTTGACTTTGCTGCCTCACTTTGGAAGATTTATGGTATTTAAATGTGATACACGAGTGAATCTCGTTTGTAAGCCCGCCCTCCGCCGCCACCGTTGATAGAGTCATTAAAATTGTTTTATAATACGCCCAACTTTGTCAGATGGGATCACCAGCATGAATCCGCAGATTGAATTTCAATGGATTACAATCGCGGCGGATCTAAAATCTAATTAGAGGCAACTCTTTTTTCTTGCTATTGTAATTTTTGATTTATCACAATTCGGAGCAATTAGTGATGCTTTACTTTAGATACATGTTGAACATAATTAAAGGAAACCCGTGCCAGACAACACACTTATTTTTTCAGCATGGTGCCTGCATAAGTTACTCCGAAAACGAGTTTCCTCCCGAAACATAAATTTGCAGGGAAGTTTGAAATAAGTCCAAGCAAACCAAACAGTCGAACGCGATCCGTTTTGGATAATTCTAGCAAAACGACAATGGGATGTTAAAACAAAACACTCGGTTGTTCAATTGGGTGCATCTTTTTCCGGGTGCCTCAAGGGATTTGGAGAAATTACTGACAAGTGCAATGGCCCCCCTCCTATCACTATGTGCCGCCGTGTATGAGAAGAAAGAAAAGTGCTTCAAGCGCGAATTTGATCGGTTGCAGCTGTTCTTCTTCTCAAGTGGGACTACTCCAGCTGGTGCAGGTGTTTATTGGACGGAGGATCAAGTTGTTGAGAGTTGGAAACGTTTCCCGTCGTCGTTCATTTGTCATTGTAGCCACTGTTTTTGTAGTTGTTGATGTTTTGGATGTATATCTAATCCCGGAAATTCATGCATTTGTAAGATGTTTATTTTTGCCCGGTTTAGCTACTAAACAATTTGATTACGCTGGAAGATGAAACATATTTCTACAGTTGTACTTGATTTCTCATCGATGTTTATGGAGATCAGATCTTATAAGATCAAGTTTAAGGTTTACACAATTTTCGTAGTGGCTTACCAGGGGAATATTCTTAGATGGCCCCTCCTCTAAATTTTATTATTGAAGAAAAAATGAACATGTTTAATCCTGGAAATAAGAATTAACTATTCCTATAGAACGTATAGCAGAAAATTAAAAAAACAACAGTGGTAACAGGTACAATAATATATCGTGAACAAACAATGCTAGAACGATCTGGTAGAGTGTGAAGCGAAAAATAAAACAAAGAAAGTGGAATGAAGAAAACAAAAGCTACAACTATTTCCCCCAAAATTAAAGCTCGATTCAAAGTAAATCTGGACGCACGGCACCGTGCTCTGGTGGTTGAAACAAGAAACGTTTGGCAGGCACTATTTGATGTTTCATTGACGAAGAAATTGGTGAAAAGTGTTTCTCGATTGATCGACGCATCTCGAAATTAAGGATCATGGAACTTGAGAAAAGAAAATTAATTGTGCATAAACATCCAGAGAACGCTTCATGGTTTGCTTCAAAAATAGCAAAAGTGTTAAAATTCCCAAAGTCAACGGTGTGTTGTAATAAAACGTTACAAGGACACTCTGAGTGTGGAAAACTTCCTCTTCTTTTCATAGATTCACGATTTCACGATTTCATCACAAGCGAAGAATGGCCCGCATCTTCGCCGGATCTCAACCCACTTGACTACTGTGTTTGGAGTTATATCCGTCAACATATAGGCCCTACGAAAGGGTTTACTTTAGATCGGTTCAAGAAACATTTGGTTGATATTTGCGACTAAATATCTCAGGAAATCGTGCGTGCCAGCTGCGATGAGTTTTCTAAGCGTTTGCGCAAAGTTATCAAGGCAAAGGGCAAGAGATTCGGATTGAATAAATATGGTTAATTTCTGTAACATGTATTTTTTAAATGAAAAATAAATGCTATCATTTGGTTGATTTGTTTTGCTGTCATCCCATTTTGTATTAGTGACACCTATTGTAAGACACCCTGTTTATCAGCATTTGGTGAGATCATTCCAGTTTGGCTGCTGCCTTTGCATGAATACGTGCAATTAGAAGCGGAAAAGACTATGCTTAGACTCAAGCGTTTGAAACGGTTCCAAGTCTGAAGACTTAGTCGGTCGCTTGAGTATTTCACAAAACTTCTAAAATGGGCCTGTGATGAATATAAAAGGAGACTGAATGCAACCTGTGGAAAACGTTGACATCTCTTACCATATATGGGAGACGTCACGTATAGATTGGGAAGTCGGAGGTCCCACTGTTCGACAGGGCTCCATAAAATTCTTCACAGTTCGCTCAAAAATTGGAACGAAAACGGGTGCAGCAATCTTCGGCCTTGGGGTAGAAATCTCAGTGGCGATGGGAAATTTTCCAACGGTGTTCCTATCGGAGATTTTTGCTGTAACAAATGCGTTAACATTTGTCAACGTTTGTCTCTGCGAAAGATGCGCCAAGAAAACTCCGTAAATTTATACTGGTTTTCAGCACACTTTGGCACTGAAGGTAATGGAAGGTCAGACGAGTTTGCAAAACAAGGTTAAAAGGCGCAGTTTATTGGCTCAGAACCATTCTTCGGTCTATCATATTGTGCCGAAAAATTGGAGCTATGGAAATCTTGGGAATAGAACAAATGGTGTTGACCAACTGGTTGGTAACCCCAAAGTGCGTTCAATCGAAAAGGTTTATGATTCCAAATATCACGATCAGTAAAATGCTCTTAGAGTTCAATAAGAGTTGAACCTATACTGACCTACTAACCGGACACTGCCCGAGTAGATATAATTTGAAAAACATTGGCCATATCCAGAATAATATCTTATGTTTCTGTAACATGCTAAGTAATACCTAAGATCATCTGTGTTTCAAAGCAGTTTTAATTTAGTTCGTTTTCTAGTTGTTGAAATTTTGTATTACTTAGAGCAAATTCAGCTGGCAAGGCCTTAAATCAGAAAATCAGAAACCGTTCGAAGACTGCATTTAATAATAAATTTATTGAATGAGACGAAGTAACATCCATGAATAGATCCCAATTTTTGCCTATAGACCGATATTACATCCATATCAATCGAAAGTTTCTGACCTTTTAAAATGAGTTGTGTACTTTTTTCTGAAACATACTAACGACATTCTCAGATACGCCCGCCGTGACGATTCTCCATCTTCTCTTGAAATCATCGGTACCATTTGCTTTCTTCTTAGTTCGAAGAGTTTCCGCTTAACTAGAGCCCAGTACTTCTCTTTGAGGCGAAGTTCTGGACAGTTTGGTGGACTAGCTGTTTTTGGTACGTATTTGACCTCTTGTACCTTATACCATTCCAGAACGGATTTCGCATAGGGATAAGAGGCCAAATCAGGCCAATACAGAGGTGGAGATTCTTGGCTTCTGTTAAACGGTAGCAACCGCTTTTGCAGACATTCTTTTTCGTACACATCATTATTGATAGTGCCGGTAGTGACGAAACTTTTAGATTTTCGACCACAACTACATATGGCCTGCCAAATCAAATAATTCCTCGGGAATTTGGAAACCTTCTTTCGCGGAAATGCTCAGCAACGGCATTCCTTTGCATTGCGGTATAAAAAGCCAGACGCGGAAGCTGTTTAAAGTCTTCGAGTACGTATGTTTCGTCGTCCTTTATTATAGAAGAAAATGTTTGCAAAAAAATTGTGTAAGGCTCCTTCACACGAATTTTTGCAGTGAAATTTCAAGCGCTGGTCAAATGATTTTCAAACACAAATCACGGTAATTTTTGGTAGTTTAAGTGTCTTGTCAAGATAGCGTACCGATAAATTAGGATTTTGCAGCCGTTCGTATAAAATGCGTTTGCGCACTTCCACTCGATTCGACGTCATTATACTGAATGTGGCAAGAATGTAAACATGTTGTACCACGAATTGACGTGAAGAATTTCAGCTGTCATATAAGTGAAGCGTTTCAGCGATCCGTGCAATAATTCAAAATCCACACTGAAAGAAAAGTGTCCGAAATTTAATGTAGACCAAACGTCTTATTAAACCCATCTAAGACAGTGAATAACTAGTTGAATATCGGTTACAGCTAAATTAATTGATAGATTAAATTATCAGGCTGAACCAAAGGTCATATACCCTATATCATCCTCCCAGTTCCTGTGACCATAGTTTTATTGAAATTTTGGTGTTCAGATTTTTGTAGATTCTAGTAAACTAATCGTACTTACTGATGATTTTAATATAAAATATTGTGTATTACAATTACAATTTAAAACTTTTGAACCGATTAACAGATTTGCTTAATTTGAAGGTAACTGATAACGAAACAATCTTAATGAACCTCGAAGATAAAAGTAACATTGACAACGATTGTGGTAAACTCAAATGCTGGAATATGGAATTCAAAACAATCAATCGCAGCAAATTTTGGAATGTTTGAAAAGTATTCTTTTTGTATTCTCATTAAAAAAAACAATTACAGCCGTAGAGTTTCGTCTAATTAACGTGTTGCACACCTCAGAAAAATGTATGAAAGTATTTCAAAAGTGATAATTTGATATCGCCAGAACAATCGGGATATCGTGAAGGGCAGTTTTGTTAAACTGCGTTGAATTTAGTGAGAACAACGTGGAAAGAAAACGTTGAGCGTAAAGAAACAATTGTGGCTGTTTTTTTGGATCTAATACGCGTTTCTCATCCTTAAGATGCTTTTGCTGTTCATAATTGTGAATTATTCAACGCAAAACAGTAATAAAAAATAGTAGGAATACGAAAAGTCTGAGCTAAATTTGAATAAGTTTAGCAGGGTGTGCTTTCATACAATTCTGACGGGCTCCACAAAAAAAGTTTAGAATAATGCATTGCATAAATATATAAGTATGGATTTTATGAATATGGCTAGCAAATTTGAATTGGAAGGAGTTGGCCGTTTAATTGTCGCAAAATCCAACTAACTTGACTCCACCCAAATTTTCATTAGAATCAACCCAATTGATACAATGTTAAAGCCTCTAGAAGGTGATGCAATCATACCGTGGACACCCTATAATTTGGCGTGAAACTGCCATGTGCGTTGTTCTGATTACTCATTCGATCCGAAAATTTCCCTACACAGAAGCAAAACAACAGCCAATTATCGTGATTTCTCCTTCAAAGCTGCGTGAGATGGAATCAAGTTTTGCACTCTCACGCACTGCTTCTAGTAAACATGGGGCGTGAATACCGGACTATGTACTTTAGAACCACTTGAGTTTGGCACGCAAAAAAATCAAATCAGCCATATTAGCGGCTGGTGCTTTGCTCGCACTTTATCCAAGAAATTCGATCCGCGGTCGGTGAAATATGACTCAAGCTCGTCGTGGTGCGCTAAATCAGTGCTGCTGATTCTTTGTTCGATTTGTGGCACCACCATGGGCGGGACGGGTAGGAAACCACTGATCATCATCATAATCATCGTATGGAGCGTGCGTTTTATGACGTTCCTTGGTAGTGGTCGTAAAGTGCAAATATTAAAAATCAATTTATCGGTGTGCAGAGTGCGAGCGATGGTGCACTTGTTGTTGACGATCACGATGATGAAATTCAATATCGAGGGTTGTCGACTTGTGATGAAGGCTTACGGATTGATTGGTTAATAAGCGAGCTAATTGTAGGCATTGGGAAATGTTTGAAAACATTCGATTTGAACCATGCAAAACAAGCAGGTAAACTGCAGGATTGTGAACAAGAACCTTATCCGCTTTCAAGATTCGAGTCGCATTGCGGAATGAGTTTCACGAAAACTACTCGTACAGTTGGTTAGACCGGTTTTCAAACAATCTGAAGATGTTAGTGACAATTGTTCAAGGCCATGCCTTTATGTTGCACCTCTGACTGTTGTAATAACATTTTTGTTTGTTTGTTAAGATGTTTGGATCTGTTACTGAGCTCCACACCTACACGCTGGATTGAAACCAAAATTGGCACGATTGTTTTCAATGAACTAAGGCACGAATTAACACAGTTGTGCTGAACTTAGCATCTTTCAAATACTTCTGTATACTCCGGTAAGTTGTAAGCCGATGAAAAAGCGGTTGTATCTATCTCCAGGTTGTAGCTTGGCATACACGATCGTCATTTAGAAAACAAAGATAGCTAATTGCATCCGAAGGCTATCAGCTCAATCATTGAATTGCCATCATCAAACCGTACTCGTGAGAAGGGGGTGGAAGCAGAATCAGCTGTTTCGACGGTACGTGCTTTATCTTTTCAGCAGCAACAACTGAAACAGCAGCTACCTCCTACCGGGACTATAAACACCGTTACCTACTTTGAGCTCATTCGTTCTAGAACTTCTATCTACAAAATCAACGGCTAACGTTACTAGCCTAATGTTTGCTATTACTATTATTATTTAGCAAGCAGGATCGCGTGTGTAGGCTTAAAACGCGCGCGTGTTTTGAAACTAGATAATACACACCAATAACAAGTTTTTCGATTAGTGGACGATGAGTTGTATGCAAATTATGCTAATGAAAACAAAACACACCGAGGACTATTGTATACTGAAATTGGAAAATGATTTTCGCGTGATATGGGATCATGTCCCGGTTATGTTCTTCGAAGTTTGTTGGGCAACGATCTCGAATACTAAGGCAATATCTGGACGCACTGTTTATTAACGTAGGACTACGTTTCTCTTTTCTATACCGGGTATCATTTCAAAATTTTGAAAAATGAGAGCGTTACGCAAAAGTGAAAGGTTTTTGAACGCTTCGTTCGACTAAACAGAATGACTTCATTCATACACCATTTGCTCAAACAAACTGAGCGATTCCACGAACAAGTGGGAAATTTTTCCAGTTTTTATTTTTTGTATTTTTTGATTTGCATGAAACCTTGCATACAAGTTTTTCGGGAAGAAAAACGCCGTTTTGCATACTTGGTTCGCCATTTTGAATCTAGCCTTACTTATGAGAAGGGCCTATGAAAAATGCACATGATATCTTCAAAAAATTGTATCTTGGAAACGGTTTGTCCGATTGGTTTGGTGTCTAGGGCGAAGTTTTAGACAATTGTTGGTACTATATGGAGAAAATATGCAGGGTAAAAAAAAAGTTTGGTTTTTGTGTTTTGAACTAAAATATAGATTTTCCCTTAAAAGTGACCTGTCAATAATTTTTTAATTATTTTTATGTTATAGCTGACTTAAAATGCTATCTAGTGCACAGTGAGTTGTTCTGGTGAAAAAATTTTTTTTTTAAAAATTACAATTTTCAAAAAAGCTATTAAGAAAAGTCAAAAACGTTTGTCACCCTAATTTTATGAAAGTACATCAAATTTGCAAGCAAAAAGTACTTCGGTAACATTTTTCTAAGATGCACCGTTTAGAAGATATTACTGATTTAATATTGATTTTTTTGATAACTTACTACGTACAGTTGGTGATTGTAAACATGGTCTTTGTTGGAACTAGTCCACCATGGCCACGCTGGCCATAACGAGGCTAGCTCCGTCGATGACCGTTTCTTAATAATAAACAAAAAGAACGCAGTCTTAGTCACCTTCCATCAAACTAGACGGCTGCCGACTGATACCTCAATCAACAACCGCCGCGCTCTTTATTCATTCCAGGTATATACAATTTACAATCTTCTTCAATAACAATATACCTATGCCAGCAAATCTACCTCGCTCCAACTCTCCAAACTCGTACCTGAAGGTTCGACGATACCTGAGCGTTCAACTCCACCTATCTTCCAACAGTCTTTACCCAGTATTCTATGATTTCTACCCGTGAGCTGTATAATAATGTCTGACTCGGTTCTGAATTAATCCAGTATCTACCAAACAGTAAATGCAGAAAGGTTGCTAGTGGCATAGTGATTATAGTAATTTCAGCTCATAATCCTGTGTTTTTTAACGAGATCTAGTGTTGTTTGATAACATAATAATTGTAAAGGAAAGTGTAACACGTTTTGGTGCAAAGGTAAGTTTTAAATACACATTTTAATTATATGTTTTGTGATATTTTCGTACAAAACTAACAATTGGAAAATATTGTCTATGTTACAGATTGCAAAATGAGTAAAATAAAATGTATTCGCCCATTCAAAGACATTCAGTGTTCGAAAGAGCTGCGATATCTCACGGATGGTATTATCCAAAAACTAAAATCAATTGGATTTTCCAAGGTATCCACACTCAACACCAAGGATTTTCGTATTTGTTCGTCTTGCCGTCTACATATTGATTCAAGAGCTCACCTCACCCAAAACGAAGAACAAAGTGTAGCCGGCGGCTCAAGGATAACTATAAATTAGAAAAAAAAATTAGTAATCTCCATTTAATTCCAACTACCTTTGCTTATCTTCGACAGATACGCGTATTTCGTCTACAATGTGCAGACTTCTTCAGTGTCTCGTACTAATAACTCGACGCTCAAGGATGCAAACTGTTCAGACCATACCTGATGTACCTGATTCGCAAAGCTATGAAAGTTTGGTCACGATACCATCAGCGTCAACGCTAAGCACAATTCAATCAAATGAAGACTTCACGATGCCTGTAGACGTCGAAATATTCAACCGAGGAATAGCAGCTATTCGTGTTTCGCCTATAGATTTAGGTAAGGTTAAAAATGTTCACTATCCTGAAAAAAGTGCGCTGAAATCGTCGAAGGTGTACGAAGAAATCTTTTTAAATTAGACGCTAAAACAGAAAAAGCAAACGAGTTTGATGAAGTCATAGAAAATATGAAAATGAAATTTTTAAATTCAGCCACAAGGCAAGAAAAACTATTAATTTTATCATTGTTACCAAAATCATGGTCAGTACAAAAAATTGTAGACGAATTTGAAACGAGTAGAAATATGGCATCAGATGCAAGAAAGGAAAGAGATAATGTATTTGATTCATCTCAAGGTTCAAGCTCTGGAAAAGCTTTGAGTAATGAAACAAAAGAACTGGTTTTGAATTTTTTTGAGGACGATGATATAAGCCGTGCAATGCCAGGCCAAAGAGATTTTGTTAGCGTAAAGACAGGAAATAAGAGATTAGCTGTTCAGAAAAGATTGTTAATGATGACATTGAGAGAAGCTTTTAATCGCTTTAATGAAATGTACGTCAATGTAAAAATAGGGTTTTCATCATTTGCAAGCCTCCGGCCAAGGCAATGTAAACTATTGACTATCACAGGAACACATAATGTTTGCGTTTGCACTACGCATGAAAATGTGAATTTAATTCTACATAGCTTAAAAAAATACAATATCTTGAATGATCTATAAACATTAACGAATAGATTACTTTGCGAAAATAAGACAACTCATTGCCATCTACGAAGATGTAAAAACTGCCCAGATACCTCAGTTTTAGAAGACAGTTTATTGAAACAACTGGAAGAAAACTTTGTTGAAAAGCTTTCATTCGAACAATGGGTTACCACTGACAGATGTGATTTAGAAACTATTGTAAAGCAAACCGATGAGTTTGTTTCATTTTTCAGCTCAAAATTAGAAAGTTTGATTCCGCATGATTTTGTAAAAACCGAACAATGAGTAGACCTACAACTTGGTCTAACAATACATAGCTCTATCTCTTATATCTGAGGAATAAGAGCGTATATTCGCAGTGATCTTCGCGATGATATTCGCGGTGAAGATCACGCGATTATCATCGTGAAGATCACTGTGAATATACGCTCTCATGTCGAAGAAAAAGGAGTTAGAGCAATGTACTGTTAAACAAAGTTGTAGGTCTACTCATGCACTACAAGTTCATCATACATCATATTATCAAATCGACCCTCTGAAAGGAGATATTGGCAAATGAATATGCCTGAGTCAAAAATGATAAGCCGCAACCCTGAGCGTAGGTTTAATTTGTTTTTAAAGTAGCAATCCTCGATGAAACGAAATCAGACACAATGGGCCTAGAGATAAGCAGCGTATAGGCCCCTTTGATACTTATGACTTACCCGACCATACTCAGCAGTGCAAGACTCGGAGCTAGTCACAGGGTTGGCACACTACTTGGCAACCGGAGTGGCTTCGAGGAATAAAAGAGGCGCTCGAAGTTTCAAATTATTTAAAACTCAAGGGATTAATGTTGTTTCTGGTGTATTTGTCTGTAGTGTACACGAGATTACCGGCACGTACCTTGAAGATTTTAGGGGACTCCGACGAGCGCTCGTGCGAAGCCAGCAATGGCTGATTCGTCGTGGTGGAAAGAGGGCGATCTGGCGGTTGGAATTTCGGGGTCATTGACTGTAGGCGCTTCCTTCAAACGAAGTTGGTCGACGACGGCAAGGCCGCCCTTTGTCGAACCGATAAGGGTGTTCCTCCTTGACGATTGGGGATCACTGCTCAAAAGTGTTCTCCTCTAGAGGAGCAATAGAGGTCCTTAACTATAAGAAATGGGCACATTACAAATGCCTAAATGGTACCGTGCAATGGCTCACCTCGCCAATCAGAAGGCTCTTTCTTGTCCCGGCAAAATAACTTAGCCGCTGGCAATATTTTGTAGCATGTCTACCCGCTCGCCTGATTCAAGCTCCTCGATGGCCGCTCACTGTTTTCAATAGATGGAGACTGGTAGGGCTGAGCTGCAAGTCACCCGACGGGTACTAGGTTGCACATCTTAACCGGTCTCCGGTTATGGAGGTTAGATCCGAAATAAATAAGCATCCCCGGACAAGCCGTACGGGCTGCCTAGGATGTTGTGGGGAAGGGGGAGCTTAGCAGTTGCTGGACTCTGTTGAGTTTCTTCTAAAATCTCACAAATATCCTAAAGCAGCCCTGTCGAAGTGAACAACCTGAGCGTCTGTTCTCCATGTCAGGGGGGGCTCAACACGGTGTCTGTTTTGCATGTTAGGGTCGGCCGATTAGCCTGGGACTCTTAACAGAGCTGTGCACGATGGTATTCCGACGAGACAGGGGGTATGTGCAGGCCCTACAAGCCAGCCGTACAAAATAATACTAATGGAAGCACACGATGTCAATAGGACGTTGGATTAACATAAGTAATTAAACCATGAATAATATAGAGAATATAGCTTTAAAAAATATATACCTCCGTATCAAAATATGAATGAATTCACAAATAAGGTACAGCTAGATAATTCCAAAGTGAGTCGTTTAAAAAAAATCTTATTTCTTATGGTAGACTGAAATACTGCGTAAAATACATAATACCCAAAATAACACTCAATATTCCAATTAATACACGTAGGCGGTATAACAAAAATATTGAGGCAAAAATACAAAATGATTCTTTTTAATACCGATAGATAAATCGAAGATACGCAAGTTGACAGTCCCTACACTTTAACTTCAAAAAAATCTACCTTAACTTCAAAAAGAAGTATAATTTAGCAAAAAAAAAAGAAAAATTACAGACTTTAGTCATTTCCAGGCATTTCAAATTATTATCACAGATATTTAAAAAAAAAATCTGACATCCCTGGTTCAGTGTTCGCAAGCAGCTTCATGCTGCCGGTTCGATCGAGGCTCTGCTCTGCTCCGTCACAGTCCATCTGGTTGTGGTATGGGAGACAAAGCAATGCCGGATATTTATCGGATAAATTTTCGGGCTTTTGTTTTCATTAGGGCGAATCTAACATTGAGAGATTCTCTCCGGTCTCGCTCTCTTTCATATAAAACTTTCGAGGGATCCTATAGTACACAGATCGAAACACAATAGTGCTGGCTTGCATACACTACAAATAGTAGAATGAAAAACGTAAAGGTGATTGAAATATGAATGAAAGAGAAAGTAATCAAAGAGAGTCTTTCAATGTTAGATTCGCCCTAATGAAAAAACAAACCCTATAATTATTTTCCAATGCGTTATTTCATAATTTAACCTATGCCACCATTGAATAGCATACCCCGAAAGAAAGGTGTCAAGAAAATAAAATATGAGGCAAACTGTATAAGAGGGACCAGGTTAAAATAAAATAATAATTCAGCGCCAACATGAGACATTAGACTAGGGCGAATCTACTTTTGTAAACAATGGCTTTCGTAGTTATGTTCTCTTGAACAACAGGTCACAAATACAAACTAAGCACTCTTTAAGGAAGAGGAGCTTTATCTTTATCCGCTGATATATTCAATTTGAAGGAATTGTATTCTACTTCCGATAAATTAGCAAACGAAGGGTTTGTTTACAAAAATAGATACGCCCTAATCAAATGTTGAGGTTGAATTGTTTGATTAGATCTTCTTACTTTTCTAATGCTTTGATTTGCCGTGGGCATAAAACAAGAGAGTGGTAAGTTTCATTGTTCAGTTTGACAACGACGTTCTCAAAAAAATGTCTCAGAAAAGGCAATCGAAGTACGTTGCGGAGTCTCACCGGCGGAAGCGATTAACAAAAAAAAAACATAATAATTGCAAAGAGTTGGATTTTAAGAGTTAATAGATTATACAACTTTATATGTACCCAAATACACAAATTACCTGGTCCAACGTGGTCCTACGAGAATCTCGTGGTTATATCCATCTCTATTTTTTTTTTTATGGAGCGCTTCTTAGTGGTCGGATCTGAAAAGTCTTGACAGCAGTTTGTTTTGAAATGTTTTCTCTTTCAGTGGTTAAGGTTCGTCACATTTCATTTTGTTTCAAAGAAGTTATACTTGATGGAAGCCGCAAACCGAAAAATAATTTTGTACACCCATTTCAAAGTTTCGACGTGTTCAGATTCAAAAAACATGAAGTCGTTGTAATTGGCTAAATTGAACGTGTGATGCGATCTCAAACATTTCCGTGAGCGACAGGCAGTGTTGGAAAAATCGTGAGTTTTGATGTTTGTTTTCAAGTATAGTGCCACGGCAAAGATCAAGTGGTATGAAACTTCTGCTAGAATGGCGTGACGCATTGAGGACAAATTCAACCCAACCTTCCCGGTAACACAGTCATCATGTGAAATTTCATATATGCAAGATATCTTTTTGTATAGATTCCATTTCTTTGAAATGCGCAGTTTGATTTTCAAGAACGAATAAAGGTGTAAAGATATGGAGAGAACAGAATGATATGATTTTTTTCGTATCCTCGCGTCGGTGAATCGAGTCGAAAAAGTTCGCGATGTTTCATTCTCTCATTCCAGAAAGTTCACTCAAGAAACGTTGGCATGTGAAACTAGGAACGGGAAAGTGAAAACGTAGCGCACGATGAATTGATATTTTGGTGAGAATTCCATCACTGCCGGCAGGTTCATAACAGCCGAAGCACCGCCAGAAGGATTCGTCTGCGAGAAGTATTTCGATCTTGTTGAGCCAGTAAGGAACGAAACAGGACACTGAAGCAGAATCTAGTGACTAAAAGGTGTTCCTGGAAGTTTTATAATGAGTTTCTAACGAAGTACGAAAGATGCATCCTCGTGGACAACGAAACGTACGTAAAGATGGATTGTAAACAGTTTCCCGGACAAATGTTCTAGAAAGTCTCTGGCCGAGGTGATGTCCCTAGTAAGTTTAAAATCGTTTTTACCGATAAACTCGCAAGAAACCTGATCTGGCAAGAAATTTACTGCTGCGGATAAAAGATCCAGGTTTTCGTATCAACCAAGACAGGACTGCATGAAGACAAGTATTTTTCTCGCTCTTAAAAATAATGAAAAATACTTGAGATGTAATTCTTAGGAGATATAAATTTCTTGACATGTAAATCAGTTAATGGCTAATTTTTATATGCAAATGGATGCTAATACAAAATGAATTCTTTTCACTTAGTAGCAAACACAATTTGATCCGAAATAATGTTTTGGGATGCTATATGCATAACAATATCTCTCTCTAGTTTTATTTACACCGAACATTTATTTTCGTAAATTAGCTTTCACCCGTTTCGTAAACATGGATTTTTTAGATAGAACATATGTCTCGTAAATTATATGAAACATTCATATTTCTTTTTATCTGGTGAAATGCTTTCATTACACCTTTATGTGTAATGTAGGAAACGTATTCCGTGAAGACGAGCCAATCGCTGTTTCTCTTTTATCGTAGTCATGCATGATTGTGTTGCTGCTGGTATGGTCGGGAATAATTTACTCATCTCAGAATAAACTGTCGAGAGTTCATACTCACTAATCGACTTCATGCGTATTAATCACGTATCTTCTCAAGAGTCAACATAGTCTAGTGAGATCAATAACGAATCCCATGTCAGAAACATTTAAAAAAAACGCTGGACAACTCCACGTGGATGCGCTTCTTAATTAATTACATTTCGAGTCGATAAAGTAGATCTGCCAGGCATTGATGCAACCACCAGGGAGACGTTTCTTTTAAATTTGTGATAAAATATTCGTAGCTCTTTATATTGGTTTTGTACAATCCATGAATGTACTTTCTCTATGAACAAATGCTTCGTGCTTTTGACAGTTGTGCGTGTGCCATTAAATACGAAGGTATCTTCATGAAAATAACAAATCAGTTTCGTTGCAGAAAACAACGAATAGATTTCTTAGTTCTACTTTCGATTTTTTAGTATAAACTTAAATTAATTTTCAGTGTACTGATTACATTTTTAATTTCTTAATTCCTATCTTAAAATATTCATTAATCTAAAAAAATAAGTGTTGTGTCTGAAATTTGCATGTAAACAGTTCTCGGTCTATGTAAAATTAGGTCTTTTTAGTCGCTTCGTTTGGGTGCACCTAAAGAGAATTAATGTTACCTGAAATTTACTAAATGTGTGTACATTTAAGCTCACAATGGGCCTCAAAAGTTTTGACCTGATTTGGAAAGCTGCCGCTATAGCGAAGAAGTACTATCGGTATCGAGAAAACGGGGTGGATTTATTCGATAAGAACATCAATCCAACCAACTGCCCTCAATTCCGCCCTATTGAGAAATGT
This sequence comes from Aedes japonicus, assembly GCA_034211315.2. Classification (NCBI taxonomy): domain Eukaryota; kingdom Metazoa; phylum Arthropoda; class Insecta; order Diptera; family Culicidae; genus Aedes; species Aedes japonicus. The sequence goes on from JASCZW010000590.1 coordinate 474,244, forward strand.
TGGGCAATTGACAAGCAGAAGTTGAAGCCGAGTGGAAAGGTGTGATTGCATCACTCATCAAGGTGAAACCTGATCCAACGAATCAAGCCCTGTTCATAGAACCTCCCTCCTGTGTCCTTCGTTGGAATGCAGAAGTAAACACGGTCTCAAAATACAACAACAAAGGCTACACTAACATACCTTTCATACCCATAACTGATTGCAGCCGTTATTGATCATTAAAATATGGACTCATCCAAACTTGTACTGTGGGAATGGACGGCCAATCTCGACAATTTCACTAATTTTAATCATTCACTTAGTAGCAACCATTTGATTTGCGCTGTCAGTATAGTGTTCCTGGACACTATATTTTAAGAGAGGTTATGTCAATGAAGAGCAATCGATGAAATCTGATTTGTCTTGATTCTCTAGCTCTATATTAATTTAGGTTATGAGACTACAACTGTTTATTGAAATGACAAAATATTGGCTGACAGATATTGACATTGTCTCGTCTCCTGTGAAAGATCATTATTGGAATTGAAAATCAGCCGATTAGAAATGTCTAATAGAATGCTTTATGCTGAAATGTGCTGTAGTCGCGTGTCTGGACATCGATAGGCAACGGAATTAGTGCTAACGAGCTGCTGGTCCCTGCTGGCAGTGGCGGCGGAGATTGTGCTGATCTTAATTATATACTGTCGTTTCGCTCCTTGTCATGCCCATCGATATGGTTGTTTATTTATTTATTCCGACTGTCACAGTGCTGTGTGGATATGTGGGTGCAAGGCTGTATTGCTGGTTTGAAGAGTGCCTGATCAAATGTGAGTGAATTTTGTTGTTTGTATATTGGTTAGCTGGTTTAACCAGTTGAAGTGATGGGTGGTAAAAGTTGGGTTGATATAAACCGACTGCTACATCAGTCTATATGATGACAATAGTTGTATGGTCAATATTACGTCTAATATCACTACACACTTATTTTTTTTTACAGAAATTTGTAAAATTTTACTGAATTCTCAACAATTGAACGTTAGGTAATCTAATTCAACGGAGCTCGGTAAAATGTTACCGAAATCCGTTAAATCGGATTATCGAACGTTCAGCTGTTGACAATTCGGTTTAAGTTTACAGATTTCTTTTAAAAACATCTAAGAGTGTATACAAGAAAAAAAATTCTGAATTTTCATTATGATTTAAATATCAGAGCATGTGAAATCGAATTTCGTTCCACACGACTTTCATGAAATAGTTGTAATGGAGACAACCCGCAATGAATGAAATGTCCCAGAACTTTACACGATTTATAATGTTAATTTGTAGGTTTTGTGACGCTCTATTTGTGAGCATGATATTGAACAGAAATTCACGCTACTTTTTCGAGCTGTGTGACACAGTTCGATAAATAAAAATTATTATACAGCTTTGTACAGAATGAATATGCTAAGAAACTTTCTTGTAGCAATATGAGCAAGAGCATGAGCATGATTGACCGCCCGAGGTTGCTAATGCGTTATTCCCAGATCAGCTGTTAAAACACAAAGTACCAAAAGCAGATAGAGACGTTATTATAGCAATACAATAATAAACATGAATGTCATCAAAGAAAATCATAGCATAATAAACAAGAATGTTAATGTACAGATTCAATCAATGTTTCTTAGGACTCCATACAATGTTTGGGTTGATATATTGATAAGTATTAGGCCAGTTGTGAACTAAGTTGCATAGAAAACAATATTGAAATGAAGGTTCTCTCAAAGTTACACAGTTTGAAAGAAACATTGATTTGATGCACATGAAGAAAATACTAAATTTGTCATGAATTAATAGAATCGTTCATGTAAGTTTAAGCCAGACATCGCTGAAATCAGGTTTGTTGTATGGAAGATTACAAACAGTTTTTTTGTTTACTTCCTTTGGTTTGCAATTAAACGAGGATAAATTTTACATGTCAGTTAATTTTCATTTTTTTCTTCTGTGTAGTTAAAATACTCGAGACTAACATTTACTCCCGTTCTTATTTCAACCTATATTACGTGATATAGAGTATCTTGATATCAGCATCTATACAATTTATTCGTATATAAAATGACTATTTTAATTTTAATACATTTTAATAAATATTTTTACAAAAAAATTTTGATATAAGATCGAAGCTTAATTCGTTTATATGTTTTTATCATCTTTCCTCTTCCATTTTAATAATTATTATAACGAGTTTAACTCTAATGCATTTTGTGAGGTTAATAAGCGTTCTTCCAGAAGATGTGTGTGCTTAATTGTTGTATGCAATCTTATTGTCATTGGGATAAACATTTTTATTTGTTGACGAATAAATAAATAAATAAACAAATCAATTAATCTAGTAGCAACTTATGCCACACTAACATTACAATCTTTTCCTATTACCATAAGGACGTAGCCAGCACCGTTATTGACTCAATACAGTTTGAACTATCAAAACAGGCAAATTGAGACTGACTGCGACTGGGTTGTAGAATTCCAAGTTCCATCCAATGAATCTCTGTGTAATTTTGCCTATTCTGGTAAATAATTGAGCAGCAATTATGAAACATAGAGGCTACTATGCTATGCTGTGCTATGTTATGCTGAAACGAACGCCGTTGCCGAGTATTTCCGAGCAAAGAAGGTATCTTAATTCCCTAAGAAGTATTTTGTTTGCCAAGCCTTATGTAGTTGTGGTCGAAAATCCTACAGTTTCGTCTCTATCGGCAACTATCAACAAGCGCGTGTACGGGAAAAAATGTTAAAAAAATAGTTTCTACCGTTTATAAGCAATCACGACTCTCCAGCTCTTTTGGTCTTTTGTCACTATGCAAAATGTCCTGGAGCTTTTAGTGTATTTGGAAGGAAGGTGCTGCGTACGAACTACGGTTGAGTGCAGATAGAAGACAAAACGTGGAGGAGGCGAATGAACCACGAATTGCATCAGTTGCTGGGAGAGCCATTCATCGTACACATCGCTAAAATCGGTCAACTACGATGGGCTGGTCATGTCGTAAGAATGTCGGACGATGCCCTGTTAAAATGAAAACGAACCGACGGGTACAAGAAGAAGAGGCGCGCAATGAGCAAGGTGGATCGATCAAGTAGAAGGCGACCTGCGGACCCTTTCAGAAAGCGAGGCTGGTGAGGGACAGCCATGGCCTGATTACAATGGAGACAACTTCTGTGGCCTTGTTCTGATTGGTTAAGTAAGGTCAGTAAAATCCGTCATGGAATAGTATAAGACACAAGAGGTTAAATAGCAGGTCTGCCTAACTGTACAGAACTTCACTCGATAGAAAAATACTGGGCTCTGGTTGAGCGGAAACTTTTTGGAACTAAGACGAAAGTAAAAGCGATCGACGATTTCAAGAGATGAGAACCACCACCACTACCGTAAATGAATTATGTCTAGATTATTTTTTTGGCTGACATTATCCCAGTATCCGAAATTTAATGTGGACAGGCTTTAGTGCAACAAACAGAATAGAGATGTATTGGATAAATTATAATTCGTGTTCATTCGCTGTTTGAAAGAGTTTGAAAAAACTTTCTTTCCCCGTCATAGTATTTTTTTTTTGAAAAATTGCAAAATTATCCAGTTTTTGACCAAACTCATATCAAAAGTGTCCCAAAGTGCTTCTGAACGGGATTAAAGTGGTAAAATCAGTGCATTCCCGATCGAGTTTCGGAGGAACTTCCGTGCCAGAAAATAAAAATAATTTTACGTAATGTCGCGTGTGAATTGATTATAATTGCAAAGAAAAACAGTACCCGAGCAAAGGTTTATACCACATTGATAACAAGTTCTAATATTATATTATCAGTGTTTGATCACTAAATATGTTATTATTTAGGCTGAATAAACAGCCAAAATAACACAAGTGAAAACAAATTACTAACTTGTTTTATTATCATCGAGTTCATTTGGATAACAAATTTTGTGATATGAACAAATTTCTCGAGATAATTTTAAATTATGTTATCAACATGATATCAATTCCATACACTAATAACTGAAGTAGTACATCTAGTAAGAAGCTCAATTTCATATCCATCACATGCTGGCAATATTCAGCATTCGTCAGCATGCTGGTAGAATTCAGGAACGTTCGTCTAAAATCGTCTTTAAAAATTGAAAACAGATGATTACATAATTTGTCGATGTTGATAACAAAATTTATTATGCGTTAACGGATGAATTCAAAATGATATCTGAGATAACAAAACTTATTACCTATTTGATATCAGTTTGTTATTTTACTTTGCTAGGGTGTTGTATCATTGAGAATCTCTCACAGCGGGGAATTTTGAATTCTGGTAGAGGATGGAGGCAAAAAATGTTTATTTTAAAAAGTAAACCAGTGCAACATAAAAAACGGCCATTTGCTGATAAGAAGCCAGCGCGGATTGACGCGTGCAAGGCTTGCAATAATTTCAGGTACATACTCACTTCGTGATGAGCTTCGATGGTGAGCTGAAAATGCTAGTTGCGTATTTAACGGGTGGTTAGGCGCACGGTAATAGCAATACCATACTGGAGGTGACTGGGTTCGATTCCCGGTCTGGTCTAGGAGTTTTTCGTTAAGGAAAACTTCTCGACTCCTTGGGCATAGGGTATGATTGTTCTTGCCACACAATTATACTATTGCAAAAATGGTACCTGGCATCGAAAGGTCTCAATTAATAACTGTGGAAGTGCCTTAGAACACTAAGTTTAGTGCAAGTAGTAAGCTCGAAGACCTTTGGCCCTTTTCTCTTCATTCGTCCTTTTGTACCTTTGACCTTTAGTCGGTTCGAAATTAATTGTGATTCGGCCTTTTGTCTTTTGACGTTTGTCATAAAATAGAAATTAATCCTCTTGTTTGTGAACTTCTGGAAAACTTTGCAGAATTTGTTGAGTTGCTCATGCATAAGAGATAAAATAAGTGAAAGATTGCTCAGTTTTACATACGAGCGAATAAATTCCGAGTCATAGCTCTTCTGAACAACTTTGCTGAAGATCCGTGTTTTATGGGGCTTTAAGGTCGCGAAATCGCGAGTTTCGAACTATTATGTCTTATTTTATGAATTTTCAAGACATTGAGGAAAATAATAAAAAATTAACTTAGTCTAGAATGACAGTTTTAGACTGAGTAAAACATGTCGGCAAATGGAGATAACTCCAGTTTGATTCTAATTATTCTCTTGAAGGTACATATTTAGTGAGTCATTCTATTATATTATTGCATATTATATTTTTAGCTACTTTTTTTGTGCGTAACTCTTACTACACGGCGGGTAGAGTGAGTAGTACAATCACCCACTCTAATTTTTCGGTTGCCTTATATTCAAATAACCTGATTTCGTTGCACTACGCAACCGAATTACACACCCCAAAACAGCTTATCTGGATGAAGGGCAGTCGAAAAATCGAGATTGGGTAAGGTAATACTCACCATGTTGTAGGTGACACAACTGTACATCTTTTAGCGTATATTGAGGAATGAGTAGTTCCACTGTTTGCAATTTTAGTCATCTACCCTTGTATTCCTCGGCTTCATTATCAAACATAAAATGCAGCTACCACTGTAATTACTGTTCAATTTTCATGTGTTTGCAAATACCACAACGGGCCTGCAGCTGAGACGGATCAGATATGCTCCAGCCAGATCCAAGCAGGCTTGTGGCTTTACGAAAAAACATCATCTCAATGGAATGGAGTGCTCATGAATTGGGTCAATTCTTCGTGCAGTGAAGCTTTTGTGCAGACCGAGATCGGCAGATGGTGCCCACTCACTCACCGAGACCGCCGGATCGTTACGTCGGAGAAGATGTGACAACCTCGGGCAAAGTCTCAAAAAGTCAGACTCTCATCTGCATATCGATGTTTTTCTTTTGTCGTTTCTTTCCCCGTCTTCATTAAACTTTAATGAATTTTAATACAGCAGGCGCGACACCTTTACGATTCGGGCAGACCATCATTGTCGACGTTGCTCGTGAACAATATGGATATTATTAAGAGTCGATGGATGGAATGGGAAACACGAGAGACTCCGAATCGATCGTTGAATAAATAATACAGAAAAAAAACTAAGTTCTTCAAAATAGCTATCTCGATCGGTCACAGACAGTCAATGTTAACTGGAGGCAACTTAAGCTTGACAAGGGGATATGATTTCATTCAGGTGTGTTTGAGATGAAATCATCTTGGATGGCAGAATACAAATTTCTTAACAGACACAGTTTTATTGATTCACAAACTTGCCAAAAAAAAGACTCACAGGTTCTGCTTTGTTTGTACATACACAGTCGAGTAAACTACCGATCATTCAAAACAGAAAACGAAACCCTAACTGATCCGAACCATGTGGCTGACATATAAATCGATCAATCATATGTTTATATAGTAAACCATCGCGTAACATTTTCCAGTAGGAAGTAATCGCGGATGCAAAGAGATGGATCGCAAAAAAATCACACATTCTAAGCAAGAAAAAAGCGTTATCTTAATCACACATACAACCAGCTTATCGCTCGGTTGTCATCTTTTCGTCTAGGCTAGCCCAACAAGAGAATGGCACCTATTGAGCTCGCTTCCTCCCGCTACATCTCGCGCTTAAGTGCCATCGAACCGGGTAACCAACCGAGTGTTTGTTTATAATAGGTATCTCACATTGAACTCCGCTGCGACCGCTCTGCGGTGCTCCGTTAGAAAATAGAAGATCACAATCGACTCCACTAATGCCACCTCCCAGTCCAGTCGTTTGATTGGTCTCACCCGGTGAGTCCAGTCCAAGTACGAGTGTGAAATGATTAATTAGATCTGCTACTGATGGGTACTTTTTAGCGTTCGACCAACACGCGGTGGATGGAAACATAGAGCCTGTCTAGATGCCGCCGCACTCTGTCGCCACCGGATGATGATAGTCGCGACAAAGCCGCTCGTTACCGTAGTGAACAAAGAGTCTTTTTTTCTTTTATCTTTTAAAAAGCGGAATCAGCTGGTTGCAGTAGGTTGGATAGTTCATCCAAGTAGTCAGGGGGCATTCAATGAGAACGTTTCGTGAAATTTCGGGAAAAAGAACTAATCTCATCTTCCTACTATGTTGCGTTTTTCGTAATCCCTAGAGCAATATTGGTTTCTGAAGCTCTGAGTGTGGCGTAATTACTGGACTGACTTTTAATTGTCTGTACCCATTGCACGTGTCATTGGAAGGCAATGCACAAAGTCTATACGTAAGTGCTAATTGTAAGGTAATCGTCGTCGAGTTGAATGTCTTATTGTCTGTTGCCAAGCTTGTTCATAATCGAAAGTGGTTAAGGTGGAATTAAGTCATAGATAGTCTACTTATCAATTGTGTTTTTCGAAGAACAGCGACGATAACAACCCATCCGATTATTCCCATTGCTTATTGGATGTTTTGTATTACGCATGTGAATGTAATCCTGGTTGGCGATTATCCGGATTAAGTTTACAAGAAGTTCTCATTAAATATTTAATAAAGCTCGATTCAAAGTAAATCTGGACGCACGGTTTAATATACCACCGCTTGCCTGGTGGTTGGAACAAATACACGTTTGACAGGCATTTGTTGATGTTTCATTGACAAAGAAAGTGGTGAAAAGTTTTTCTCGATTGATCGGAATTACGGATCATGGAACTTGAGAAAACAAATTTAATTGAGCACAAACATCTAAAGAATCCTTCGTTGTCTGCCTCAAAAATAGTGTGGAGGGGTGGAGTTAACGGCCTCGCACTCCATTGGCATTGTGGAGAGATTATGGATGAGCTGACGGTATTAACAACCGAAAATCGGAGCAACACGCGACGATTAGTGCAGTTAACTGCACGATTGAATCGAAAAGGTCTTTGAGGTACTTGGGGGTACCAGCAACTTCGACCACGCCTGCAAGAATGTCTCTATGGCTATATCGGCATTATTCGGTATGATGTCGAATAGCTAAGCGGAACACGAGAGTAAGCGCAGGTTCCTGGCAAGCGTTGCCTTGTCTATGGTCTTGAGGTATGGCGGGCTGGCATGGGCCACCACCCTGAGTACTATGAGCAACCTCGGTAAGCTCGGAAGTACTCACAGGCTAATATGTCTGAGAGTGGTCAGCGCATACCGCACAGTGTCCGCGATGTGGTATGCGTTTTAGTGGGGATGATGCCCATTGGCACCACCAGAGTTACATCGATGGCTAGGTGGCAGAGGGAGTGGAATAATTCCACCAAAGGTCGGTGGTCCCACCGAATAATTCCGGAAATATCTGGATGGCTTGGGGAAGTTACCTTCCACTTGGCACGGATACAGACAGTATCTGCAAAAGTACGGGCACGCCGAGTCCTCTGCGTGTCCCGTATTCGTGGAAGCAGAACATGTGTTCTTCGTTTGCCCTCGATACAACGACGCGAGGCGGTTGGGACGCGACCCCTGATAATCTTGTCCAGAGAATGTGATAAGAACAGTACACTTGGGACGCGGTTAAAAACGGTGGCCTCCCAGATTGTCTTAAAGGTACAGGACAAGTGGCGAAGTCACACAGACAAGTCAACAAACTTTAAGAAACGTGAAACAACGTGTCAAAACTTGGCCAAAACAGAAACATGGCAAATAAGTGGTGCGTTCAAACAGGACTTGTTCAGTTCAGGGTTTGTTGTGAAAATATCACCATGTGATGGGCATTGCATGTTGTTTGATACTAATGAATTTTTTCGTTTCTATTTTTCTTTCTAAAAAAAAAGACAAAAATGAAAACAAACCCGAGAGAGAAGGAGGTTATCAATAAGAGAGCTACAAGAGTATACATACAGGGTGCGGTAGAAAATAATGCGAAAATTTGTTCTATTCCTTTCAAATCCCATTTTCAACTAATTCAAGCAATAACATCAACATTTTCGAGTGCAGTTATATTTAAGTCCATTTAAACAAATTTATTCAATGTGTCCTCCATTTTTATTAATAACATCCTCGAGCCAACGCTCGAAGCCAGAGCATGCCTTTCGGACGTAGTCCTCCGACAAGGACTGCCATGTGCGTGTTATGGTTGAGTTCAGGGTTTTCACACTGGGGTGTGATGTTTTGCAGGCTCGTGCTACAACATATGCCCAAATCGAATAATCCAACGGATTAAGATCTGGACTGCCAGGGGGCCACAAAGCCTTCGGCCAAAACTTCATGTTATCGTTCAAACATTGTTGGGTTCGATTGGACGTGACACGGCGCTCCATTCTGCTGTAGGACAACGTTTTGGTCCTCGGAGAAGTTGGCATTCACCCAGGGAAGCATTGCAATAAAACAAATAGAATGTTTGGATGCAGCACTTGAAAGTGAATATATAAACAAATACCCTTTCGACAGAAATTAGTCACTAGCTACACGAATTAACACAATACTCAAGTTTGAACATTTTCGCATTATTTTCAACCGCACCCTGTATCTCGCGTAACATTAGAAGAGGGAGCATCCGTTTTGGTCAATTCTCTCCATCGACAGAATATAGGATCTTGATATAGGAAGAAATTAAAGCAATTGCAGGATCACTAACAGTGAAGTATAGAGTGTCCCATAAAGTAAAGTCACGATTTCAACACGAAACTGTACGAAACCGGATGACGTAAGACAGATGAATTTGACTTATGCCTTTGTTTTCATTTTTCATTCAGTTTGTGTTTTGGAATTGTTTTTTCTGTAACAAAGTCATCAATATGTCGAAAAGCGTAGATTTTGCAGAAATGGTGCTCTATTCCCAACGTTTCACTACACAGATAAAAAGAAACAATGAATTTTCTGCGTTATCTAATGCACATAAATGAAATGCTAGATTTGGCAGAAGATAATGGGATATTTTATGTAAATTTAAGCCAGATAACGCCTGAATCGAGCCTGTTGTATGAAAGATTGCAAACAATATCGTTGTTTACGCTCCTTTGGCTTGGAATTACAAGAGGGGAAATTTTACGCGCTTGTTAAAATTAATTATTTTTTTCTGTGTAAGTCAACTGGCGAACCTGAAAAGTATGAGTATCGAAGCGGTTCGAAATGACAGCCGGAAGTTTGGTACGGATTGAAGCTTTGCAAAATGCACACACTCAGATTATTTTACAGAAATCTGTAAAATTTTACCGAATTCTCAACAGCTGAACATTCGGTAATCCGATTTTACGGATTTCGGTGAAATTTTAATGAAATCCGGTAATTTTTTTACAGATACCTGTAAAATTTCACTGAAATCCGTTAAATTGGATTACCGAACGTTCAGCTGTTGAGAATTCGGTAAAACTTTACAGATTTCTGTAAAGAAAATCTAAGTGTGTAGTCGAAAACCAGGGCCAATGGAACCACAAATGATTTTTTTTTTTCAAATAAAAATAGCTGACCTGATTGAGATATTGCCATAACGCTGGGTACTTCTAAGAGTAACGTCCAACGTGCCAAGGCAAGAATCCATCTAAAAACTTTCTACAAGCAGAAGATGCCGAAACGGAGTGAACAACAGGCTGCAACCATTAAACCGCACACAGAAAATATGAATTTTAACAAGCGCGTAAATTAATTCCAAGCCAAAGGTGGCGTAAACACCTAAATTGATTGCAATCTTTCATTCGCCATACAACAATGTTTGCAATCTTTCATGCAACACACAGTGGGAAAAAAGTGCATGAATCGCGAAAGAGTTCGATAATTCAGCTCCAAGTAGCACAAGGTTAGTGAACAATATCATTTTTTGTGTGAAAATTCCTGTGAAATCGAATGAAAGGGATTTACTTGCCGCAAAATTCAGTGGACGGAGATATTGGGCTTATTATACCCCAATTCCCCCGTATTTTCTAATAATGCCCAGTAACCTATGCTTGGAGGGGTTTGTGGTAGTCAAAACAGGCCTATTCTTATGTAGAACTTCCCTAAAAATTGAATGAAGGTGGTTGCAGCCACCGCACGGGCCGGGTTAACGGGGAGATTGCTGATTTTATCCCACTTCCCCCATGTTTTCGAATATTTTGGCCTATTTTGACTACCGCAGACCCCTTCGATCATAGATTATTCAGCAATATTCAAAAACACGGGGAATTGGGGCAAAATTAGCCCAATATCTCTGTTACCCGACTTGGGCGGTGGCTTCAACCACCTCCATCCGATTCCTAGGAAAATTTTACATGAGAATAGGCTAATTTTGACTACCGCAGACCCCTATGACCATTAAACAATAAACAATATTCGAAAACATGGGGGAAGTGGGGTAAAATCAGCAATATCCCCGTTAACCAATCCGTGCCGTGTCTGCAACCACCTCCATTCGATTTTTAGGGAAGTTCTACATAAGAATAGGTCTATTTTGACTACCGCAGACCCCTCCAAACATAGATTACAGGACATTATTCGAAAATATGGGAGTCCACTGAATTTTGCGGTAAGTGGGACCCCTTCCATTCGATTTCCCAGGAAGTTTTCTTTTAGCCAACTGTGCAACAGGCTAGATTCAGGCGTTATCTGGCCTTAGTTTACATGAATCTGCCAAATCTAGCATTCCCTTTATGTGCATTAGATAACGCAGATAATTCAATGTTTCTTTCTATCTGTGTGGGTTTAAGACTGGCAGCAACTACGTTTTCATTAAGAAAAACAGTAAACACAGCAAATCGCGTCAAACAGATCCAACACAACACATAAGCGTGTCAATGTTATTGCGCTTTTGGGCTCCATACGATAATTTTTTGCTCAAACGGTCCTGTTCACGAGTGAGGAACAGGAATGTTTTTCTTCTTCTTTTTCATGTCTGTATGTTGGAGTCGTCAACATTTGTGTGGGATGCTGTAGGAAATACGAACCGGTATCTGACTATTAAAACCGCGACTTGCGAAACGAGTCTGAAGCCATGTGACGACGGAAAACGGGGAAGCCCTCGGAGTGGTACAATATTGTTCAATATGTTGATTTTTTTTCGAGCTTTCCTTTGGGGACCACCTAGGGCCAACTTATTGCTGTGCCGATTCAGTCAGTCAGTCGCAGCAGCTGGTATTCGAGTGGTTTCCTCTCACTCTCACTGACGTCGGTCTGTTCGATCATTAAATATGATAGGAGAAGATCGTTTTAGCAAAATTACGATCTTGCGATGGAATTTCGAGTCACGTGGTGAAACACTTAAGAAGGGCACATATTGATAACTTCAGATCAAGTTGGATGAGTAATGCGTACAATCGTCGAACGGGGCTAGATAGTGAGATTATTAAGTTTTATCGGTTTTAGCCTTGGTTTCCGCCAGCTCTGTCATTATGATTCAGTTTCAAACTGGTTTAGCATTAATTTGCAATGCTTGCACGTTGCTCCACCACATGGTGATGCAAGAAATGCTTTCAAATGAGTCATATGGAAATTGCCACAAGTTTGACTGACGCAAGCTTGATCGACTCTTAGCGTCGCACATTATTCATTTTAAATCGAAACATAATTCGTTCGACCAAATCATTTATCTTAGACTTATAGGAGAATAGGATTTCCGATGAGCAAATCAATTCCAAACGCCGCGTTCCCGGAGTGCGAAGCACACCGCTTAATTTATTTCCTTAAATCTTTAATTGTCACGGATCGAACAAAACGACAACCGATCCTCTAGGCATTACCCAGCTAATCCGATCCACCCACGCAAACGTGCGCTGATACATGCGAACACACAAACCACGGTAGAAAACAACTCGAGAGCCCCCAGCGTCAGTGGCGAAGTTAACCACAAAGTCCACCGCGCCTGCAACCACCGCAACCATTGCCGGCGTCGTCACCATCCTCGCCGTCTTGGTGAGGGAACCGTAGCGATTCCATATTCTTTACGCGTTCTGAAGCACTCACATAAATATTGGCTCGATCTGGAGCTGCTGCCGACGTGGTTGCTATCTGAGTTCAGAAAAAATAATACATTACATACCTATATGCACAAAGCGTAAACAAGGTCTCGCCACAAAGTACAAAGCTAGAATTTGCATACCGAGTGAAGTAACGCAACTAAACTATTTAAGAAAACAGAAATCACTGGCGCAGGCTGAAGGAGCAAATTACGGATTCTGTGTTAGGTAAATCTCCACAGCCTCATACCATCGATCTCTCAAATGTTGGTGTGTCAACAAAAGATCCATCTACCTTGAACCGCTTGAACCAGGCGAAAACAGAGAAGAACACACACACAAAATCCGAACCAAATCGTTTGTTGGCAGTCAGTGGTAGTAGGTCCTACCTTTTACTTTCCATCTTCTCTTTTTCTAAGCAAAAAGGCAACCCTCGAAATGTATTTGAAATTTAGAAACGAATGTACGGTTTTGTTATTGTTAGTTCTTTTTATTTATGTTCGACACCGTTTGTTGAGATCTACTGGTGGACCTTTCCCGGCAACGAAGACAGGCAGGCGGTAGGTGTTCCGCTTATGGTGAACTGGAAATTTACATACTGAAATGCAACACTGAGAATACACATTACAAACCGGTGCTGTTGCACTGATTTACGAAGAAACGTGACTCGGAGTGACCAAATGTGTGCCCGGCCAATGAGGCAGAGAGACTGGATTAGGCTTCACCACAGGCAAACGGTGGGGGAAACGATAAGATAAAGTGGGATTTTTTTTCTTTAAAATTGAATTACGTTCCGTACTATAAATAAGCAAGAATCTATGAGGTGCCAAGTAAGCCATGAAACAATGCAGAATAGCAGGACGCTAATGTCACCAGAGAGAAGAGGAAAGTATGTGTGGTAAAAAAATTATCATCAATTTTATTTTCGATAGTCATAATTTTAAGTTCCACATATTATGACACTCTTTCTTACCTGCATCTGGCTAGTTTAAAACAAAAATTAAACAATATCGACTTAAAATATTACCGTGAACTAGTTAACGCTTAAGGATTTTAAGAAACGAAAATCTAAAAACCGTGTGCTAGGTAGTTGCTGATAATGTGATTTAGTTCATGGTTTGTTTGTTTCCGCAATAACATTTCGTGGGGCACTGTACAGTTTCCAAATTAAATTTGAATAAAAAAATGTTCTCGGACCGTTGATAGAGACTGCGTAAAATACTGGGCATAACTCGTGTAGAATCCTAATCTGGATTCGTTCGTTTTTTGCTCATTTATTTAATGAGTTCCAGTAAAAAATGTATTCGACCTTAGCAAATTAGGCTGAGTAATGGGACAAGTACCCTATTATTTTATTTCATAAAAATAACTGAAACAAATCATTCATCGATATTTCGAAGAATTTCTGACACTTTTCTGTTGCTGCCTTCTTCAGTCATGGCTTTGGCTAGCTGATTCCACCAATTCTTCATCTGGTGACTGCCTTCATCTTCAGTTCCCGATTAATTATCGCCCAATATTTCCCTATTGAACGAACCTAATGACAATTTGGTTCATTCAACTCTTGTACTTTTTAATCACTTACGTCACAGTACTTTTAGGGTAATCCAGCAGTTTTGCAAGCTCCCGAGTAGACGCAGATGAATTTTGCACGAACCTGGGCAGAATTATTTTTCTTTTCTCTTCCTGCATGACGAATACTCTGGAACCACGTAAGTTTTGTGAAAAAATAGGCCGAGCAGAACTGTTTACAAAACAACAAAACACTGTGGAAAACTTACATATCCAACCAATTGGAAGGCCGCTATCTCTGAAATAAAGTGCCCCTTTATAAGCATGTGAATGATTGTCCTATAATATTGAACAGGACTCTCTCGGAAATCCAACCAGATTTTCTTAGAATTTTGAAAAAAAAAATCGATCAGAATTCAGAAAGGTTCGAGTATAAAATTGTTGCTTAAGTTGAATTGAGACCCTGGGCTATTTTGCTCTGAATTTCGAGAATAATTGACTCAAACATTCGCGATTCGCTGATTTTGGCGTTGATCATGATTACAGTTTATTAATGAAAACAGTGGCCTAACGTTCGAATTAGCGTACTTATTTTTATATTGTTCGTGAATGACTTGTGCTTTCGGCTGAAATCACGCTTTCTCCTCTACGCTGACGATCTAAAAATCTACAAGGTTATATCATCGCATCTCGACAGTTGCGCTCTTCAGGCTGACATAGACGAAATTTTGTTATGGTGTTCTGAGAATGGAATGGAACTGAACACCAAGAAGTGCAAAGCTATTTCGTTCACCCGCCGGCAATCCCGAACAGAGTTTGATTATTCCATCAGCTCAAAAGCTATAGAGCGTGTTCAAGCAATTCGTGACCTAGGGGTTACTGTAGATACAAAACTCCGGTTCAATGAGCATATTAACACAACTACCGCAAAGGCCTTTGCAGCACTGGGATTTATTCGTCGCAATACAAGTGGTTTCACCGATATTTATGCTCTAAAGGCACTGTACTGTTCGATCGTTCGTAGCATCATGAAGTATGATGTTAGCGTGTGGTCGCCTTATCACTCAGTTCAGATCATCCGGATGGAAAGGGTTCAACGCAATTTTGTACGGTATGCTCTTCGTCGACTTCCGTGGAATGACCCAGCAAATCTACGTGACTATCCGAGTCGTTGTAGACTGATCGATTTAGAAACTTTAATGCACAGACGTACTAACCTACAGAGGTTATTTGTTTTTGACATCGTCGAAGGTGGTGTAGATTGCCCGGCGCTGTTGCACCGTAGTTTACTTGTAGTCAGTTGCCATAGAACTACGTATGGGCAAATCAACCCTTTCGATAACTGTGTTAGATCGTTTAACAATGTGAGTGCTGTTTTTGATTTTAATATGTCTAAATGTGTGTTCAGGAATAGAATTAGAAACCTAGGTTAAGTCCAGTCTGTTGGGTTTTTTTTTTAAATTCGAGACGAAGAACAATAAATTAGTACTCGGTTGGTGAGACGTGCAAGCGAAATTAAACAAATAATCCAGGCATATGTATTTCCTTTAATGCACAAAAAAAATTAAGTTTCTGCTGCAAAACTGTTCGTTTACAGGAAGTATTTATTGGTCCATCCGACAAGAATGTCTTAATGAACTTAGACAGAGCAAAGCCAATTTGAACCGAATGCAGCTCAAATTTGCATAAAAAACCCCTGAACATAGAACATTAAATAATCCCAATCCCAATCATTAAATAATAAACTATCGGAAAGCTTATGCAAATTTTTTATGTTTTAATAATAATATCATTGTACAGTTTTTATAATCAACGAAGCACAACGAAAGAGAACATATTTCGGCAAGGCACTAAAGAGAGTTTGAATTTGGCAACGTTGCGAATTATCGAAACCATAATCTCTCGTTACATTAAAATCGTGAATTGACATGAGTGATAAGACAATGACACGAAATTATGCAGACACTTTCATGAAACCACGTTGTCATCCAGTCGGGTAGAAACAAACAAACTTGAAATGAGAAGAAAAATTAGTATTTTCCATTTTATTCCAACTACCTTTGCTTATCTTGACAGATACCCTTATTTCGTCTACAATGTGCAGACTTCTTCAGTGCCGTATACTAATAACTCGACTGTCAAAAATAGATCATAATCTTGATCTACGTTTTTCAGAACCATCTAACATTGATCGACTTGAACTAATCGAGAAACTTTGCTATTGAACTCACGAGACGCCACTGTACCCTCTCTCAAAGGTAAAATTTGCCACCTAGCCGATAGTGAGAGGGCTTATCTCATGCCTGCATGTGACACCAAAAATTTGACCAGTAGTGAAACTATCACATATTCTGCTCATGTATTGTGCTGCCACGTCGTATAACGTTTATTTCAAAGCACAAACATCAGGTGTAGCTTTGGCACTATATGCCGCAATTCACTTCTAGACGTCTTATTTTCAATCTAAGGGAAACGACTAAAAGTATACTGTTCATTTTTGTGGCAAAAAACAACGTAAACTGTTTATTCACTTATATTAAAGAATGTACTCGAAAAATAAATTGAAACACAAGGATAAGTTTGTACATTTTTAGCGTGATGTAATCTTGACTGAAACTAGCTAAGAGTGTAATATTGGCAAAATCTTCACAATCTTTCAATTGATTATCGAGGTGACATCGGGACAATAGCAGAATAGGCGGTGCATGCTAAAAATAAACCCAACAGCGGGAGATAGTTTATCACCCGTGTTAGGCAGTATTGGGAGAGGGACAAATCGCTAGAACTAGAAACAAGCAATATGTAGTATAAGAGCCCGATCGGTTGCATAACCTTTTGTCAGTCAAGGGGATTTCCCCCCTTGCCTATCCTGCATGGGGTAGTATGACAAAGGGTTATGTGCCTGATCGGATACTACCGTTCAAATGCCCTCCGCTCGTTTTCAATCTTGTATCTTTCAACTATCAATACACTTTCTCTTCATGTCTATTTGTTCTAGCAATAAAATTACTGTCCCACTCCTAGCGCTTCGCATGGAGATGAGAAATTATCTGCTGCTGCAAAACTTCATCAAAGATCGTTACTTCCGCGCTGGGAAGAATACAAAAAATAACAATCAAAGAATAGCAAATCCGCAAAAAAAAAAAATTGTGGCTTCGTGTAATATCCGGCTGCGTCAGATGGATAGAAAAACACCTGGGATTCCATTATTTGGTTTTCCGAGTAGATAGTGACGGAATGTAGTGTTCTGTGTAGAAAATCGTGAAGCCAGTGCTTGGAGGACCTATATTATATGAATATTGGAATTTATTAGTGGAACCAGAGTATATTAACATGACGTTTGCACGTTTGTTGAACGTTTGTTTGTTTGTACGTGGTTGATAAATAATTACAACCCTACGTGTGCCAATAGATCAAGATGAGTTTTTGACGGTTACGAGCACTTCAGAAAAGTCATTTGATACATTGATTAATCTCAAGGCTTGTAAATCGCATTGTGAGATCCATTGTCAATATTTTCATTTCGAGCTAACGTATGAACTGCTCTATAAGGAGATTAAGATAGACTAACGGGTAGCAATTAAAATTTTGGAATTTTTTCGAGGCCTCTATGCTCAACAACAAACAAGCTCAGAGAGAAATAAGAGTGTGTATGCGTTAGCTCTTTCTCTCCTCTTTCTGCTAGTATTTTCTGTTTTGTTTATGCTTGCTCAGTTTTGCTTAAAATGCCGTCGAAACAAGAAGTATTTCGCGAGCGCGTTGTACAGTTCTACGAACTGCACAGAAATCTCGGCAAAACGTATACGGTACAACATTTTAAAAGCGAAAATGTTGCGACTTCGACTGTTTACCATATCCTAAGATCCCCAACAACTGCTCGCAAGCAAGGTAGTGGAAGACCAGTCAAAATTATGGACGCAAAAGGACTTCGTTCTCTTTCTCGTGACTTCAACAACAAGGATTCACTGAGCCAACGGGATGCCGCAAAAAAGTTCAACTGTTCTCACCAGTACATCTGCAAAACATTGAAAAGAGTCGGAATAAAGTGCCGAAAGAAGACACGAGCCCCGGAATATACTGATGCACAGATTTCAACGCTGAAATCCCAATGCCGTTGGTTGATTAAAAATTATTCCGGAAAAAGTTTTGTTTTAGACGACGAAAGCTACTTCCCTCTTTCAAAGACGCAGATTCCCGGAAACGATCGATACTATTCAACGGATAGTTCTACTACACCTCCGAACATAAAATATAAGTTTAAACATAAGTTTGAACAGAAAGTGATGCTGTACATTGCCATTTCCGAGAAAGGCATTTCTGAGCCATGGTTCAAGCCCTCTGGTTTGGCAATCAATCAAGATGTGTACCAGAACGATAGTGAAGAAAATTTTGATCCCGTTTCTACAAAAACATCATGCTGATGGACAATACGTGTTTTGGCCGGATAAAGCGTCATCGCATTACGCCATAAAAACACAATCGTTCCTGAATACCCATTCGATCCCATTTGTACCCAAAAACCACAACCCGACAAATCTGCCCCAGTGTCGCCCAATCGAAGATTTCTTCGGGGTTTTGAGTTCCTTGGTGTACAAAAATAACTGGAGAGCTACGAATTGCAAACAGTTGATTGGTAGAATCAAGAGATGCATTCGCAAAGTTGACATGGAGGCCGTACAACGCTCCTGTTCCGACATCAAACGGAAGCTTCGCCGAACATCCGATTACGGACCGTTTTCAAATGTTCACTAATTTTTTTTCAACAATGGACAATGTATCTTTTATTTGAATAAATCAGATCTTCTTCAACTATGTTTGTCTTTTTTTGACAGCTTGAGAAAGAAATTCCAAAATTTTAGTTGCCACGCGTTAGTGAAAGAGTGTTCGTAATGTTCATCGAGGTCGTTACGGGCGAGAATACAGTTCAAAAGCCAAGCCACGTTTGTTCGACCAAAACAAGTATCACAATCTCCTAAATAAAGTTGCTGTGAGAAATTGCGATAAGTTGATTGTTAATTTGGTAAATGTTATTATGTACGGATTCTTCAGTCATTTAAAACCCACAACTTGCATTTTTGGATTTTTATGTTATTAGTTGATATAAACAATAAGTTATCAACCTCCTCTTTTGTCACTCCATCTATAAAATAAACTTGGACGTAATAATGAGCAAGGCGGTAAGTATTAATTATGCATAAATATATTTAAATATTAAAAGCTTTACTGCTGAGTCATCTAAATTTGTAAATTCATTTGATTTTACATGCTATTTTTATGTGCATGAACTTAAAATTACAAAATGATTTTACCTGTGTGCTTCATGAATTGTAACAAACATTCGTAATGCTTGTCATCTCACCAAATTCCATAATGACAACTCATTCATGAAATGTACAAAACAAGTTTCGTATGGACTAGCCAATCATTGCTCTCTTTCTATCGTATTCGCAAATGTTGACGTTGCTATGGAGGAGGGTTTAAATCGTTTATATAACTCCACATAAAATGAAAAAACCTTACTCACTTCGAGTCAACAGCTGTGAATTTATCTTCACGAATCACACTATTTCGCACAAGTCACCATGGCATAACAATTAATCACTGATAAGATTAATCCATAAATTCAAAAATATAAAAAATCACTCTCTTTCGACGATTTTCACGCTTTTTGATGCTGGATAACATCCTTCGGCAACATCAGGAGGTTAAAATTGGAAAATCGAAGATTGAGAGCGTCACAAAAATGGTTAGCTTTGAACGTTTATAACTCATATATACCTCGTTAAAATTTCTTAGCTCTTGTATCAATCGATTGGAAACTTTTCTATACACCTTCTGAAACTTTCAATTAACATTGTTTTTGGGGAGTAAACTTTTGAAAATAACACAAATAAAAGGTCATGTCTTATAGTTACGTTACCTATATCCGGATACCCAAGAGGAAGCAACCAATCTTGAGCTTGGACCAAAACGTATCTTGCTATCACATGAGAATTCAATAAAGAGTTCATTGTAGGTCAAATCGCACAACCAGAAACACATTGATCATCATCGCGACATCTGACAGCTACATAAGAACTGTTTATTTTATAAAGACAACACTTTTGCAACGCGATAAAAAGCAGAAGCTTTTCTCAATTTCGTTAGAATTTGTGTCATCGTGTAATTCAACACACTGTCATTTTTTATTTGAGTCAAAACAGTCTGAGTTTAGCAAAAAGGAGCGAACTGATGAGGAATTTTGATTATTCAAAAGTAATATGAGGGACTGTGTTCAAATTGAAAAAAAAAATCGAAGAATGGTGTTCAATTTTAAGCAAAAAATCCTCCAAATTGTCCTAAATTGCGTCCGATTGACCGCTACTGGGCAATAATCAAGTGGCACTCCCTAGAGGATGGCAGACACACAATCTGTCGATGAGTTTAAAATAATGTGGTCCTCTACAAGCCGAAAGCTAGTGCAGAGAACTGTGGAAAGTAAGTGGAAATGAAGGATCAAAAAGTGCATCAGTTTCCTATGTAGGAGCATTTTGATGAATTTTTTTCCGTTATACAGAGACAACAGTGATTATTACACGTAAAACCGCCCAACAAACATCAATGCTGAATAGTTGTTTGTTCAAACAAATTTGGAGAAGTTGTTCAGCTTTTTATTCCCAAAAATTCAGCTGAAAAACTTCCCAAATATTGTTTGAACAAGCGGTTATTCGACTCTGATGTTTGTTGAGCGTTTTTGAATTTGATTACTAATATATAAAACATCTGTAAAACAATGTGTCCTTTTTTACAAAATGAACAGTCCTAAACTATAGTTGTGCAGCCCTGGCCGTTGTTAATAAGATCGATGAAGACTTTCCAACCTGTTTGTAGATCATGTGTAACTTGGGTTTACCTGAAAAATAAACGAGAAGAAAAACAAAATTAGAATCATTATACAGCCTATCGATGTTTAATACAGTAAAAAATAAGAAAAAAATTATGGCGATTTTTTTCTATAATTTGTTGACCAGTTTCTATGCACAGGAGGGCGTGAGCATAGAAGCCAGAAGCAACAAATAGTACACACACGGTTACACACACAATCTAAATTTGAGTCCTGTTCCAAGTAAAGTTTAACAGACGCGTTAAATTGCAAGCGTAAGCAATAAATTTGTTTGTAATCAACCATGCAACAGACCTGATTTAAGTGATATTGGGCTTAAATTAACTTGAATTATAGGATAAGGACTGTTCATTAAAGTATCAATGGTTAAGCGTTAAAACTAAACGAAAAATAGTGAATGTTCGCTCAGCGTGTAAAACATTGTTTACCTTGGCAACACACCTGAGTGAGAGATTTCGTACGCTCAACTCTCAGATTAATTCTGCACAAATGGTTTTCCGAAAAGTTATCTCTTCGAGAATTTACAAAAAAAAAGCTTGAAGTGTACTAAATCTGTAGAGTTCAAGATTATTAAGAAGCTTTGAGAAAGTGTGCTCTTGAAGATTTACCGAAATCAGGACGCAAAAACGGGGCATTGAACCAGAAAAAGGAGCTGGCAGCGGTACACCTTCTGAAATAGAATAAGTCGTGTTTCGTTCACCAAAAAAGTCGGCATTAGCATCGGAACTGTGCAGAATATCAAAACGCGTAACAATATTCGAACCTACAAGAAGCAGAAAGTCCTCAAAGGACGGATTCACAGGAAGCTTCTCCGAAAATACGGGCACGAAACTTGTATGACGTTCTCCTCCATAGACGAACCGCTGCATTTTGATGGACGACGGGACGTACTTTAAATTGCGAAATAAAAGTACAACTTCGGGGCCGTAATTTTTCAACGCTGAGCAGAGCGATACAACCGAATTGAAAACTTTGGGAAAATGGTTTTGGTGTGGCAAGCCATTTGCTCCTGTGGCTGGAAGACTTCTTCATATTTCACAACGGGCACAATCAACGGTCAATATTATAGAAAAGAATGCATCAAAACACGGCTGCTACCCATCTACCAAAAGCATACGGATCCTCCATTGTTTTCGCCGGATCTGGCACCTGCTCACTAGTCACTGCTTCTGCTACGTTGGAGATGCTCAAGCAGGAAAAAGTCGACTTTGTAAAAAAAATATCGAAATCCCCCAAACTGCCCTGAACTGTGTCCTATCGAATGATACTGGGCAGTTATTAAGCGGCATCTTGAGAAAGATGGAAGAGGAGCAAGCCCTGTTGACTGCTTCAAAAAAATTTGGACTGCAGCACAACAAACAAATTTTATTTACATATAAAGCAACCCTATGAATTAAAATAAATATTTTCCTTTGAGAAACAAATGTCCACTTTCTTCAGTGAACAGTCTTTAAACTCATGCCAAATCTATCATAGCATTCCATATATGTGTATTAGATAACGCAGACAATTACACGATTCTTTCAAACAGTGTTCTTAATTATATAAATGTTTTGCTCTTTTGGGAGCGCATGTTGTATTGAATTTGAAGACAGTTTCATAAGTAGCACAAATCAAATCCGTTGCACAAAACAACGAATAGAAGTAATTCAAACGATTGACTTTGTAGTAAACTAAATTTCATTTCCAGTGTATTTTCATTTGGATGAAATTTGCCTTAGATTGAGCACATTGGGGGCAAACATTAAAATGTGCATGGAATATATGTCAGATATTAAAATGGTAAGGATTGCGGATCGAATAATTGCTCTAGATTGCGAATAATTTCTATACAAAAATATGTACAGCCTTAACTCTATGGCATAAAATCTGTTCAACACATTGTTGTGTTCCCTCTGATGGATAAGCAAGTTAAGTCCCTCATAGACGAAACATCTAGAGAGCGATTCTTGTGACAACTGGTGGATCACCAATACATTTGTGCAAATAGAATTACAATCATCAATAATCCCAAAACTCCGGAATAATATAAGATTGCTAGCTTGGCGAAATATTCTAAAATCAACCCATGTCTTCCAGGATCACCGTCACCGTCATCTGGCAGTGATCGATCACTGAAGCTTCGTTCGCTTGTTTTGCATATTCAACACATCCACCGAGCTGTGCGATGGGCCGGCTTTGAGCACTCACTTAAAACCTGACAATCTTCTCGTGAACGTGAGAGGACTAACATCAGTCCGGTTCACCTTGAGTGATGAAATGCGCGAGAAGTGACAAATATTGACAGAATTCGTTGACAGAGTTCCCCCTCTGCTCGAACTGTCTGTTCGTGTGTTCACCAACATGGAGGGTGTCGATAAAAATGTTGATAAGTTTAGACCAAATAAAAATGCAGTTTCACGTTACTTGAGGCGGCTGTGAATTTCATCACATTGTATCGGAAATGACGCTGATTGAAACCGAATCATCGGGGTGGTACGCAAAATTTACTGTCAAGAGATAAACGAAATCTTATCAGTTTGTTTTATATTTTTTTCCCTTCGACTTTTCGACGATCAACACTATAAAATTAAATGCAAAATTGTGTATCGATTTAAATTGAATGTATTCCTTTGCGTTTTCGTACTATTTTTCAATAGAATAACTGGGTGAGAATTGGTCCATTCATTGACTGCCTGAATTGTCTCAAATAAAAAGAAATCTAACAGCATAGATTTATCATTAGAGTCTGTGCAACTAGCTGATCCGAATTGAAAAAATTCTCATGGAATTGTTCATTCTGTACATTCATCACACTGGAATCGTTCACTCTGTGATGCACTGACAAAAATTTCCTATCGATTTGGTGCATCTTATAGCGCCACGAACGTTCAAAGTTAATCATATTCTCTTCCGGTGGTTTCCAATTAGATCTTCGCTGTTGTATCGTCTACATAGCTGCGGAAAACTATGGCCTCTTTGTACAAGAGTGAGTCCCGATGCGTCTTTTGCCGCAGACTAGATACAACTGTGTATCGAATGTAGTCGGTCGGGTGATAAACGACGACGACGGCTGCTCTCGTGACGTACGTACACACCTATGTACCACTGGTACATGAAGATCCCGGGAAGGGGAGCATCGATCGGTCGACCACCGTGGAAAGTGGAAGCCAAATGCCGCGAAAAGATGAAAAAGCCACACTAATAAACATTCATTTGCCGTGGCGTAGTATTATTATGATGCTTGCATCAAGATGGAGGAGACGATCGAACTAAAGAGGCAGGGAGGGTAGCAAAACAGACGTTGAATGAATTATTATTATACTCAAGACGAACTTTTTCGCTTGGCGATGGCGGTGGGAGGATGGAAAGATGGGAAACTCACAGTTGAAGTCAATGGGATTTTTCGATAAGACCTTTTTTTTTATTACAGTGTAAATGTCATTCATAATGTTCTAATAATATTCAAATTCGCATTCAGCTATAAATAGTTCGACTGCAAAATTTATAACAAGCATCGCACCGAAAAGGTCAGAGCAAACAGATCCAATTTTGACTGCTTCCAACAGCATGCACTGATAAAAATAAACACTTCAATTTCCTGTGCAATTTCATCACTGCATGCAATTATGACAGCAAATTTCTGCATCCAGGATGTTTAAATCATCAACCAACCATTCGAAACACCCGTTTTCCCTCGGTGCCCAGCTTTCAGGCCGACGTTTATTAATCATTAAATCATTTATAAGCCTTCGTTTCAGCAGACCCAGAGTTTGATGGCGAGCATGGAAACTACTCGGCTTTTGATGGAAAGATGGATGAAGGAGCCCGAAAACGTTCGAGATAAAAGGTGAAATTGTTGTCGGAAACGACCAGCGCGTGTAATACCGCGCATACGAACGTCAAGCTGACCGGGGCATCTCCATTCACCACCGGCTTCAATTGTTCATCGAACTGCGGGGTCGTAGATGTTGGCTCGAACGAACGTACGTGCTGGGGAATTCCACTCGATGTTGGAATAATATGTGAGAATCAATTTCTGGTGTTTTTATTAACGCCTTATGCGATATCCATTATGAATATTCAGGACTGATATCCATTATGAATATTCAGGACTAGTTTTTAGTAGACGTAGTTAATTCGCAAAAAAAATCCAAGTTTTTGTTCATGAATCTCTTATTTTTGAACAAACAATAATTGCCAGTGGTAATGACAACTAATGTGTGAGATAACAGTGAATATTTACAGTACCAATTTACTGTGCACATCCAAGTTATTCGGTTGATTTTTGAGAAACATATTGGATTAAATAATTTTCAAAAAGTTATTTTTCATCCATAAAGTTTCTTCAACTCACATTTAGAGTAATCAGTGAAAGTATAAGCACCAACCAGTTTTAAATAGATGCAATAAAATTGACAATATTTTATAACACGTGCTTTGAATACGCCACTTGACAGATATTTAGCAGTAACATTGTCAAAACAATGTTACAGCTAAATATGCTTTGCCTAAAAAATAAGCACACATTTCTTATAAAGACTGCCGTAGAAAGTGTGGACGCAGGCAGAAACCGCTGGTATTTCGCAATTATTGATAACTAGTTGTTTTTTATGACTGCATCCCGTTGTTTACTATTAAGTCTCAGCACGTGTGTAGCGGTTTAGTCAGTTCCAACAGTTTGTTTCAAAATTGCGTGGACTTTCATCGGAACAATGCCGAAAAAGAAACAGCCCAATGGGGTTGTACGCAAAGGTGATGTTGGACTACGTAGCAATTTGTAATGAATGTTATTATTGTTTTTAATGGTCCGGATTAGAAAAGAGAGTATTAGAAATATTGGTCGATTGGAACAAGCAATATATGTCAAAGGCTTGCCAAAATCTGTGGGGTTGCGTATAACACACGACCAGTTGACGTAAACCACGTTAAACCGTTTGATGATGTAGAATAAGATGTTCGCTCATCACCATTAGGCACCATGTATGCAACAAAACGGAGTGTGTACAAACTACCGCCAGTAGTACATGAGCCGAATCAAACACGTTTATGTGCATTTGCCTGTTGAGGTGGCGTATTCGTCCGTACCTTAACGTACCCAGCAGAGGAATGTTAGGTAAAAGTAACGTCCTTGGTTCGAGTACCACTATATCCATGCCCTTCGCTCAATTTTCAATACTTCTATTAAATTATCAACCAACCGTTGTCCACTAACGGAACTTTCAACACTTTCTTTTCATATCTTTCATTCTAGCAAACATTACTGTCCACTCTTGGTGCCTCATGGTGATGAGCGAACATCTCCTACATGATAATCGTTACTCCACGTACGGAGAATACAAACATAACAATAACAGTATATGAGATTAGTTTCGTCGGTTACACAGAAAAAAATAATTACAATTTTGATTGTTATTTTTGTATTCTCCCCAGTGTAGAAGTCACTTGCATTGCAAATGGAAATCACAGAAGCGGTGCTTGGTTGCTTCGCCAGACGCTCTGATTGCTGCTCTTTTCTACGCTTGAGCAATTCACGCATATACCTTGCAACCATGTAGTGCGACATTTCAGTTACTCTTTCAAACACTTTCTCATAATATTTAGATTCCTATTGAAAGGTAGGTACTGTATCCAATGCGCTTAGACTCACAGACACAGTTTTAAGGACTGATTGTTGTTTGAAGATAACATTACCAACATTACACAACTAGTTATTAGAGGATTATGTCTGTATTATCGAAACTACAACATGCCAGCAACCAGCTGGCTGCAAAGGCAGAAAATCGACCCTTAGTTATTTTCAATATTGAAACATGGTTTTATGAACATTGGCGAAGGCACATTTGAGGAAATGTCTTGGCACCAGATGTTATTCAACAGTTTGAAAACGATTGGAAGAAAGCGTCAAAACTTGTCGCTGAGAAGCCTGTGCTAAATCTTATGAAGAAAATTCGCAAGAAGCTGTGCCAGCTAGCATGAAATCACTAGATTGCAAATATTGAGAACGCTAACTTGGTGTGCTACTCTAATGTTAACTAATGTTAAGATCTAATATAACTTTAATTTTCGTAAATAAACGTAAGTTCCCTTGATTTCCACCACCACTACAGTACGCAAAATTCCTATAAACGCACAAACGTTTTTACCATTCTTACACCAAATCACGTCGATGAACAATATGTTGAGGATTGTCTAATAGTTTATTCTTCAAATTGAACATTTGATATATCGAATGTCACTGGAACTTCCTGGAACTTCCTCACCATCGCACAGTGGGAAAAATGAATCCAAATTCCCAAGTAAGAGAAGCCGCTTGTTTATTTCGCGCAAGTTTCGTGTTGTGTAGAACACGGGAAGTGGCTCGTTTGCCCCCAATTCACCCTAAATTGATAGTTTTTCTTCATTCTGCTCATATAGTTGCAATCCCCGGAATATATTTTGAGTTTTAAGTTTCTTAATGTAATATGTGTGAAAATATATTTCACACATATTACATTAAGAAACTTAAAAGGGTTAATTCATGTCGTGTCTGGCCCGTTTTTCCCAAATTCATTCCTATTATTTGATTTTTCTTGTTGCTTTCCGAACAGCTGCCATCGTCACAAATTATTTTCGCTGGAAAAGTACATATCCCACAAAACATCCGTATAGAAGTAATTTGAAGCGACCTTGCGTGTTTTTGGGACTTGTAGATAGCCCGTTTTGCCCCAATATCCCTTCAATTGACGATTTTTCTTCATTCTGCTCATATAGTTGCAATCTTCGCAATGAGTGAAAATGCATACAATGGCAGCATAATTAATCATCAATTAAAAGAGAGATTTGAGCAATAAAAAATGAAAAAAGTGCCACTAAATTATTAAGGCCTGTGCCAACAAATAATGTGTGATCAGCATTAAAAAATTAGGAATGAGCAATAAAAGATGAGAAAAGATCTTCGGATAATCTAATTGTGACCGGTAAATCTATCAAATAAAGCAACAGCTATTAGTATATGTGCAATTAAATATGGCAGTATTTCCGCCAAATTATGTAATTTGAGCACTAAACTATTCGCATATGTCTTTTAATTTTGTTGGATTTTCCCATAAAAACAGTAAAATGAGCAATGGATATTTATTTATCCATTGCTCATTTTACTGTTTTTATGGGAAAATCTAACAAAATTAAAAGACATATGCGAATAGTTTAGTGCTCAAATTACATAATTTGGCGGAAATACTGCCATATTTAATTGCACATATACTAATAGCTGTTGCTTTATTTGACAGATTTACCGGTCACAATTAGATTATCCGAAGATCTTTTCTCATCTTTTATTGCTCATTCCTAATTTTTTAATGCTGATCACACATTATTTGTTGGTACAGGCCTTAATAATTTAGTGGCACTTTTTTCATTTTTTGGTGCTTTTTCTGAATTACTAAGTGCAGGTAAATATTTTAGTCGTTTACACATATCACATTTGAAAACTTAATAGGGATAATTTTATGTTGTGTCTGGCCCGTTTTACCCCAATTCATCCACATATATCAATGATCTACATTTTTTATTTTGCAAAATACTTTCAAAATAGCCACAATCGCCGCAATACACCGCTTGAAAAAAAACCGCGTTTGAAAAATCCGCATAATAATCAACCGTAGAGTACTTCTGGCAGATCCACAAAGCTTCTCGAGAATTCTTGGAGTAAATCAACCTTTTGTTGAAAATGTTCAACTAAGTCCGACCAAAAGATGATAAATCAGTTTTTCCTTGAACTAGAAAAACAGATTGCAAACGCGTTTCCATTTGTGAAAAATTACCGCCCTGCGTCAACAAGTACAGTCATTTGGAAAGCGGAGCCATAAACGCTATAAATATTCCCGCCCACATCTCGCGCGAAAACGGCCCCCGAAGAAAATCTAACCGATATGATGCTGAATTCTTTGAAGTGGTAGGATCCCAAGATGTCTTACCTGGAGTTTTCTCGTAAGATGGCATTTTACTCTACCGATAGCACTTTCATCAGAGATCATGAGATCGACGACAGTGATGATAGTTCGGTTGATAGCGGATTCAGCCCATAGCACAGAATTATATTTCTAAAATATGTGCACTTTCAGACAAAATATAATACGAATTTAAGGTAAATTGGGGAAACCGGGCTTTCTACTAGACCCAGAAACACGCAAAGAAATTCCAAATTACTTCTATGCGGATGTTTTGTGGGATATGGACTTTTCCAGCGAAAATAATTTGTGACGATATCTGCTGTTCGGAAAGTAACAAGAAAAATAAAATAATTGGAATGAATTTGGGTAAAACGGGCCAGACATGACATGTATAGTTTCTAAATGTGATATGTGTAAACTATATGCATTTTCACTCAAAATATATTACCGAGATTGCAACTATATGAGCAGCATGAATAAAAGCCATCAATTTAGGGTGAATTGGGGCAAAACGAGCAACTTTCCGTGCTCTACACAACACGAAACTTGGGCCAATCGATTTATTTGTCATTTGGTTTGGTTAAAAAACCTGCGGCTTCGCTTACTTGGGATTTTGGGTCCATTTTTCCCACTGTGCATTGGTGGACTAATTCGGGTTTATATTTATCGAAAAAATCGGTAAGAAGGTTATGGTTTGGCAGGCCATATGCGAGTGTGGTATAACATCTAGTCCGTACATCACAACGGAGACGAACACTCAGAAATACGTTAAGGAATGTCTCTAGAAGCGATTATTGCCGATGATCAAGCAGCACGAAGGTTAAGTAGTGTTTTGGCCTGATTTGGCGTCATTTCATTACGCAAAGGACACTTTAGAATGGTACAAAAGTCAAAATCGAGACTTTTTGGGCTTTAACCAAAACAAAGCTTCGAAAATTTATAAAACCAGCGGACGACATCCAAGAATTTAAAAAAGATTGGCCAAAAGTGGTCAAAATGGTGGGAAGTACCACTGTGCAGAAGCTAATGGGTCATGTTCGAGGAAAAGTTAGAAGTCTTGGCTATGATTAAATATTTTGATTAAACGAGAGTGAAATATCAAATAAAACACAAATACAAATATGATTTGCCAAATAAAACTATTACAACTAAAAAAAACATGACTTTTTTGTTATTTTCAAAGTTTGCTTATACTTTCTGGTACAGTCTATAGTTCATGTTTTCAGGATATTTCCCTTCAAACATTGTTTAGTTCATGATTACGTGATTCAGTTCACGGTGTATTTTCGCTTGTTATCAAATTCATAACTGCAGTTCACGGACCCGGGTACGAATTTTTTTCGTGTATGGTCGAGAGAAGTATTTTATCGCTAATATATACCCTGAAATCTAAAATATATATTATGTATGTTTGGAAAACAACTTAAAGGTAGGCGACTTTAATCGATAGACTCAATTCTAGATTTCGAGAATTCCGTTATTTCCATACGCCCACATTATAGCCCTATCTTCTATCAAAATAATGGTTGGGAACGGTAATTTTTTCGTGAATTGGAGACGGGAGGAAAAACAAATCTTCCTGCAAGACGGAAGGAAAAACAAATCTTCACATCAACAGTGAGTTTCCAAAACATAATTGATGGTCAATTTGAAACTCGTGCTACGATCCCAGGTTTCAATCATTTCCATGATTTCCGTTAATGTGAAATTAAAAAAAAAGAATTGCTTGGAATGCAAATTCAGATGGAAATGATTTTATCTGATTTTTGAGTGTGTGTGCTAATAAAACAACATTCTATGACGATTTCCAGGAGTTTCTCATTTACGGATTGAACGATCCTTCTCCGCATTGAAAATCCCTCCAGTCTAATGAAAGGTGTAGGGGAAAAAATAAAGAAACGCAAATTAAGCACACATATCCATGCCAGTTCTGTTTGCCATACGAATTCCGCAACAAAAAAAATGATAGATAACAATTTCGATGAGCTCAGCAGCCACAGCGACACTCGGCGGCCGCACAAAGTCACGGGCCTACACGGGAGAACCGATAAAGCGTGTGGCTGTGTGTTGGTAGAGGTAGAGGTAACATAGTTGAAGACTCAAGTTAGCAACTCGGCTTAAGTTGAACCGCAAACACTCAGACAGGCAGACAGGAATTGTAGGCACTGCTGCCCTGCGGCTAAGTCACTTCACCACCTCTGCTCTTGCCGGTGCATATGTTTGAGTGTAAGTATTGTTGCTGTGCACTCTTGTCAGAAGCACCCATACAACCCACTTGTCGATCCAACATGGCGGCAATTCGCTACCAACACCCACAGCAGACAGCAGCGCAGCAGGCGTTTGGTTGAAGAGGTTGTAGGCTAGATATCCACAGCAACAGATTTACGATGTTGTGGGTAGAAGTTTGATAGTGCTTGTGCAGCGCGATCATCAGATGCAAAAAATAAAAGACTAACCCGTTTAGCCAGACAAATGCATCACATATGTTTGGTAGGTCTTACTTTATTGGATTCCCCCGAAATTGCAGCGAAATGTTTTCTTTGCAAATTGCTTTCCGTTTGTTGTACTCTTTTATTTTTCTTAAGCAAGTCTCCCTTCTTCAAATGGTTGTCAGGAAAATTCCCGGAAGTTATATTGGATACTTTTCTGTTGATCATTTCTTTTTGTCGTGCATTCTGCTCATTCCGCTCCGGCAAGACTGACCTGCTGCAGAGTAAAATGGCCAGGATGGAAGTGAGCAGATCAGTGAAGGTTAAGTTGAAGCGCAACTGCACATACTGTAGTTAAAGCCAGTTCATGATACCGTCTTGCGTATTTCAAGTTTTCTTGATTGTCTTGGTAGATGGTGCTTTTTTGTCATACGGGCACTGGCGATCGCTTTCGACTTCTGTTTTCTAGTTGGCGATCATTTCTCAGTCGATGGATTTTATCGTATTTTGAAATATGTTGGCAGTTGGGCAGTCCTTTGATCTCGCCGCTCTGATGATACTAACCAATTTTTTTTTAACTTTTACAGGAAGTGGTCAACTGCCCTAATTGTACTCATGCTGGCTACACTGTCGTCTCCTCCCACGGCTGGCGGCGACTTGTAAAAGTACACCTAATGGTGTGTTTTTTTTCCATTACGAATGTGTAGCAGAGAATGCGAAAAAGGGAACAACTGCGGTTCGTCGTTCGACCACAGATGAACATCGTCAAGGGAACAAAAGCTGTGCAATCGAGGGATGACTTCGTGATGCATCTTGCATTATGCCTTTCTCACTCTCGCTCTCTCTATCTCTTACCATTTGTAGCTGAAGCAGGCGAACGAACCTCAATAAAGCATAACGGGATTGGTTGAATATCATCCAGCGCATGATTTATGTAGAAACTGTCAAAATTAACTTTTTATGTGACATCCCAGATTGTGGGTGACGCAAGGGCCCGAAGATAATAAAAACGGACCTTTCTCTCCATTTGACCTCGATAGGCAAGCATGGCTTCCTTCTGGTCACATTTTGAGTAATTTGTCAAAGTCTTCCCGAAGCGTAAGTAGCGACTTTGAAAAATCAAAAATAGACAAGAGAGCTCAATCATATCTCCTCAATGGATGGCCAGTGACACACATCAGGTAAGTAGACACTTAACCGAAATGGTAAAGCAATCATCAACTGGGCCTGTAACTGTGTTAGTCCCATATATATATCTTGCTAACCCCCTTTCAACAGGTAACACCTTTTCTTTTCGAAGTCATTCAAGCCAAATGATAAATGATGACATATCGAGTTATTGTTTACTCACCTTCTTATACTGAGATGCGCTATCGGTGTATTCCACCCGAAACCTAGCAAGGTATTTTGCTCTGGACTCTTCGGTTTTTTTTTCACGTTTTAATTATATCCTGTTGATTTTTTCTTCAAATACTATTCACCCAATAGATGCTAAAAGAAAACACGAACACACAAAAATAAGACACTTAAAATATTTCCACAATGAAATTCCCTTCCAAAATGCTTCGTATTCCAGACAAATTCCGACAAACCACGGATCACTTTGTTAATTGCACTGACTAATCACTCTTGGATGCAATTAATATCCAAACGGATTTATTTTTTAGTGTGCAAACACACAGAAGAAAGAAAAAAAAAACTCCAATCAAAAAACAACTCACTTCAATGAGGCGACAAATCCGAACAGTACTTCCCAACTTCACTCGTCAAAAGTTAACTCAGTAGTGAAGCAACATGTCCGTCGTGCTTAAATTGAGCCTGCTTGCGCGGCAGAACTCAACTTTTGATGTACGATATTCGGGTTGAGTTTCTCTTGCGCGAGAGAGCGACTCAGTTGCGCACTCGTTGCTCAGTTCTCTTCGGTATTCTTGTGCAAACGAAAACTAAGCGGGTGTGGGTGCGGCGTAACAGGGTGTCACTCAAGTTTATGTTGATTGTAAATCAAACAGTTTCAACTATCGTAAAGTTTATAGTTTTCAAGCATGATCCTTATATATTTATTCAAAGAGAGGTAATAGAACAGAACATTGTCCTAATTGTGATAGCGACACTGTTATATTCACTGTAGTATTCAAAATATTCAAGTGAATAGTATTTAAATAAAACGTCATGCCACTCTAACGCCTTAGGTGTTTTTAAATTCATTTATAAATTGTACAAGTACAATAATTTCACCATGCATAATATGTTTGAAAATTAGCTTCTGGAATGAGTTATCAGCAAATGAATCACATTGAGGTTATATGCATTATACAGCACTGATTACAACAAATAGTTCAGTTCACTTAAGCAATGATTATGCATCGCTATCCCTAACTACACATGTAAAATATTATCCTTTAATCGACATCTATTGGATTGGCCACACATCATACTGCATTTTTTTCATGCAAGTTTTTTTTCGGAGAAAGCGTGCGAAAGGGATGCTAACCTAAGGGCATCTTCAACGGCTGTCCAAATCGTGGTTTGGATTTATTTTTTAAGATCAAACGTAAAAACATCGCTGCACCGGTGTTGTAAATTTTGTCTTATACCGGATCTATTTTGCATCATTTGGAAACTGAAATATGTTTTAATCTATTCTTGCAGCAATT
Source organism: Aedes japonicus (assembly GCA_034211315.2). Lineage (NCBI taxonomy): Eukaryota > Metazoa > Arthropoda > Insecta > Diptera > Culicidae > Aedes > Aedes japonicus. The sequence goes on from JASCZW010000590.1 coordinate 508,446, forward strand.
TGAAAATACCGCAACTTTATAATACCAATCAATGAGTAAATATTTTTCAGCTTTTACATGACGCAAACTCAAGTTCATAATCTACCGTGTTGTTTACTGACACAAACCCTCGCGCAAATCAACAAAACTTTAAATGCTGACGCATGGACTGAATGTTTGTTATTTTTTAGTTTTGCAGATACTGTTCCGGCGTTTTTCGTTCCGAAAAAGCATTGAGGCTTGCCGTATTTGTTGCTGGCACTGGACAGAAAGTGCACCATGGTCACAGCTGCTCGCTTCGGATGCTGACAATTACCTCAAGTTGCTCCCGGTGCTAGCAATATAGGATGATTCTCTAAGTTTTTTTTACAGCCACTGCATTTTCCGGGATATGCTGACTAGTTCGAAATGAGGAGGCTCCCGGAAGTGTGACTAGTGTGGATTTTACGACTAATTTGGTATTCCGATTCCGAATAGTATTTCAATTGCTTGGAAACGAAACGTAATGAAGTCTTCAAAGTGAACAATCGGTTTACTTATGGATTGGTCATGACTAGCACTCGCAAATAGCTCATACAGCTACATTTTATAAAAACCGGTTTAATAGAAACTTTTGCTGATTTACTGGGGATCAGGGTATTCAGGCTTATCTTCTGGGGGAGAGGATACATTTGACTATAGCAGTTTTCATAAGCTTTCTGGGGATACCCGATGATATCTTGAAGATAGATTCAATTCGTATTTTACAGAGGGAAAGTACCAAAACTTTCAGATTTTTTCCAGGAATCGTTTTTAAGTATTCTATTATTAAATGGCATATTCTACAGCTTTTAAACTTATATAAGCTTCTGGAAACTAAACAAGCTTTATGAAAATTATTTTCTAAATTACTATGAACTTCGGAGTATCTATGAACACAGCAAAAAATAATGAAAATTACATGTGATGTAAAACGATCAAATGTAGAAATATATCAATGTAATCATTGCGTTGTTGAATTTTAAATACAAATTTATGCACATATCCGGAGCAATGATAAACATTGAATTTGTAGATTTTATTGCTGTTTCAGAATCCATTGTGTTTTGATCTTATCACCGATACTTATCCGGATTCTCCCATCGCAGCAACCTGAATCTTCTCATTTCGATAAACAACATATTGGTTGGGGTAATCAATAAGTAAATAATATTTTTCTCTCTCTCTCGATCGTTATTTATTCCACTCTCACGTGAAAAAATACGTTTTGATGTAATAAGGGAACGTCCATTAATTACGTCACGCAAAAAATGACTTTTTATAACCCCCCCCCCCCCTTTGTAACGTTTTTTGTATGGACAAATTATTTTGTATGGATCGTCACGTTTTCCCAGACCACCCCTCCCCCCTACCACGTGACATAATTAATGGACCTTCCCTAATGTAAAACTGAACCGAGCAAATATTACAACATGTGATTTTCAAGTCGTGTAAATTTAAAGCCTCGTGTGATTTTGAAGTTATTTGCATGCTATTTTGTGCATGAAAAAAGATTGAAAATTACAGAATAATTTTAACTGTGAATATTAAGTGCAAATATAATGAACTTGACAGAAGTTGATTAAGCTTCTTGGAAGTTCAATAAACTTATTGGAAGTTTCAAGATAATCATGAAGTTTGCTCACTCTCTTTTGAGAAGAGAAGTGGTGGAACTTCAGAGAAGTCCATTGAATTGCAGAAAAATTCTCAACATTTCTGGAAACTTGGTTGAACTTCCAAAAAGTTTGCTGATCATCCATGGAATAGTAAGAACTTTCTGGAACTAACCGCAACTTTGAGAAGAAGATTTAGCTTCCCAGAAGTTATTTGGTCTCCCAGTTGGTACATTACAAATATATCAATAATTTACGAGAAATTGTTAAAAGTCTGGGATGATGGTCGATTTGCTAAACATTTAATAGGTTGGTGGAATTTCTGTTAAATAAATAGCATTTCTGAGATGTCATTAAATTTTCAGGCAATCAAAAGAGCAAGTATTTACAACAAAAAATAATTAATTTTACATGCTGTATAAATGGCGAGCATTATAAAAAAACATCGCTTGTAACTATGATTAGCATGAATTTTCAGTTTAAAATCATGCGCATAATAAGAGCATGGTACGACTCTCAAATTTACATAATTATTTGATTAATTTTCAGTCGTTGTGCATTTTTTTTTCCATGGAAGTGAAATTTCAACGAAAATTACGAATTTTTCAACGACATCGCCTATAAAATTCAATGTTCGTGTAAATTCATATAAACCTGCACAGAAAATCCAATGAGGCCGATAGATAAACTAAGTTTCAGTTTTCCACCGCCGGTTTCTACACTGATAAAAAAGCAAAGATAATATCTATGTGTCCCACAAATGAATTTTTGCAATTTGATCAACAAATGATATCTATTTGTAAGCACACATACTTTCTATGTGTACAAATAATTACTATGTGTGGCCACACATACTTTTCATTTGTCACATAAACTTCATATATATATCTCAGAGGTTCTGTTTATGTGTGAAAAATGAATATTATGTGGAATTTTACATGGATTTTTGCCAATAAATATGTGTGGATTTTTATCCGTGTAGCTTGTGCCGTATCCGTGAATCAGAAAATGTCCGAAATAATCCGGTGTAAGGGTTGCGATATCGGTTTCCGAAGTACTTTTTTCAATTTTGATGGATCGAACAAATATAACCGATAAAATTGTGAGCCCCTTGACTGGCAAAAGGCTATGCACCGATGGGGCTCTTATACTACCTATTGCTTTTTTCTAGTTCTAGCGATTTGTCCCTCTCCCAATACTGCCTAATACGCGTGAGAAATTATCTCCCGTTGTTGGGGTTATTTTTAGCATGCACCGCCTATTTCACATATTTGTTCTTCTCGTCATACTATTACTTATAGATCTTGGAGAGAACGATTGTGAGTGGTGCAAATACTGAGTAACGCTAAATACTGGCCAACGTGCTTTTGAAAATTTGTTGGAGGATTTGTCTAGCGACACAGGTTTCCAAATCCAAAGCTCAGATGTTGTGTTGCATCGGTACCCGGACTTTTTGTTCATGAATCTTTACACTTTTCAAAACACAAACTATCATGCAGTTGTTAGCTTATAAATTTGTCATAATATATTAGCGATAAATTTTAGAGAGTTGATTCATCGACTAGGGTCATCAGATATAACTCGAATGAGCTTCAGCTTAATAAACAACTGAGTATTGTGTAGTAGTGCGAGTATGTGAGGAATAATATTTAAATCAAGTTGAGTAAAATTACTCAAGCGTGATACATGATTCAAGAATATAAGGCAGCGCGAAATGTCATTGATTATCGATGAAAAAGTAGATCATAGCTAGCCACGAGTTAGGTATAAAAAAGCTGCCAAAATGCGCAGCCGGCATTCTTGTGACGAACGTTAGAAGCAACGGACAAGCAGCAGTACCAATGAAGCAGCAGCAGAACCACTGACGGCAACGGATCGTACAAGGGACAACCATGGTTGAGGCTGGAAACCTCGATCATGAGCCAGCATCTTCTGTACGAATAACCGTCTCAATACTGGCCATCGCGGTCCGATCACGACATATTGTAGTCGTTTATTCAATAAAATATTCTCACTATCCTCATTCAATGCTCATTTCAGCCTATGGTGCCTAACACATAGTTGTAATCAACCATCGATAATTCGCAACAATCTTTTCATAGAAAAGGCTATGCTCTTCGAACATCCGGGGGACTACAGGGATTCTACTTATATATTTGTTTTTAATTTTGTTTCTGTTCAGGCAACAAATAATTTATTTCTACCAAATTTAGAAGACAATATCTAATATCTCTCTATTTTTTAATTTTTTTTAAGTTGTGGTGCTTTGGTTGGGCATGGAGATAAATTGGTGTACCAGAGCCTTGACGGACGCCTGTGGAGTAGGGTACAGACGACTCGTGAGGTAGTAAGTGCTCTCAAGGACGTGGAGCAGGACAGGTAATTGTTACCCATTGTATCTATATGTCCTTTTTTAATAGGTTTGCGCAGACCTTCAGTTAAATCGGTTGAATCGGTTGTGTTGATACGTTGTTCCGTAATATTTTGTATCGGTCGTCTATGTCTATTGTTTTGGTAGCCTATTGCGTCGCGCGAGTGATCGAGTGAGCATAAGAAGTCGTGGTTCGCCGGGTAAGATGGGTCGGTGGAGAGGTACATATTTAATTGTGATCCAAATTATTCGTTCGCCATGCTCGTTGGGCCACCCTATCTTGGAACAAATAAACCACTGTCCCATTTTGTAAGTGACTCCAGTGGCATCCGTACTGCTGGTGTAGATCGGTCCGAGTTGGCTCTCAGGCGTTGAGATGAATTGCCTTGTTTTCCTAATGAAATACCACTATCACACTATGTGAGTGGCCCCAATAGCATCCTTTCTGTTGGTTTAATCGGTCCAAATTGGCTTTCCAGCATTGTAAAACATCTCCTAGTTTCCCAATAAAAACCACTATCGCATTTTGTGGCATCCGTACTGTTGGTTCAAACCGGTCAAAATCGGCTTTTCAGCGTTATTAAAAATTACTTTGTTTTCCCAATGAAAAACCACAATCACACTTTGCGAGTGGCCCTCATAGCATCCTTACTGTTGGTTTAAATCAGTTCAATTCGGAAATCATCATTTTCAAATATTTAACTTGACGGCTTATCGTTAACCAAAACGAACCCTGCTGCTACCGACTCCAGTTATCCAAAATCCCAGTGATTTCTCGTGGAAGTGCAGTGGATTCCGCGGCTTCCAATAAAGCGAGTATCACGTCAACATATTTCTACCCTTTCCTTAATTGACCTGCATTCGGACGGGGTCGGCGCCGGTATTGCCTTAGTTTGGGATCACCAGTTTTTACACAATGAAGATGTACATATGTTGGTCCCAAGCATCATCTGTTGGATCTCAGTGTAATAACAGCTGATCTGACAATAGCGCAGTAGCAACCTTGGGTGCACACTAAATAAATTTTGCAGAAAGTGACGGTCCAAACGTCAATAAAAGTGAAGCGGCCTATGAACGATTATCTTGTCGAAGATCACAGAAAACCTTTGTTGAATATTGGATCCTTCAATTATGAATACACACCCTTCATAACGGATTCCTGAATAGTGTTGAAAAGTAGTAAAGCCGCGTCAGAATTGATCATTGCAGTCTACTATATATCAAAGACTGGCCATCACGAGAAGAAGAGTTTGAAAAAATACAGCAAGAATTTCGATTGCTGACACGCCGTTGCATTAAACACGTCAAATCAAGGTGGTTAACTCTACAAGAAGCAGTAGAAAAAATATTGAAGAGTGGCCTGCACTGTTTAATTTTTGCTGAATTCTCAAGAAAATAGTCTATATTTTCTGTCTTAGTTGTTCAAATTAACAGTGGCCTACGATATGCCATGGCATGCATTGGATACTGAACTTTCTGGAATCTTAAAAGCCCAAGCTAAGTATAATGAAGCCTAGCATGTTTTTTTTTTCAAATTAGTTTTCTTCCAGAAAGAAGAACCACTTAAACATTTGATGCATTCAGAGCCCGATAGGTTAGTTCGTAATATCGTTACCAGCGTTTGCAATGCGGAGGTGTGACCTGTTGATACTGTCCTACCTTAATATATATTTGACAATGCTGAAAACTTATTACGTAATGAAAATTTTATTTTTAGGGCTGAAATAACGGCTTAGTTCTCTAAATTAGAGTACATTCATAAACTCAACATGTTGCATAAAGTTATAAACATCATATAACTTCTTGAAAGCATATATTGCACAAATCGTTAAGCATTGCCGATGCATGGGGCTTCATCAAATCGAAAATGTAGTCGTAGTTCTAACGATATTCTACAGACCGCGAAGTCACTTCCTTTAAAAATCAAAACGGACTTGCTAATGGATTAGTGTATGCTGCTGAAATGTGAAATAGATATGCAAGACAGTACAAAAAGAGAAATTGAGGACTATTGAAATCAGTTGGCTAAAGTGGTCATGCTAAATAAGGCAACTAAAGGTGAAACTACATAACCGTTGGTATTGCTCGTTGTAATGGCACGTATGATGGTATCCCATAGAAATGCTAATGTCGAGCAAGGATTTTCGACTTCGGCAAGGATCCTCACCAACGATCGATCATCAATGTATTAGAGAACATTAAATTCGTTGTTCGTGATCAAAGTCGCACTTAAATCATTCGGAAATGAATCGCAGACTAATCATGAGGGCTAACAAATCATACAACAAAAGAGGAGTTGAGGATTCTTTACAAAGAAGAGAACGAGAAAAGGTGAACTGTTAGTATTAAGTACGTTGTCATAAATGTGTTAATCATAATGTCCGATTATTTATAATTATCAATGGAAGCAAACATGCGTCTTAAAAAGCAATTGAGAAACTTGATATGGCTAAAGTGGAGCTGGGTCAAGCAATGCTTGAGAGAGTGTCAACTGTGCTAAAGCAAAAGTCTTCGCAAAAACGATCATATTCAAGAAGCTGTAGACAAAAAAGGCGTGTCTTATCACAGGTTTCTTTGCTGGGAAACTAAACAAACCGCAAACACTCAGTAAAGTCATTCTAAATTAATTTTTAACTATCTCAAAGGTCACTTTTGTAGTGGCTCTAAGTCACTATTCGGTCACTATTTTCGACATTTGGGTCACTAAAGTCACTACTAGTACATCAGAAAACCGCTACCAGCCCTGAAATAATCTGGATGGACTAAACTACTTCATAGCCAGTATCACCACCCTCCCCTGAAATTTACAGTTATCGTCACTTAAAAACTTTTGTATTTTCAAACACCCCTTGATGAAAAGTAGCTCAATGTAAAACATCGTCTTAACGATCTCCGGAGACGATCATTTCAGGCGTACGTTCTCTTTCTCACTCTCCCAAAACTTATTGTGCCGAACTCATGATGATGCGCCTAGCGGCACTCAATCAATGCTTAACTAGTTGCGAGTGTATGTGGCGACGATCGATGACGTGATTGTCTACGGCAGTCGTGAAATACCTGTACATGTTCCTTCGCAATCAAAGCACACACCACAATCATCACACAGCCCGATGAATTAGATAGACGGCGTTTGCGGTTGCCGAGGCGTCGGCGGTGACTTTTAACGCATTGATATGTATGTATACTTTATAATTTCGCCGCTTGCCGATATTGATGGTGTTGTTGTTGTTATTATTATTATTCGCAGAAGCTGGCGAGATAAGGAAGCAATGGCACTGCCAACATCGTTCTCCTGAGTAGTTGTGAGCAGCTGCTACTGCATTTAATAACATGAAACATACATTTAGAGAAGAAATGTGCCCCTTAACATGGGTGCAAAAGAACTAGTTTTGCGCAGATGAAATAAGATTCTTTTTAACCTGTTCTTGTTCTGCGCAACGAGCTTCTTAGTTCTCCACAAGCGGAGGGTATAATTTTGCAAAAAACAGTAACATCGGTGGTTGCACTTTCTGATTTTAAGGTTCGCTGCCTGTCAAGGGGATGATGTCTCCTTTCGTTTCACAGGGGCTTGCCGTGTTTCCTTTTATCGTCATCGTTCGATTATGAACCTGCAATTAAACGATTGCCCCGTAGATTGTGTTTACAGAGCTTAGAAAAATAGTTTTATTTATTGCCATGATAGTGTCATCCGTGCATAATTTATTACCAATTAGAGGAATGAGGGTGGAAGTTCTTTGCTTTTTCATTTCCTTCGTAAGGAATTCGTTGTCAGTCAGTTAGGATAAAACATTGGCACAGGATGTTTCCACCGGGCGTTCGCTTGAAGGCAACGGCTACTGCCATCAATTTTCGGAAGTTCTTGAATCCGTACATTATATCTTTCAAGCAAACGTTTAGAATATTTTGTGAAAATACATCTTTACATGGACTTAAGTATATTGTGGGTTTGAGTTTTCATGGAAACCCCACATTTCAAACGGTTGGAAAGATTTGCTGGGCTATAATCTCGCTGTTGGGTGTTATATTTACGATAACAATGATGGAACTTTTGTGGATTAGATTCCAGAGTACGCCCACGATTACAACGATTGAGACTACTACTTATCCAATTTGGAATGTCGCTTTTCCGGCGGTTACGATTTGCAACATAAACAAGGTTGACAGAAGCAGAGCAGGCAGTACTATAGAAGCGCTGTAAGTATTTGATACATTAATAAGTTTAATACACGTCAGTTGTTCATAGCCGTAAATTGCATATCAGTTCCATATGGATAAGGAATTTAACATAAATGACTGATATGTCGTTCATGGCAGTTAAATGCTACACGGTGACATTATTAAACTACTTTGGAATTCCTTTGTTTGGATAACATAAATCTTCAAAGAAAACTAACATGTCAAGCTGAACAATACATTAGGTCCTAAGTAACATGGAGAGATTCTCTTCGTCGACTTTCTCTTTGGTTAGTAGCTTGTCTATTAAACGATTTGCTGATGTTTTCGACGTATTGGATCCTTAATTACACTTTATACTACCGTCCTGTATGTGGAAAATACTTGAATATGTTTTTAAATTGCCGTAGGAACGCAAAGAGAAAGTCGACAAAGCGAGTTTACCAATGTTACTTAGGATATAATGCATTGTTTAGATTGATGTGCAGTTTGTAATTATTGATTAAATTGGTAAAATCTACGATGCGTGTCGAAAAAATCTACTTCTACACTAAAGGATGGACCCGAAATTATTGCAACACATTTAACTTACTATAAAATCTCATGTACCTGTGTATTTTCTTAAAAAAGACCGAGCGTTTTATAGTTGCTGCTCCGTTACTGAACAGAACTTGTGAAAGAACCACATAGACGGAGCTGGGGAAAAGCTTTACATCTTCAATGTCCAAGTTCATTAATTCATTCTATTTATATATTAGTACCAGCACCGACCACGTCCTCATGGTCTTCGGGGAGGCGGAAGGATGATTAGTTTGACAATCATTGCGTCTTCACAATTGCCAAGGGAAGGCTAGTTTTTGTGTTAGTGAGACAGGTTATTTTTAGATCACGGATGCACTGTGGTATATGTGGTAAGCGATCAATGAAAGCGCAGTAGCTTTCTATTTTAAAGTGGCTCTAGAAAAGGGCAACTGGCCAGTTATGGAAATCTCACCAAAATATCAATTCATCATGCGATGCAGTTTTACTTGGGAACTTCGCGTTGCTAGTTATCGTGGAAACTTTTCTTGAGTGAACTTTCTGTATGAGAGAATGAAATATCGCGAACTTTTCCTACTCGAGTCACCGGTGCGAGGATACGATATAAATAAGATCATTTTTTCACTCTATATCTTTACACTTCATTCGTACGTGAAAAGCACATTGCGCATTTCATTGAAATGGAATCTAGCCAGAAAGATATTTCGCATAAATCTATACACTCTCTTCAACCTGTTGTATGTCCGATTGCTGACTGTCTGGCCTGGGAGGTTAGATTAAATTTTCCCTCAATGCACCAAGTTGTTCCAGCAGACGTTTTCTACCACTCGTAATTTGCGGTGGAACAATACAGGGTGCGGAAGAAAATAATGCGAAAATGTTCAAACTAGAGTAGTGAGTTAATTCGTGTAGCTAGTGACTAATTTCTGTCGAAAGTGTATTTGTTTATGTTTACTTTCAAGTGCTGCTTCCAAACATTCTATTTGTTTAATTTCGTCAAAAAGGCTCGCGAAAGAAGTGATCACCAGTTTGTTGCTCGCCCAGAAGAAGCCGGAAGAGATAGTTAAGGTGGTAGGGTGCCATTTGGCAACAGTTTAGTGCATAAAAAGTCCCTGCAGGATGGTCCTAAGCAGCGGAAGCCGGGTTGCGGTCCTTGCTCGCAACCCGGTGCGTTCCATAAGATTACTTGCAAAGGAAGTTAATATTTCGGAGAAATCCATGCGAAGAATCATCAAAGAAGACCTGCATACATCTTTCAGAGCCAGAATGAAACGCCACTTGATTACGGACCGGGTCAAGGAACTACGAGTGACTCGTTCTAAGAGATGGCTTTCCTTGTTGGAGAAGGAAAAAATGATAATCCTGCTCTCCGACGAAAAGCTTTTCAGCATCGATGCTGTGGCCAACAGCCGCATGGACCGGTTCATTTCACCGCAGAAAAAGGAGAACGTTCCGGAAAAAGTGAAATTCAAATTTCAAACCAAACATCCGGCTGGTGTCATGATGTTTGGATTGGTGACGTCCAACAGTTGAAAAATGCCGACTGTTTTCATTGATGCTGGAGTTAAAATCAATACCGAAGTGTATATCGGTATTTTAAATGACCAAGTGCTTCCCTGGGTGAAGGCCAACTTCTCCGAGGACCAAAACGTTGTCCTACAGCAGGATAGAGCGCCGTGTCACACGTTCAATCGAATCCAACAATAGTTGTACGATAACACGAAGTTTTGGCCAAAGGATCTGTGGCCCCCTAGCAGTCCAGATCTTAATCCATTAGATTATTCGATATGGGCATTTGTTGAAGCACGAGCCTGCAAAACGTCACACCCTAGTGTGAAAACCCTGAAGTCAACCATAACACGCACATGGCAGTCAATGTCGGAGGAAAACGTCCGAAAGGCATGCTCTGGCTTCCGGCGTTGGCTCGAGAATGTTATTGATAAAAATGGAGGACACATTGAATAAATTTGTTCAAAAGGACTTTACAAAGTTAACTGCAGTCGTAAATGTTGTTGTTATTGCTTGAATTAGTTGAAAATGGGATTTGAAATAAATAGAACATATTTTCGCATTATTTTCTGCCGCACCCTGTACTTTGTTTTTTTGGCCAACCAAATTTTCAGTTCAGAAGCGAACCGAAAAATCTATCAAAGTTGTGAAAAAGGCCAATGTGCCAATCGTAAACAATGACTTTAATCGTCGATTTCTCACGAATCGCATCCATATAATGTTACTACGCCATATGGTTGAGCAAATTTCCTCTATCAGATACTGGTGTCAGAAAGCCTGAATCAGTTTTTATTCATGAGCAATTCACGTTTAAAGTCGTTGTTTAACCCAAGTAGCACACCACGATCATAATTAGTTGCAGCAACTTGATTATGACTTACAAAGGCAAATGTATGTTTTCTCAACTTAATGGCAACATGTGTGCTACTAGGGAAACGTTCCACATGTTTGAGTAGAAATATCGAAGAGCGGGATAAAAACAAACATCAAAACTTTTGTGAACATCGCCTACACATACACACTTAGAAATTATGAATTTTACACGATACGTAATTCATGTTTGTAAAAAGTCGGGGCACGTAAAGAAAGATTTCGTGTGAAATGATGTCTCCTGAGACTGACACAAACGCAATTCGACGAAAGACGTGTTTGATTGAATTTATTTTCGCATCTCTTTGAACTCATTCTTATGTGCTAAAAGACGCTTGCATGTGTCGGTCTCAGGAGACAGAAATTTACATGACATTTTGGTAGTGTGTAGTCACTAGAGATAAAGAACAAAGCCGAGGGGATATTTGTTTGTATCGGATCTGGAATACGAGTGAAACGTTGTGAGATGGAGAAACGAAAGATCTTTCGCGATGAGAAATGAAACGTTTCCTCACTCTCCGCTTTCATGAACTTTGCATTGAATTTCATTAGCGAACTTTGAGTGCGCAGTTCCTCGGCAATGAGCAAAGAGTGAACGTTTTTGAAAATGATATTTCCAACCAGAGACGTAGTAAGAGTTGGTGGCGCCCCTGGCAAACCAAGGAAATGACGCCCCAACTTATATTGCTTGCTGCATGTTTTGTTTCAATTAGGCATTTTATATACTATCGAATTATTTGTGACTTACGTTGACGAAATTATTTATATTATTGTTAATATTGCACACAATGAATAAGCATTATTTTATCTACATTTACTTATTTTTATTGTTACATTTACAAGTTTGTGTTAAATCGAGTCTAATAGATCAGTACAGCAATAAAATGCATGTTTATCCGTTGAAATAACTTACACACTTAGAAGTTATGAATTTTACACGAGACCTAATTCATGTTTGTAAATAGTCCGGGAACGTAAAGTCGGGGAATGTAATAGTCGGGGAGCGTAAAGAAAGATTTCGTGTAAAATGATGTCTCCTGAGACTGAAACATACGCAATTCAACAAAAGATGTGTTCAGTTGAATTTATTTTCTCATCTCTTTCAACACATTCTTATGCGCTAAAGGACGCTTGCATGTGTCGGTCTCAGGGACAGAAATTTACACGAGATTTTGGTAGTGTGTATATAAACATTTATACTTCAAATTCATTCAAAACATCCGCTTACGTGCTTAAGCTGAAGCAAACTGATCAACAATACAATTCAAATCAGTATCTGGTAGCGATTTCTTTTCTTCCGAAAGAATGGCCAAGACAGAGAATCTGTTTTGCGTCATCCTAGAACGAAAATAGTTTTTTTTCCTAGCTTGCTTGCTGAAGCTACGTTTAAACGATGCCAATGTAACTAGAAGCGTCAAAAAATTCACAGAGCCGTTTTGATGTTGTAGAGAATATCCAAGGATACAGTTCAATAACGGAGTAGAAGAGCTCAAGCCAGGCAACATCTCACCAATTTGCCGTTTAAGAACATTTACTTCAGATACTAGCTCTACTATATCAATATCAGTAGCATACTTTAGTTCAAAGTCTTTTGCGGCCTCCTTCAATTGTGGAACAGTCATAGATTTGGGTTCGTGTCCTGTCAAGAATAAGGATTCCGATACTATATCCAAAATTGATTCTCCACGCTGCTCTATTTGTTGCAATATTTTGTCAAATATCGAGCTTAAACTCGACCACGTAAACCTGTTTTCAGTCGTGTTATGGCCCAGACACAATGATAATGGAAGCTGAACTCAAAGGCAAACGGCAGAGCTCGTTCTGAGTAGGCCAGCTTTACAGAAAGAAAACAGGCTAGATCCAAGCTGATTCTTATTGGACATATCAAAAGCTGTGTTGTTATATTCACCAATTGCATTTGGTGACTGAATTTGATGAGTTGCGCTGTCAGTTTTTGTATCATATCGTGCAACAGTGACACATGATTCATGAGTTTGATACACAGTTTTTGTTGCACATATATTTGAGGGTGTGCGTGTACTGAAATAAATTTATTTTTTTCGTACACACTCACACATGATAGTGGGAAGTAAAAACAAAATCAAAATAAACTAAATTTGAAATCAACTTGAAGTAAATATCTCGGTAGGCTTTGCTCCAATCATATTTGAGTTTATCTTAGGTTTTGAATTTAGATTTTGAAACATATTGAAATATATTTTCATGAGCTGATATAGTTTCGTTTGGATTAAAAATTATTTTTCAAACTGTAAAACGAAGGAAAAATCTTGGAATAAATGGAATGTGTCCCACTATACATAACGTCTTAATTAAGTTGGGTTAATACTTATAAAAATCTTAAGCCCTTGCTACATGCATAAAATATATACGGATAACTATAATAAATAATTTGTTGATGCATGATCATTTATGTAAAATAACTCATAAATAATATTGATTAAATTTGTTTAGTTAATTTGTTAGAATTTGTTTATTTATTCTGTATATATTGAATTGTATATTATATAAAACCACAAGTTTAGTAATTTCTCGGCAAATTGTAAATCCGAGCAAATGTTGAATTAGTGGTAGTATTGTGACACAAAGACATACATTATGAAGTTTAAGTGTTTTTCAACTTTGTCGCGAATGAATCGATGATTATTGGCAACAGGGGGAATCGAAAAAAACTGAAGTCTAGAATCACGGTTCTCGGTGGCAGTGAAATGAAGTGAAATTTTAACGCTGAAAAACCGCGAAAATTGGGTTAAAGGATTGAAAGTATAAAGTAACGGTCGTTTGGAGTCGATTGGTGATATTTTTCAGTCCGGTCGCAACGTAGTAGCAATGGAAAACGTGACTGCTAATCTTTACCCAACTATCCAACATCCTAGTGATTCCTCGTGGAAGTGCAGAGGAATCACTAGGATCGTGGATAGTTAAAATCCAGCGGTCGTTTTCCACATTTGGTGCGACCGGACTGAAAAATATGCCAATCGTAAACGACCGACCCGCTGCCTGCTTTCAGTCAGCACAACCCAATTTTCACTGATTTTTCAGCGTTAAAATTTCACTTCTTCACTGCCGCAGATATGTTCTAGGCGGAACTTTTCAATTTATGATATAATAATCATCGATTCATTGGCACCTTAAACTTCATGAAATGTCTTTTATTATTCTGTCTTCTATAATTCAACATTTGCTCGGATTTTACAATTTGTAATTGTGGTTTTATATAATATACAATTCAATATATACAGAATAAAATAAAACAAATTCTAACAAGATAACTAAACAAATTTAATCAATATTATTTATGAGTTATTTTACATGGAAATGATAAATGCATCAGCTGGTATCCGTATATTTTATGCATGTAACAAAATAGGTACATAAAATCATAGCTAACAAATTAAATTATCATAGTGGGACACATTCATTTATTCAGATTTTCCTTCGTTACAGTTTGAAAAATAATTTTTGAGCGAAATTTCTATATTCTGTGAAATATATTTCAACAATATTTCAAATCTATAAATTCAAAACTACAGATAAACTCAAATATGATTGGAGCAAATATACCGAATATTTACTTCAAATTGATTTCAAATTTAGTTTATTTTGATTTTGTTTTACTTCCCTTATCATGTGTGTGTATTGCGAAAGAAATAAAATTTATTTCATTATAATGTATATTGCAACCCAAAACTGTGTATCAAACAAACGATCTCTAATACTTTCTTGCGATATAAACAAAACTGAAACAACTCATCAAATTCGATCACCCAAATGCAATTGGTGATGTAACAGCACGGCACGATATGTCAATGAGACAAACTGAATCAACTAACAACAATTAATAAGCTGGCTACTCAGAACGAGCTCACGCCGTTGGCTTCCATTATCATTGTGTCTGGGCCATAACACGACGACAAATGGTCGAGTTTAAATGATATTTGACAAGATATTGCAACAAATAAATTTGGCGTGGAGAATCAATTTTGGATATAGTATCGGAATCATATGACGGGCCTGAGCAAATTATGACTGTTCCGCAATTGAAGGGAGACAGACTTTGAACTAAGTATACTGCAATGTCTGCATTAGGCTTAGTATCTAGTAAATGTTCTTAGGCAACAAAATTGGTAGTGTTGCTGGCGGAAACAACTTCTCCGTTATTGAACAGCAATCATGAGATATATTCTCTACAGCATCAAGGCGGCTTCTTGTAGTGGTTTGTTAAGCAGTTAGTGTGACAGCACTGGCAAGCAAGCAGAAAAATATTTTATTCTCGGATGTTTTTAAAGCGTTAACAGCCATTCTTCGGAAGAAAGAAATCGCTACCAGATACTGATTTAGTGTAGTATTGATCAATTTGTAAGCACATGAATAGTATAAATGTTTATACGCCTGTTCTCGTGTAAATTTATAAAGTTGAACCGACACGTATAAGCGTCACTGCTGCATAAATGGCGAAGAAGATGAAGATAAAATTCAGCTAATTACATTGCATATATTTCAGTCTCAGGAAGGTATCATTTTACGCAATCTTTTCTTTTACGCTCCCGGCAATACATTCTAACTTTACGTTCCCGAATACAAACTGTAGTAGATAAATGTAAATTCTGAAATAAATTAATGAGATTATTTCAGCGGATAAACATGCATTTTATGCGTACTGATCTATTGAGACTCGATTTAACACAAACTTGTAAATGTAACAATAAAAATAAGTAAATGTAGATAAAATAATGCTTATTCATTGTGTGCAATATTAACAATAATATAAATAATTTCGTCAACGTAAGTCACAATAATTCGATAGTATATAAAGATGCCTAATTAGAAACGCAAATACGTAAGCAAACAATATAGGCTGGGGCGTCATTTCAGGGGCGCCAGCCAACTCTTACTACGTCTCTGGTTGAAATATCATTTTCAAAAACGTTCGCTCTTTGCTCATTGCCGAGGAACTGCGCACTCAAAGTTCGTAATGAAATTCAATGCAAAGTTCATGAGCGTGAAGTGACGGAAGCGTTTCATTTCTCATCGCTTGAAAGATGCTTTCGTTTCTCCATCTCACAACGTTTCACTCGTATTCAGATCCGATGCAAACAAATATCCCCTCAGACGTTCTTTATCTCAAGTGACTACACACTACAAAATGTCTGTAAATTTCTGTCTCCTGAGACCGACACATACAAGCGTCTTTTTAGCACATAGAATGAGTTCAAAGATGCGAAAATAAATTCAATCAGGCACGTCTTTCGTCAGGTGGCGTGTGTCAGTCTCAGGAGACATCATTTCACACGAAATCTTTGCGTTCCCTTTGCTCCACAAACATGAATTACGTATCGTGCTAAAATTCATAATTTCTAAATGTCGTCTTCTATTGTCGACTGTGTTCACAAAGTTTTGATGTTTGTTTTTATCCGCTCTTCGATATTTCTACTCAAACATGTGGAACGTTTCCCTAGTAGCACGTAATGGCCTATTGAAGTTGAGAAAACATACATTTGCCTTTGTAAGTCATCAATCAGAGTTGCTACAATAATTATGATCGTGATTGCTAACACGGTGTCAACAACGCTTTAGACGTGAATTGCTCTATGAATAAAGACTGATTCAAGCTTTCTGACACTAGTATCTGATGGAGAATTTGCTCAACCATATAGCGTAGTAACATTATATGGATTCGATTCGTGAAAATCGACGATTAAAGTCATTGTTTACGATTGGCACATGTGGCCTTTTCACGGCGACGATGATTTTCAGTTGCTTCTGAACTGAAAATTTGGTTGACCAAAAAAGCAAAGTACAGGGTGCGGCCAGAGAAATAATGCGAAAATATGTTCTATTTACTTCGAATCCATTTTCCAACTAATTCAACAATAACAACAACATTTACGACTGCAGTTAACTTTGTAAAGTCGCTTTGCGAACAAATTTGTTAATGTATCCTCCATTTTTATCAATAACATTCTCGAGCCGACGCCGGAAGCCAGAGCATGCCTTTCGGACGTTTTCCTCCGACATTGACTGCCATGTGCGTGTTATGGTTGACTTCGAGATTTTCACACTAGGGTGTGACGTTTTGCAGGCTCGTGCTTCAGCAGATGCCCATATCGAGACAATCTAATGGATTAAGATCTGGACTGCTAGGGGCCACGATCGCTTGGCCAAGACTTCGTGTTATCGTACAACTATTGTTGGATTCGATTGAACGTGTGACACGGCACTCTATCCTGCTGTAGGACAACGTTTGGTCCTCGGAGAAGTTGGCCTTCACCCACGAAACACTGGTCATTTAAAATACCGATATACGTTCGGTATTGATTTAACTCAGCATCAATGAAAACAGTCGGCGTTTTTCAACTGTTGGACGTCACCAATCAACATCATGACGCCAGCCGGATGTTTGGTTTGAAATTGTGAATTTCACTTTTCCGGAACGTTCTCCTTTTCTGCGGTGAAATGAACCCGGTCCATGCGGCTGTTGCCACAGCATCGATGCTGAAAAGCTTTCGTCGGAGAGCAGGATTATCATTTTTCCTTCCTCCAACGGAAAGCCATCTCTTAGAACAGAGTCATCGTAGTTCACTTGACCCGATCCGTAATCAAGTGGCGTTTCATTCTGGCTCTGAAAGATGTATGCAGGTCTTCTTTGATGATTCTTCGCATGGATTTCTCCAGAAATATTCGCTTCCTTTGCAAGTAATCTTATGGAACGCACCGGGTTGCGAGGCAAGGATACCGACCAGCTTCCGCTGCTAGGACCATCCTGCGGGACTTTTTATGCGCTAAGCTGTTGCCAAATGGCACCTACCGCCATAACTATCTCTTCAGCTTCTTCTGGGCGAGCAACAAACTGGTGGTCACTTCTTTCGCGAGCCTTTTTGACGAAATTAAACAAATAAGATGTTTGGAAGCAGCACTTGACAGTAAACATAAGCAAATGCACTTTCGACAGAAATTGAGTCACTAGCTACGCGGTGTAACTCACTCTCTAGTTTGTACATTTTCGCGTTATTTTTCTTCCGCCTGTATGTGTTCACCGCAGAATTACGAGTGGTAGAAAACGTCTGCTGGAACAACTTGGTGCATTGAGGAAAAATTTAATCTAACCTCCCGGGCCAGACAGTCAGCAATCGGACATACAACAGGTTGAAGAAGTGTATGGATTTATGCGAGAAATATCTTTCTGTGCTAATTCACATTTCAATGAAATGCACAATGTAGCTTTCACGTACGAATGAAGTGTAAAGATGTAGAGTGAAAAAATGATCTTAATTTATATCGTCATCCTCGCATGATGACTCGAGTAGGAAAAGTTCGCGTATTTCATTCTCTCATACAGAAAGTTCACTCAAGAAAAGTTTCCACGATAACTAGCAACGCGAGTTTCCAAAGTGAAACTGCATCGCATGATGAATTGATATTTTGGTGAGATTTCCATAACTGTTGGTTGCCTTTTCTAGAGCCACTTTAAAATAGAAAGCTACTGCGCTTTCATTGATCGCTTACCACATATACCGCAGTGCATCCGTGATCTAAAAATAACCTGTCTCACTAACACAAAAACTAGCCTTCCCTTGGCAATTGTGAAGACACAGTGATTGTCAAACTAATCGTCATCCTTCGCCTCACCGAAGACCATGAGGACGTGGTCGGTGCTGGTACTAATATATAAATAGAATGAATTAATGAACTTGGACATTGAAGATGTAAAGCTTTTCCCCAGCTCCGTCTATGTGGTTCTTTCACAAGTTCTGTTCAGTGGCGGAGCAGCAACTATAAAACGCTCGGTCTTTTTAAGAAAGATACACGGGTACATGAGATTTTATAGTAAGTTCAAATGTGTTGCAATAATTTCGGGTCCATCCTTTAGTGTAAAGTAGATTTTTTCGACACGCATCGTAGATTTTACCAATTTAATCAATAATTACAAACTGCACATCAATCTAAACAATGCATTATATCCTAAGTAACATTGGTAAACTCGCTTTGTCGACTTTCTCTTTGCGTTCCTACGGCAATTTAAAAACATATTCAAGTATTTTCCACATACAGGACGGTAGTATAAAAGTGTAATTGAGGATCAATACGTCGAAAACATCAGCAAATCGTTTAATAGACAAGCTACTAACCAAAGAGAAAGTCGACGAAGAGAATCTCTCCATGTTACTTAGGACCTAATGTATTGTTCAGCTTGACATGTTAGTTTTCTTTGAAGATTTATGTTATCCAAACAAAGGAATTCCAAAGTAGTTTAATAATGTCACCGTGTAGCATTTAACTGCCATGAACGACATATCAGTCATTTATGTTAAATTCCTTATCCATATGGAACTGATATGCAATTTACGGCTTATGAACAACTGACGTGTATTAAACTTATTAATGTATCAAATACTTACAGCGCTTCTATAGTACTGCCTGCTCTGCTTCTGTCAACCTTGTTTATGTTGCAAATCGTAACCGCCGGAAAAGCGACATTCCAAATTGGATAAGTAGTAGTCTCAATCGTTGTAATCGATGGGCGTACTCTGGAATCTAATCCACAAAAGTTCCATCATTGTTATCGTAAATATAACACCAACAGCGAGATTATAGCCAGCAAATCTTTCCAACCGTTTGAAATGTGGGGTTTCCATGAAAACTCAAACCCACAATATACTTAAGTCCATGTAAAGATGTATTTTCACAAAATATTCTAAACGTTTGCTTGAAAGATATAATGTACGGATTCAAGAACTTCCGAAAATTGATGGCAGTAGCCGTTGCCTTCAAGCGAACGCCCGGTGGAAACATCCTGTGCCAATGTTTTATCCTAACTGACTGACAACGAATTCCTTACGAAGGAAATGAAAAAGCAAAGAACTTCCACCCTCATTCCTCTAATTGGTAATAAATTATGCACGGATGTACACTATCATGGCAATAAATAAAACTATTTTTCTAAGCTCTGTAAACACAATCTACGGGGCAATCGTTTAATTGCAGGTTCATAATCGAACGATGACGATAAAGGAAACACGGCAAGCCCTGTGAAACGAAAGGAGACATCATCCCCTTGACAGGCAGCGAACCTTAAAATCAGAAAGTGCAACCACCGATGTTACTGTTTTTGCAAAATTATACCCTCCGCTTGTGGAGAACTAAGAAGCTCGTTGCGCAGAACAAGAACAGGTTAAAAAGAATCTTATTTCATCTGCGCAAAACTAGTTCTTTTGCACCCATGTTAAGGGCACATTTCTTCTCTAAATGTATGTTTCATGTTATTAAATGCAGTAGCAGCTGCTCACTCTACTCAGGAGAACGATGTTGGCAGTGCCATTGCTTCCTTATCTCGCCAGCTTCTGCGAATAATAATAATAACAACAACAACACCATCAATATCGGCAAGCGGCGAAATTATAAAGTATACATACATATCAATGCGTTAAGCAAGTCACCGCCGACGCCTCGGCAACCGCAAACGCCGTCTATCTAATTCATCGGGCTGTGTGATGATTGTGGTGTGCTGCTTGATTGCGAAGGAACATGTACAGGTATTTCACGACTGCCGTAGCCATCACGTCATCGATCGTCGCCACATACACTCGCAGCTAGTTAAGCATTGATTGAGTGCCGCTAGGCGCATCATCATGAGTTCGGCACAATAAGTTTTGGGAGAGTGAGAAAGAGAACGTACGCCTGAAATGATCGTCTCCGGAGATCGTTAAGACGATGTTTTACATTGAGCTACTTTTCATCAAGGGGTGTTTGAAAAATACAAAAGTTTTAAGTGACGATAACTGTAAATTTCAGGGGAGGGTGGTGATACTGGCTATGAAGTAGTTTAGTCCATCCAGATTATTTCAGGGCTGGTAGCGGTTTTCTGATGTACTAGTAGTGACTTTAGTGACCCAAATGTCGAAAATAGTGACCGAATAGTGACTTAGAGCCACTACAAAAGTGACCTTTGAGATAGTTAAAATTAATTTAGAATGACTTTACTGAGTGTTTGCGGTTTGTTTAGTTTCCCAGCAAAGAAACCTGTGATAAGACACGCCTTTTTTGTCTACAGCTTCTTGAATATGATCGTTTTGCGAAGACTTTGCTTTAGCACAGTTGACACTCTCTCAAGCATTGCTTCGACCCAGCTCCACTTTAGCCATATCAAGTTTCTCAATTGCTTTTAAGACGCATGTTTGCTTCCATTGATAATTATAAATAATCGGACATTATGATTAACACATTTATGACAACGTACTTAATACTAACAGTTCACCTTTTCTCGTTCTCTTCTTTGTAAAGAATCCTCAACTCCTCTTTTGTTGTATGATTTGTTAGCCCTCATGATTAGTCTGCGATTCATTTCCGAATGATTTAAGTGCGACTTTGATCACGAACAACGAATTTAATGTTCTCTAATACATTGATGATCGATCGTTGGTGAGGATCCTTGCCGAAGTCGAAAATCCTTGCTCGACATTAGCATTTCTATGGGATACCATCATACGTGCCATTACAACGAGCAATACCAACGGTTATGTAGTTTCACCTTTAGTTGCCTTATTTAGCATGACCACTTTAGCCAACTGATTTCAATAGTCCTCAATTTCTCTTTTTGTACTGTCTTGCATATCTATTTCACATTTCAGCAGCATACACTAATCCATTAGCAAGTCCGTTTTGATTTTTAAAGGAAGTGACTTCGCGGTCTGTAGAATATCGTTAGAACTACGACTACATTTTCGATTTGATGAAGCCCCATGCATCGGCAATGCTTAACGATTTGTGCAATATATGCTTTCAAGAAGTTATATGATGTTTATAACTTTATGCAACATGTTGAGTTTATGAATGTACTCTAATTTAGAGAACTAAGCCGTTATTTCAGCCCTAAAAATAAAATTTTCATTACGTAATAAGTTTTCAGCATTGTCAAATATATATTAAGGTAGGACAGTATCAACAGGTCACACCTCCGCATTGCAAACGCTGGTAACGATATTACGAACTAACCTATCGGGCTCTGAATGCATCAAATGTTTAAGTGGTTCTTCTTTCTGGAAGAAAACTAATTTGAAAAAAAAAAACATGCTAGGCTTCATTATACTTAGCTTGGGCTTTTAAGATTCCAGAAAGTTCAGTATCCAATGCATGCCATGGCATATCGTAGGCCACTGTTAATTTGAACAACTAAGACAGAAAATATAGACTATTTTCTTGAGAATTCAGCAAAAATTAAACAGTGCAGGCCACTCTTCAATATTTTTCTACTGCTTCTTGTAGAGTTAACCACCTTGATTTGACGTGTTTAATGCAACGGCGTGTCAGCAATCGAAATTCTTGCTGTATTTTTTCAAACTCTTCTTCTCGTGATGGCCAGTCTTTGATATATAGTAGACTGCAATGATCAATTCTGACGCGGCTTTACTACTTTTCAACACTATTCAGAATCCGTTATGAAGGGTGTGTATTCATAATTGAAGGATCCAATATTCAACAAAGGTTTTCTGTGATCTTCGACAAGATAATCGTTCATAGGCCGCTTCACTTTTATTGACGTTTGGACCGTCACTTTCTGCAAAATTTATTTAGTGTGCACCCAAGGTTGCTACTGCGCTATTGTCAGATCAGCTGTTATTACACTGAGATCCAACAGATGATGCTTGGGACCAACATATGTACATCTTCATTGTGTAAAAACTGGTGATCCCAAACTAAGGCAATACCGGCGCCGACCCCGTCCGAATGCAGGTCAATTAAGGAAAGGGTAGAAATATGTTGACGTGATACTCGCTTTATTGGAAGCCGCGGAATCCACTGCACTTCCACGAGAAATCACTGGGATTTTGGATAACTGGAGTCGGTAGCAGCAGGGTTCGTTTTGGTTAACGATAAGCCGTCAAGTTAAATATTTGAAAATGATGATTTCCGAATTGAACTGATTTAAACCAACAGTAAGGATGCTATGAGGGCCACTCGCAAAGTGTGATTGTGGTTTTTCATTGGGAAAACAAAGTAATTTTTAATAACGCTGAAAAGCCGATTTTGACCGGTTTGAACCAACAGTACGGATGCCACAAAATGCGATAGTGGTTTTTATTGGGAAACTAGGAGATGTTTTACAATGCTGGAAAGCCAATTTGGACCGATTAAACCAACAGAAAGGATGCTATTGGGGCCACTCACATAGTGTGATAGTGGTATTTCATTAGGAAAACAAGGCAATTCATCTCAACGCCTGAGAGCCAACTCGGACCGATCTACACCAGCAGTACGGATGCCACTGGAGTCACTTACAAAATGGGACAGTGGTTTATTTGTTCCAAGATAGGGTGGCCCAACGAGCATGGCGAACGAATAATTTGGATCACAATTAAATATGTACCTCTCCACCGACCCATCTTACCCGGCGAACCACGACTTCTTATGCTCACTCGATCACTCGCGCGACGCAATAGGCTACCAAAACAATAGACATAGACGACCGATACAAAATATTACGGAACAACGTATCAACACAACCGATTCAACCGATTTAACTGAAGGTCTGCGCAAACCTATTAAAAAGGACATATAGATACAATGGGTAACAATTACCTGTCCTGCTCCACGTCCTTGAGAGCACTTACTACCTCACGAGTCGTCTGTACCCTACTCCACAGGCGTCCGTCAAGGCTCTGGTACACAATTTATCTCCATGCCCAACCAAAGCACCACAACTTAAAAAAATTAAAAAATAGAGAGATATTAGATATTGTCTTCTAAATTTGGTAGAAATAAATTATTTGTTGCCTGAACAGAAACAAAATTAAAAACAAATATATAAGTAGAATCCCTGTAGTCCCCGGATGTTCGAAGAGCATAGCCTTTTCTATGAAAAGATTGTTGCGAATTATCGATGGTTGATTACAACTATGTGTTAGGCACCATAGGCTGAAATGAGCATTGAATGAGGATAGTGAGAATATTTTATTGAATAAACGACTACAATATGTCGTGATCGGACCGCGATGGCCAGTATTGAGACGGTTATTCGTACAGAAGATGCTGGCTCATGATCGAGGTTTCCAGCCTCAACCATGGTTGTCCCTTGTACGATCCGTTGCCGTCAGTGGTTCTGCTGCTGCTTCATTGGTACTGCTGCTTGTCCGTTGCTTCTAACGTTCGTCACAAGAATGCCGGCTGCGCATTTTGGCAGCTTTTTTATACCTAACTCGTGGCTAGCTATGATCTACTTTTTCATCGATAATCAATGACATTTCGCGCTGCCTTATATTCTTGAATCATGTATCACGCTTGAGTAATTTTACTCAACTTGATTTAAATATTATTCCTCACATACTCGCACTACTACACAATACTCAGTTGTTTATTAAGCTGAAGCTCATTCGAGTTATATCTGATGACCCTAGTCGATGAATCAACTCTCTAAAATTTATCGCTAATATATTATGACAAATTTATAAGCTAACAACTGCATGATAGTTTGTGTTTTGAAAAGTGTAAAGATTCATGAACAAAAAGTCCGGGTACCGATGCAACACAACATCTGAGCTTTGGATTTGGAAACCTGTGTCGCTAGACAAATCCTCCAACAAATTTTCAAAAGCACGTTGGCCAGTATTTAGCGTTACTCAGTATTTGCACCACTCACAATCGTTCTCTCCAAGATCTATAAGTAATAGTATGACGAGAAGAACAAATATGTGAAATAGGCGGTGCATGCTAAAAATAACCCCAACAACGGGAGATAATTTCTCACGCGTATTAGGCAGTATTGGGAGAGGGACAAATCGCTAGAACTAGAAAAAGCAATAGGTAGTATAAGAGCCCCATCGGTGCATAGCCTTTTGCCAGTCAAGGGGCTCACAATTTTATCGGTTATATTTGTTCGATCCATCAAAATTGAAAAAAGTACTTCGGAAACCGATATCGCAAACCTTACACCGGATTATTTCGGACATTTTCTGATTCACGGATACGGCACAAGCTACACGGATAAAAATCCACACATATTTATTGGCAAAAATCCATGTAAAATTCCACATAATATTCATTTTTCACACATAAACAGAACCTCTGAGATATATATGAAGTTTATGTGACAAATGAAAAGTATGTGTGCTACACTATAGTAATTATTTGTACACATAGAAAGTATGTGTGCTTACAAATAGATATCATTTGTTGATCAAATTGCAAAAATTCATTTGTGGGACACATAGATATTATCTTTGCTTTTTTATCAGTGTAGAAACCGGCGGTGGAAAACTGAAACTTAGTTTATCTATCGGCCTCATTGGATTTTCTGTGCGAGGTTTATATGAATTTACACGAACATTGAATTTTATAGGCGATGTCGTTGAAAAATTCGTAATTTTCGTTGAAATTTCACTTCCATGGAAAAAAAAATGCACAACGACTGAAAATTAATCAAATAATTATGTAAATTTGAGAGTCGTACCATGCTCTTATTATGCGCATGATTTTAAACTGAAAATTCATGCTAATCATAGTTACAAGCGATGTTTTTTATAATGCTCGCCATTTATACAGCATGTAAAATTAATTATTTTTTGTTGTAAATACTTGCTCTTTTGATTGCCTGAAAATTTAATGACATCTCAGAAATGCTATTTATTTAACAGAAATTCCACCAACCTATTAAATGTTTAGCAAATCGACCATCATCCCAGACTTTTAACAATTTCTCGTAAATTATTGATATATTTGTAATGTACCAACTGGGAGACCAAATAACTTCTGGGAAGCTAAATCTTCTTCTCAAAGTTGCGGTTAGTTCCAGAAAGTTCTTACTATTCCATGGATGATCAGCAAACTTTTGGAAGTTCAACCAAGTTTCAAGAAGTGTTGATACATTTTCCGCAATTCAATGAACTGCTCTGAAGTTCCACCACTTCTCTTCTCAAAAGAGAGTGAGCAAACTTCATGATTATCTTGAAACTTCCAATAAGTTTATTGAACTTCCAAGAAGCTTAATCAACTTCTGTCAAGTTCATTATATTTGCACTTAATATTCACAGTTAAAATTATTCTGTAATTTTCAATCTTTTTCATGCACAAAATAGCATGCAAATAACTTCAAAATCACACGAGGCTTTAAATTTACACGACTTGAAAATCACATGTTGTAATATTTGCTCGGTTCAGTTTTACATTAGGGAAGGTCCATTAATTATGTCACGTGGTAGGGGAGGGGTGGTCTGGGAAAACGTGACGATCCATACAAAATAATTTGTCCATACAAAAAACGTTACAAAGGGGGGGTTATAAAAAGTCATTTTTGCGTGACGTAATTAATGGACGTTCCCTTATTACATCAAAACGTATTTTTCACGTGAGAGTGGAATAAATAACGATCGAGAGAGAGAAAAAATATTATTTACTTATTGATTACCCCAACCAATATGTTGTTTATCGAAATGAGAAGATTCAGGTTGCTGCGATGGGAGAATCCGGATAAGTATCGGTGATAAGATCAAAACACAATGGATTCTGAAACAGCAATAAAATCTACAAATTCAATGTTTATCATTGCTCCGGATATGTGCATAAATTTGTATTTAAAATTCAACAACACAATGATTACATTGATATATTTCTACATTTGATCGTTTTACATCACATGTAATTTTCATTATTTTTGCTGTGTTCATAGATACTCCGAAGTTCATAGTAATTTAGAAAATAATTTTCATAAAGCTTGTTTAGTTTCCAGAAGCTTATATAAGTTTAAAAGCTGTAGAATATGCCATTTAATAATAGAATACTTAAAAACGATTCCTGGAAAAAATCTGAAAGTTTTGGTACTTTCCCTCTGTGAAATACGAATTGAATCTATCTTCAAGATATCATCGGGTATCCCCAGAAAGCTTATGAAAACTGCTATAGTCAAATGTATCCTCTCCCCCAGAAGATAAGCCTGAATACCCTGATCCCCAGTAAATCAGCAAAAGTTTCTATTAAACCGGTTTTTATAAAATGTAGCTGTATGAGCTATTTGCGAGTGCTAGTCATGACCAATCCATAAGTAAACCGATTGTTCACTTTGAAGACTTCATTACGTTTCGTTTCCAAGCAATTGAAATACTATTCGGAATCGGAATACCAAATTAGTCGTAAAATCCACACTAGTCACACTTCCGGGAGCCTCCTCATTTCGAACTAGTCAGCATATCCCGGAAAATGCAGTGGCTGTAAAAAAAACTTAGAGAATCATCCTATATTGCTAGCACCGGGAGCAGCGGGAGTAGTTGTCAGCATCCGAAGCGAGCAGCTGTGACCATGGTGCACTTTCTGTCCAGTGCCAGCAACAAATACGGCAAGCCTCAATGCTTTTCGGAACGAAAAACGCCGGAACAGTATCTGCAAAACTAAAAAATAACAAACATTCAGTCCATGCGTCAGCATTTAAAGTTTTGTTGATTTGCGCGAGGGTTTGTGTCAGTAAACAACACGGTAGATTATGAACTTGAGTTTGCGTCATGTAAAAAGCTGAAAAATATTTACTCATTGATTGGTATTATCAAGTTGCGGTATTTTCAAATTGCTGCAAGAATAGATTAAAACATATTTCAGTTTCCAAATGATGCAAAATAGATCCGGTATAAGACAAAATTTACAACACCGGTGCAGCGATGTTTTTACGTTTGATCTTAAAAAATAAATCCAAACCACGATTTGGACAGCCGTTGAAGATGCCCTTAGGTTAGCATCCCTTTCGCACGCTTTCTCCGAAAAAAAACTTGCATGAAAAAAATGCAGTATGATGTGTGGCCAATCCAATAGATGTCGATTAAAGGATAATATTTTACATGTGTAGTTAGGGATAGCGATGCATAATCATTGCTTAAGTGAACTGAACTATTTGTTGTAATCAGTGCTGTATAATGCATATAACCTCAATGTGATTCATTTGCTGATAACTCATTCCAGAAGCTAATTTTCAAACATATTATGCATGGTGAAATTATTGTACTTGTACAATTTATAAATGAATTTAAAAACACCTAAGGCGTTAGAGTGGCATGACGTTTTATTTAAATACTATTCACTTGAATATTTTGAATACTACAGTGAATATAACAGTGTCGCTATCACAATTAGGACAATGTTCTGTTCTATTACCTCTCTTTGAATAAATATATAAGGATCATGGCTTGAAAACTATAAACTTTACGATAGTTGAAACTGTTTGATTTACAATCAACATAAACTTGAGTGACACCCTGTTACGCCGCACCCACACCCGCTTAGTTTTCGTTTGCACAAGAATACCGAAGAGAACTGAGCAACGAGTGCGCAACTGAGTCGCTCTCTCGCGCAAGAGAAACTCAACCCGAATATCGTACATCAAAAAGTTGAGTTCTGCCGCGCGAAGCAGAACTCAATTTAAGCACGACGGACATGTTGCTTCACTACTGAGTTAACTTTTGACGAGTGAAGTTGGGAAGTACTGTTCGGATTTGTCGCCTCATTGAAGTGAGTTGTTTTTGATTGGAGTTTTTTTCTTTTCTTCATGTGTGTTTGCACACTAAAAAATAAATCCCGTTTGGATATTAATTGCATCCAAGAGTGATTAGTCAATGCAATTAACAAAGTGATCCGTGGTTTGTCGGAATTTGTCCGGAATACGAAGCATTTTGGAAGGGAATTTCATTGTGAAATATTTTAAGTGTCTTATTTTTGTGTGTTCGTGTTTTCTTTTAGCATCTATTGGGTGAATAGTATTTGAAGAAAAAATCAACAGGATATAATTAAAACGTGAAAAAAAAACCGAAAGAGTCAGAGCAAAATACCTTGCTAGGTTTCGGGTGGAATACACCGATAGCGCATCTCAGTATAAGAAGGTGAAGTAAACAATAACTCGATATGTCATCATTTATCATTTGGCTTGAATGACTTCGAAAAGAAAAGGTGTTACCTGTTGAAAGGGGTTAGCAGATATATATATGGGACTAACACAGTTACAGGCCCAGTTGATGATTGCTTTACCATTTCGGTTAAGTGTCTACTTACCTGATGTGTGTCACTGGCCATCCATTGAGGAGATATGATTGAGCTCTCTTGTCTATTTTTGATTTTTCAAAGTCGCTACTTACGCTTCGGGAAGACTTTGACAAATTACTCAAAATGTGACCAGAAGGAAGCCATGCTTGCCTATCGAGGTCAAATGGAGAGAAAGGTCCGTTTTTATTATCTTCGGGTGACGACCCACAATCTGGGATGTCACATAAAAAGTTAATTTTGACAGTTTCTACATAAATCATGCGCTGGATGATATTCAACCAATCCCGTTATGCTTTATTGAGGTTCGTTCGCCATGCTTCAGCTACAAATGGTAAGAGATAGAGAGCGAGAGTGAGAAGGCATAATGCAAGATGCATCACGAAGTCATCCCTCGATTGCACAGCTTTTGTTCCCTTGACGATGTTCATCTGTGGTCGAACGACGAACCGCAGTTGTTCCTTTTTCGCATTCTCTGCTACACATTCGTAATGGAAAAAAAAACACACCATTAGAATGTACTTTTACAAGTCGCCGCCAGCCGTGGGAGGAGACGACAGTGTAGCCAGCATGAGTACAATTAGGGCGGTTGACCACTTCCTGTAAAGTTAAAAAAAATTGGTTAGTATCATCAGAGCGGCGAGATCAAAGGACTGCCCAACTGCCAACATATTTCAAAATACGATAAAATCCATCGACTGAGAAATGATCGCCAACTAGAAAACAGAAGTCGAAAGCGATCGCCAGTGCCCGTATGACAAAAAAGCACCATCTACCAAGACAATCAAGAAAACTTGAAATACGCAAGACGGTATCATGAACTGGCTTTAACTACAGTATGTGCAGTTGCGCTTCAACTTAACCTTCACTGATCTGCTCACTTCCATCCTGGCCATTTTACTCTGCAGCAGGTCAGTCTTGCCGGAGCGGAATGAGCAGAATGCACGACAAAAAGAAATGATCAACAGAAAAGTATCCAATATAACTTCCGGGAATTTTCCTGACAACCATTTGAAGAAGGGAGACTTGCTTAAGAAAAATAAAGAGAGTACAACAAACGGAAAGCAATTTGCACAGAAAACATTTCGCTGCAATTTCGGGGAATCCAATAAAGTAAGACCTACCAAACATATGTGATGCATTTGTCTGGCTAAACGGGTTAGTCTTTTATTTTTTGCATCCTCGATGATCGCGCTGCACAAGCACTATCAAACTTCTACCCACAACATCGTAAATCTGTTGCTGTGGATATCTAGCCTACAACCTCTTCAACCAAACGCCTGCTGCGCTGCTGTCTGCTGTGGGTGTTGGTAGCGAATTGCCGCCATGTTAGGATCGACAAGGTGGGTTGTATGGGTGCTTCTGACAAGAGTGCACAGCAACAATACTTACACTCAAACATATGCACCGGCAAGAGCAGAGGTGGTGAAGTGACTTAGCCGCAGGGCAGCAGTGCCTACAATTCCTGTCTGCCTGTCTGAGTGTTTGCGGTTCAACCTACAGCCGAGTTGCTAACTTGAGTCTTCAACTCATGTTACCTCTACCTCTACCAACACACAGCCACACGCTTTATCGGTTCTCCCGTGTAGGCCCGTGACTTTGTGCGGCCGCCGAGTGTCGCTGTGGCTGCTGAGCTCATCGAAATTGTTATCTATCATTTTTTTGTTGCGGAATTCGTATGGCAAACAGAACTGGCATGGATACTGTGCTTAATTTGCGTTTCTTTATTTTTCCCTACACCTTTCATTAGACTGGAGGGATTTTCAATGCGGAGAAGGATCGTTCAATCCGTAAATGAGAAACTCCTGGAAATCGTCATAGAATGTTGTTTTATTAGCACACACACTCAAAAATCAGATAAAATCATTTCCATCTGAATTTGCATTCCAAGCAATTCTTTTTTTTAATTTCACATTAACGGAAATCATGGAAATGATTGAAACCTGGGATCGTAGCACGAGTTTCAAATTGAC